>JAPJYX010000009.1:6432500-6925000 GCA_030503985.1 Himalopsyche tibetana | reverse complement strand
TGCTTTATAAGATGCCACTCTTTTCCTATCTAAAAAGTAACTAAATGTAGCTAATAACGATGTAAATATGTGCTAAATATAAATATTTACAGAAAAATATGAAATTATCACACATTTGTATCAGAAAAATCGTTCTTTTACGAGAAATACGAATAAAATATCAGTATGAAACAGTTAACATAACATGTCAAACTGAACTTTTTAGAACAAACCATATCGACTGTGGAAAGGAAAAAGGACTTAACCCTCAATTTTCCAAAACAGCTTTTTTTCGATAATCACAATGTATATAAGTTGACACACATTCTATCAAAAGGATGGAAGCTGAAAATGCCGAATAAGTATCTAAATTTAGCTTTTACGTTTGAAAAAGATGACCTTGTAAAAAATTAAAACCAAGAAAAAACACTGAAATAAAAGTTTTTCCGAGACAATTTCTTTAATTAATATTATTTTATGTCAATTAAACACCAGTTTAGAAGTATCCATACACTTCAAGGTTGTATTTAATTCATAATTTGCATATGTCACAAAATCATCAAAACACGTTTTTAGCGCCTCCTGTAAAATTTGATATGTGTGGGTTACGTCCTTTTTCCTTTCCACAGTCGATATGTAGAGTAAATTTTAAATATGAACGACGAGTTTTCGAAAATATATTTCTTGCGTGATTTATCTGTTACCTTGAATTTATTGTTAGGTTATTTAATATTTACGTATCCGTAATTAAGCATTCCAGAGAATTGCATTATTTTTTTAGGGATTAAGAAAATTTTCGGGGAAACAAAGAGTAGCATGCTGTAACGTAAAGCATATTTACCCAAATACTAATCTTAATTCTTTACGGACGACTAGAAGAAATTCTTCCAAGCTGTCATATAAATGCAAACCTCTACACAAAAGTCTATTTCGCCACAGACTGGACTTGGATATTTCTGTGTAATAATACAATTTCGAAAACTAATAACAAATTGTATCTAAATTTAGTATCTGTAATATTCATTATTTAATATATCACTGAATAGATCGTTTGAGAGTTGAAACGCGTTATTGAATATTGCAACACTAACAAAACGTATTGTTTGATACAGATCGATATAATAACAACAGCCAAAATAACACAAAACGAAACAAATCAATTCGAATATAATTTGAATATAATTGCGTTATTCAATGGTGCAATCTTCTGCGTGATTTTTCTCGTATTGAAGTTGCACGCAACGGCAGACGCGTGCAAAGGCGTGCACGGGTAAATGACACGTGTCCGCTCATGCGCACAATACCCACACGTTTTCTGTTACTTTAAGAAAATAAATTAAAAATCATCGAGAGTACATATTGGAAGTAAATTATTTGCTGCAAATTTTTACTGTTGAAGATTTAAAATGAAACAATTCATTTCCGGTCGAGTCGCTTTGGGCTGACACTGCTGACAGTAAATCTGATTGAACAACGCTTATTTCAACCCGATATAAGAGTATCGCTATTCTTGTCATGTTCATGATCAAAAAATTTAACACAAAAAAAGATTTTTTAATTTTCATTAACAGATTTAAACATTAGTGATATGATTAATCTATCTTGGAAAGGCATTATAAAAATATGGATTAACTATGCACTTTAGATATTTAACAATTTGTATCATTACTCAGTGTGCAATTTAAACTTTAAATCAGTTATAATAAAAATACTCACTAGCTGAGCAAAACCTGTCCGATTTTAGAATTAAAAACTTTCACTGAAGTGACGACGAATTAATAATTGGGTGACCTAATGGCAATGCTTTTTGTTTTTCTATCTGATATCCGAGATTTCTAACTTCAATTGTAAATAAATGCGACTAGTCAAAACATTAAAATGCACAGATAATTAAAAAAGATCAGGCGAATGAGATATTTTTTTTGTCACCGAAGCCCCAGGCGATATTGAACAATTATTGATTTAAAAATAAATTTTCCTAACTGTATAGCTTAAGCTCTTTTGACAATTATGGGTCGATATATCATCATCAGTGTCTTTTCATTTTTATATGGGGAACTGTGGAGCCTAGCTCCAATCTCCCTTTCATCTTTGGTTTTTTTTTTTTTTTTTTAATGTTGTGGACCCAGTTTTTTTATTCTATTTAAGGTTCTAGAATTGAGTATATTGCAATCTTAGATGCAATAGAAATAAAACCAGAATTTTTAATTTACGATTTACGAATGTAATAACAAAACAGAAAGCTTGATTTCAAAATAATGTAATTTATGAAATATTGTCATGTCTGCTGTTTACTGAATACTGATTCAATCACAAGCCTTTTATGGGAGTTACAATAAATATTATAAAATTGAAATATTATATCGACATCTGATGTTTGTTTGATTTAGCGAAATGTTAAAGGTGTTGTTAAACATTTGTTTGTCGGGGACTTTATTGCCTCTTGTCATTCTTGGCGTTGTGATTGTTTTCAAATGGAGGCAAAGCGGAATATTTCGCCTCAGTATTGGAATGACGTTTTAATGTTTTTGCTTGTTTAGTGTTCACAAAAGCATGAAATGCGTTATTCATCTGGCACGTATATTTATTAACAAATCCACACCTTTGTTTTGACTGCCAGTAGGTTATGCACCGTGTGAGAATTTTACACCAGCAGACTTTCCGTAGCCAGGTGTGTCTAAACTGAAAAGTATTAATTTGACAAGAAGGTTATCTTTTCAGTCAAATGGTACCCGACTACCAACATTGTTTTTATTAGTATTACAACACAAAATATTCATATCATAGTAAAATCATCGTAAATTCTGAATCAAAATTCAAACTGTGTAGATTTTTTTTCTCATTTGTGATATTTTTACTTTTTGACTTATTAGTGGGCTTGAAAATTGTTAAATTTTACTTAAGCCAGCGAGCTCGTTGTTAATTTTTAAAAAATCGGATTAACAGAAATATTGCTGTATATAGTTTATATATATTATTAAAAAAAACAAAGGAGTTTCTTGTAATTAAAAATGGCTAGTAAAATACATGCAATTTTGGTGCATGGTAAAGAAAACCGATCCGTTTTTTTTTTTAATATTTAACATAATATTAGTAATATTCGATTGCTTTTATTATTATTGCGTATTCTCTTCCTTGAACACTGCGAGCTCCTTGTATAATTTTACTCAGGCCGGCGAGCCCTTTGTCAAACTAAATTAAACAATATTCTCAGATATATGCAATATTAAATGTGTAAACATGCATTTTATTTTAATTTAAAAACGCAGTGATGTACATTTGGCATCTCTGACGTACTGTTTTAAGATGTTGATATTAATTTAATTGAAAAATATTGCATACTGTTACATGAAATAATTTTATATAGTATAAATTCGCTTCGATAATTATTGGGTATCATCATATGAGAGTAAAAAAAAAACAATTAAGCGATATGATTAAGCGAGCCCCTTGTTCAAATATTGGTTGGTTTTAATGTTTTACTTTACCTAATTAATTTACAAAAATGTTTCCATTGTATAAAACGAAATTAGAGAATTACATATCCTAAGAATTGTAGTTAGGCATTAAGTTTATGACGGAAGAAGTATGTTTTGGTTGTCTCCATTGTAAATGCATGTCATTTTGTAAATGTATATTTATTTTATTTGAATAAAATGGATAGTTTTCCATTATACTATTCAATGCATTATATGAATGTTCCTCTAACAATCATTCTGGTCAGACTTTCAAACTATTAATCAATTTCTTGAAAGGGTTGTCCGCGGTCCAATCGTGCGAAATCACATCCAGAGTGACTGACCGTAGTACATGCAGTATAGTTTACCTTTAAGGCTACAGCGTCCAACTCCGTCCGCTGTTTTCCTGATGCATGAAACTCGTACAATTTTAATAATTGACCCCAGAGTTCATGATTATGATGATGCAGGGCAATGGAAGTCGCAGGCGGGAGACTATCCCAGGGCGATTTGTTACACAATTGCAATCGTGAAGATCGTCTCTGCAGATACCCGATGACTGAGTCTAACCTTCGCTCAAAAATGTGGATCATATTATTATTGCTATCCGATGTTTGTGACTCAGAGTAATTAAGGATGTAACAATCGGAGTATCGAATACTCGGGTATTTCAAACGTTTACCACAATTGAGTGGATGATTAAATTTTCGGTAAGAATTTTTTGACCTATCGAATTTGTACAACCTTTATCTATATCGATTGTGGAAAGGAAAAAGGACTTAACCCTCAGTTTTTTCAAAACAGGTTTTTTTCGATAATCACAATGTATACAACTTGATACACATTCTATCAAAAGGATGCAAGCGGCAAATGCCGAATTAGTATCTAAATTTAGCTTTTAAGTTTGAAAAAGATGACCTTGTAAAAAATTAAAACCAAGAAAAAAGACTGAAATAAAGGTTTTTCCTAGACAATTTCTTTAATTAATATTATATTGTGTCAATTAAACACCAGTTTAGAAGTCTCCGTGCACTTCAAGGTTGTATATAATTCATAATTTGCGTATGGCCCAAAATCAACAAAACACATTTTTTGCGCCTCCTGTAAAATTTGATATGCGTGGGTTACGTCCTTTTTCCTTTCCACAGTCGATATGTAACGATGATACAACAATAAGAAATTTTCTTTTTTAGTTTTATGACCTTTATATGAAACTAAATACATTTAAAAAAAAATTGCTATGCACTATGTTTTAGTAATACAGCAGTCATTGAAAATTAAAATGAATAATGGAAAAAATTATTCAAAAATTGCATGAAATGCGCCATTTATTTGGCTACGACGGACGTCGCTTACTTGTTTATTCGCAATTGATTGCTTAGTTGCTTAAAGTCATATTTCACACTATGTCTAGGTTTATACAAAATGTCTTATATCTTAGTTCGAAAACACTTTGTATAATGTTTAATAGAGATATAATATATTGAAAATAATTAATAAACGTCACTCAGTTCCTAGGCTATGTGCCGCCCCTAGGCAAAGTTTTAAAATTTTTTTTTTTTTTTTTTTAAATAACATTATTTACCGCCTATAGCAGGGGTCGGCAAATCGCAGCTCTTTAGACACCAACGTACGTTTTTTTACCCTAAAAATCAATATATATATATATTGCATGATTATGGATCTCCGATACATTTGCTATCCGGTTTCCATAACAACTTAGCTCTTCTCACTTAAAAACTTGCCGATCTCTCGCCTATAGTGCCGAGATCGGTAAATGTCATATTTAAAGAAGATTTTTGCGATCAATTCAACTACTGTTAAGCCGTCGGTCATAATATTATTGCCATTGAAAATGTTTTTCTCTTCAATTTTTTTTATTAAAGGCATTGAAGCATCATATTTATTCTTAATCAAAATCGTATTTCAAAAATATTCAGTCATTAAGAAAAAAACTGTAATCATTTGCCGCTCCCTAGGACTTGCCGCCCCTAGGCAACTGCCTACTCGCCTATACCCACGTGACATCCCTGGCGTCACTAGTGGAACGCGCTCCACCACTTCTTCATTATATGGTCCCATTAGAGGTGAAGTGAACCAAGTGATATTTCAGTAAAAAATTAAGTTAAACGTGTTGTAATATTATAAACGTCTTAAATATTAAGTAACCTCAGTTAATCCACATTGCAATAGTGGTATCTCCGTAAAATAAAAATATGCAATCCACCAAATCACCAAGTAAAGATGTGATAGTACTTAAAATTAGAAGAAACAAGGTTTACTAATTTACTAGTTGGGTCACTTCACTTCTAATGGACCCATATATACCCCTCATCGATATCATGTTAAATTTCGAAAGATGTCGTTGAGATATAAAGACAATTTATGCGAGTGATGATAATTTAAAAGAAAATCTATAATAAAAGAATTTTACTAACGTATCTAAATATTACACAATGTTTTGGTTTTTTTGTATTTGAGCTACTCGAGTATTGATTTTACTAATATCGAAATACTCAAAGATGAAAAAGCACATCACTAATAAAAAAGGACAATTACGCAAAAACCCGATCGTCTTCAGTAATAATATGATATCACGATCATTTGAACGTTTGGAAAATTTTAGCAATTCAGTTATCCTTTATTTAAATAATATCATCACGCTGCCCACTTGAGGTGAAGTTATTTTTTCAAATTGCGGCAGTTTTAATTTGAAGACTGCCAAATAACATTTTGTGACATCTTATGTTTCTGTACTATCATGTTTTTCATTAAATTGAATTATTACACACTGTGAAAATAATATTAACTTCAAGTGTGAATGAAAGGGGGTGGTAAATCTGCAGCATCCTTTTTCCTTTTTCTTTTTTCTTTTGCGAAATGTCCAATTTTTTCATTAATTTATACATCAACATTTCAAAATATCTAATCAAGCATTCTTGAGTGCGACCTTACTTTATTAATTTGTAATGAATGCATTGAAGGTTTCCCATCCCTAATTCTAATGATAATAAATGTAAAAATAAAAGAAGCATTGTTAGTGATAAATTTCAAACAAGTTTGTATTATGAAACCAAATAACAGCAGACTTGGAATCATTCCAAAATTTTAAAATTGTAAATAAGATTAGCGAAATTTTCAAAGGAAATGCATGATCAATAAATTTAACAATGATTTTAAGGAATGCGTGATTCTCAGTTTTAAGTAATTTTATTTTCTGTCAAATACAACTGGCTGTACAGGTTCGACAGTAGCAAGACAAATGTATATTTGGATATGTTTTTGTCACAAATCAATAATTATAACATGTTATCAATTCACTAAAAGCAAGCAAATTTAAAAAATCAAAATCATTACGATGTTTACTCATAGTATGCTAAAAGTAACCATCACCTACCCCAGACAAAATGAAATTAAAACATATTTAAACAATACAAATTTAGAATGTTTTAAAATCATATAGTGCAGGGGGGGGCAAACTTATCGGATGAACGGCCAAATTCAGGAATTCAAAATGAGCGACGGGCCGCAGGTAAAATACCATTTTATATGTACACTATTTATTATCATGAAAAAATATATTACAAAAAAAACAATCTAATGAGATGAATGGAACTTTTTTACGTCTTTTTATTTTTTTCAATAAACGTTTTTTTAAATTCAGGTGTAAATTTTGTAGTTCAGATTCTTAAAACTGCTTGTAAATTTTCATTGGTGATGTTTGATCGTATAGAGTTTTTATTGAGGTTCATGATCGAAAATGTCTGTTCACATATGTATTGAGGTTGATCCAAAAATAACGAACATTTTCGAACAACATCTTTAAGCTGGTTGAATGTGTCCGAATTAATTGCGTTATAAAATTTGCAGATTTCTTCACGACGATACAATTCCCTTAAATCAGGGTCACACTGCAGATCAATAATCGAAAGTTGTAGCTTAAACTTATTTTATTTATTTTCATTTTTTTTTTAAATGCGGATATTTATTTTCAAAAATATAATATTTCTCGTGGGCCGCATAACAATACGCAACGGACCGCGGTTTGCCCGTGCCTGCTATAGTGTTTATTCTAAAGATAGTAATATATTTAATGGGTTTAGTTGTATAAATATAACACAGTCGTTCACAATACTGTGTTCGTAATTATCGACTTGATTCGGTATAAATAATAAACAGTAATGTGTGGGTTTTGAACTCATAAAACATAATTCATCGTACAATTTTAATAGCTTCTCTATATCATTCAGATGCCGCTTTTAAATACAGATGCTGCAAACAATAAAGTCCAAGATCTGTGCAAAATTGCACGACTTTCATACCGATCTGTAATACTACTTTTATGGCCACATATCGGGTTCATCTATGGGTCATTGCAATTTATGAATTAGTTTGTAGAATTTCAATTTTTAAATCAATCCAACTGGAAATTTCTACGGAAATTTTACATGAAATTAAATCATTTTTAATGTATTCTTTTACATTAGAATGAGAGTCATCGTAGATGTCCAAGTACTTTTGTTTGCTTACTAATACGTGTCATTAATATTAAAAAGGCTTTCCAGTATAAATCTATTTGGTATCTGTAGAATGACGTGGTTATGTTTGTTTAATAACATCAAGTTTGTAATGATTCTATGTAAATATAATCCCACTTACATAAAAGCTTATTTACTTGGCTGAAAATTTGAATTTATCAAAAATAAATTAAGAGTGTCCAAGTATGAGTTTTCATAAATTTGAAGACTATTCTCACCGTCAAATGCTTCACAGGTCTGCCCCAGAAACAATTACCCTTACCTAAGACTTGGATGTTGCACACTTAAGTGTAATAAAAACGTAATAGTGTAGAATCAAAAATGTGTACCAATCTATATGTCGCGGATAAGTGAAATGTATTTTAGACAACAATATGTTCGACACATTTTACTTATATTGCAGTTATATTTATCCAACTGCAAGAATTTTCTTTTGTTTTCATTTACGTCCAAAAGGTGTCACCCGGGAATGGACGTGTCACAATTCCTCGATAACTTCGTCACGACATTTTAACTTACAAAGTTGCTTTGTATGGAATGGTTCGTAGCTCGTAAGGGCCTGTTATAGCATCTGAGTGGCATGCCGATCCTCGGAGAAGGAGCGATGCTTCCGATTCGGGCGAAAATAAAGAAAATACTAGAATGCGCTGTCTTTAGGAAAACAATGGATGAATTGTGCTCCGATAGCAGACAACATCTAGAACTTTAATAATAAAAAAAACGGCACTATATTCATGTAACAGTAAATAAAAATATTTCATTTCGTTTTTTATTGCATAGTTTTTACATTATGGTCATAAAATAATAAAACACTGCAACATTTAAACTAGATTTGTCTGCGAGCTTAATTTTTGTATTGAATGTTTTCGCGATGATTCTTCGTTACTGACTGCTAAATGCCATTATTGGGTTTTATCATAAATTAAAAATACTGAGGACACGGAAATGATTAATTTTATTCGTTGAAAGTTATGTTTCTTTTGGTCAAATAATTGAATTAGATTTATCATAGAAAAAACATAACTAAAATCACAAATCTCTGCAGCAAAGTTTGTTTGCAAAGTAAACAAAAAGACGACACCAATGTTTACAGCCAATTCAAACTTGCTTACACTAAAATTCATGGTGGAAAGATAATACTTATTATAATTTTTCAATCTTTGTCACACAAGCGGTGTAAACTACGGTGTTATGTTTCACAGCGTAAGCCAATGCAGACCATTTATTAGTAAAACAGTTTGTGTCCTGATTCCGATTTAGAAAATTGTTAATTAAATTAGGAAATTGAAAAAAAAGTGAATATTTTTAATATTTTTTGTTATTTCCTAACACAAATAAATTGATCAGTTGACATTTGCCTTCTATGTTATTTTAATGTCCCGGTAATGAGAGTTACTAACTGAACATAAAAAAAAGGAAGTCATTAGGTACCCATTAACCGGAAACTGAAAATACATTCGAGTACAAACCATATTTTCTTACATTTTTTCTCGTGTTGGTTGGTTGTATTTAAAGCGAGGAAAGAAATGAAAATGCATACGAAAAAACGAATATAAAAAGCGATATTATTTTACGATATTATGAAAAAAAAAATGTTTATTTACATTTTACAACCGGGGGCGTTACCTAAAAAGTGTGTCAAATTCTCAAATTTTGCATTTTACGCATTCAAAGTATTGAAATGAATTTCCTTCTTCGCCCCGGCTAACATAAGATCGAGGAGGTATATTTTTTACATTACACAGTGTGTGCGCTGGTTATTGCGCCAAACATACGACGGGCGTCTGCAAAAAATCTTTTAACACGTTCCAAAAATACCGAGTCGGCGCACTTGGCCGCCGGCACCAGGCAAACATAATGAATCAGAAAGTCAAGTTAGAGGCGCTTCGTGATGCTGAAGTCAATCACGAATACGTGCAGCCCGAATGAATGGATCCCGTTGTCCATTACGTTACACATTGTTCTCATTCTAATTATTTGGGCGATTACTTCATGCCCAGTGTCGCAACGCGCGCTCTCGCTACAGTTATCAGCTATCAGGTTAGCAGACGCAGTGATGTCAATAAAATTTTCATTCAAAATATTACATATATAAAAGCCCGCTATATTATTCAAAATATAATGCATTATTACAAATATTTATGTGGTTTTAATTGACAAAATCAAATTTAAAATAAATTAAAATATTTTATGTTTTATGCAAATATTTTTGGGTATTCGAATTCAAGATCGAGAAACGGCCTCTACACCTAGATAGTTCCACACCGATGGATTTTTACGAACATATGCGACTCCGACAACATTTTAAAAATTACATTAAAATGCAAAAGGTTTTGTGACTTTGTAGACATAATGTTGAATAACTGCATTTGGAGCAGCGGTGGGCTGCCAATACGTTAACAAAGGGTTCGCTTAATTTCAAAGCAAATTTACATCATCCAAAATCTTGCACTGGTGACATATGTTCACGGCGTGTTCCAGAAATAAATTATTTTAGCCTATATTGAATCTTTTTTGACTAATGCCATCTATTGAATTTGGTAAAATATACATTTAGTAATATTTTCAACCAAGTTATACAATTTTAACACAATAGATAGCTCTTTCCATGACATCTTACCTATCTTGATAGGTTTGAAATTTCCATGATATCTATACGTGTCACGCGCGCTGAGAGCATGTTCGCTAGGACATGCATAGATGTCATACGCGGTGAAAAGGTTAAATAAGCAATCGGTTGTTACTTAATACAATTATAATATGTAAAAATATGCAATTTACCGTAGACATATCAATTTGAATGGCTAAAAATGTACTGCTGTGTATATTGAAGCTTTTGTAAATAGTATATACGTCAGAAATTGTAGTTATGTACTAATTTGATCTGAGAATATTGTTTTCTCTTAACCTTTAGAGGAGTGAATAGATTTATACAGATCTTACTTAAATTTACTGCCTTTTCTCAACATGACAATTTTGTGACTTTTTCCCAATGAATATATGTAATTCATACTTAGAACATATATATGCTTACAGACAGACACTCCTGTGTTGAGTTTAAAGTACTTTCATACTCATTTACAGAAAAATGGCGCCGACGAATATGTACGTCCACACTCATCTAAATCATCAAGGTTAAATTAACAAGGGGCTCGCCAGCCTTAGTAAAATTTAATAATTTAATAACAGAAAAGAGGTTTCTTCATGTTGACAACCTTACCAATTTCATGAGGTTACATAAATCTCAGGCTATGACTAGAAAATATTAAATTGTTATTTTAATTTATCCCAGTCATATTTTTAGTATAATATGTTAGAAAATCTTTACGTGTAATTTGTTATCTGCAGATTCCGCGGGGTGTTATTGACAGTGGCGGATTACCTCATAAGCGCAAGAGGCGCGCGCTTGGGGCCTCCAAATCTTAGGGGCCTCAAAAATAGCATAAATTATAGAAACCCTTATATTTTAATTTCAGTTTTCAATATTCACTATTATTTTTCCATGCCACTGGTTATGGAAAAATAAGTTGTTTTATAATATAACTAAATAGCGAATTCCTACTGCCATATGATTTATCTTCATTAAAACAGTTAAATAGATAACCTCGGAAGTCGGTGCGTAACTTAGCACCTAATAAAACAGGATAGCGCTGTTGAATTTACAATCTTCATTGCAATAATTATTTCCTTATAAATCTCAAGCAAAACGCAATGTTATTTAAGATTGTAAATATGGATATTGCATGAGTATTTGAAATAAATAATAACTACATTTTATAAACAACTTTGCAGCTTGGTGTAAAATATATATTGTAAAGATAGATTCATTACCTCTTCTCAGTGATTGGAAACCTACGTCAATTCTTAAATTATTATCTTATGTATGAAACCGCTTTCATTTGAAATTTTCACTTTGATGAACGCCCACCTAAATACTATAATATAATATGGTCCCTTGTCCTGGTCTCCCGAAGAGACCTTTCGGGACAGCCTAAAATCCCGGTTTTAATTTAAGTATCATTATTCAATTATACTCCACTGCGCAGTTACTAAGTTGCAAAAAATGAAAGAAATATACAATAGCACGTGTAATATTATATTTTTTAAACCAGCCTAAATACAAAAATCTGAAAGTGTAAATAGTCCAAGTAAAATATTTAAAAACTATATTCATGCAAACAAATCGTCAAATGTAATTTCGGATGGTATATATGTGATTCTCAAACTAGGACTCGTGGGATACAAAGTTTTGAAAGCAATGGCGAATGTGGTAGCTATACGATGTAGTACACACTGTTTCTTATCTGATCACCGACATTAGTGCTATGAGTTCTGTCAGCAAGTATCAACAATGTTTCGGTTTTGATGTCAAGAAATCTGGCAGCCTTATATAATAATAATCGAGATATCTTCTTCATAGTAGAATAAGTAATTTATTGAGCTTTTATCGATGGATTTTGAGGTTATAATTCTAATTGCTCTGTATATGCCGCGTTTTCAAGAACGGATATATTATCACATAATGCTGGTAAGGTATGAACTTATTACAGACGTAATGAACTTCCTTTGTATATAAATCTACAAATGGATTCCAAATTCACAATATTTATGCGTATATTCTGGGATATCAACATTGACCACGGCACTACGCGACAAGAAGACTGGCAAGGAAAATTGTGGGGCTATAATGCAAAACGTACCATTTCCAAAATGAGCAATATTGAGTTAGGTATGCAGATAGGGTAATTCAAGCCTAAGGAATCGACTGATTCTTTTAGTTTTAACTTTAAGAGGAGTGAATAGATTTATACAGACCTTACTTTAATTTACTGCCTTTTCTTAACATGACAAGTTTGTGACTTTTCTCAAATGAATATATGTAATTTATACTTAGAGCATATATATCGACTGTGGAAAGGAAAAAGTACGTAACCCACAGTTTTTTCAAAACAAGTTTTTTTCGATAATCACAATGTATCAAACTTGATACACGTTCTATCGAAAGGATACAAGCTGCAAATGCCGAATTAGTATCTAAATTAAGCTTTTAACTTTGAAAAAGATGACCTTGTAAAAAATTAAAACCAAGAAAAAAGACTGAAATAAAGGTTTTTCCTAGCCAATTTCTTTAATAAATATTAGATTATGTCAATTAAACACCATGTTAAAAGTCTCCGTGCACTTCAAGGTTATGTATAATTCATAATTTGCATATGGCCCGAAATCTTCAAAACACGATTTTTGCGCCTCCTGTAAAATTTGGTATGTGTGGGTTACGTCCTTTTTCCTTTCCACAGTTGATATGCTTAAAGACAGACATTCCTGTGTTGAGTTTAAAGTACTTCCATACTCATTTACAGAAAAATGGCGCCGATGTACACGTACGTCCATACTCCTCTACGGGTTAAAATAAATGTCTAACAAGACCGTCGTCTTCAAACTGGAAATCATATTTTTATGCAAATGATAGTTTGTTTGTGTTATTCGTTATAGTATTTGACTCTACTGAAAAGTTTGAGTTTTGAAAATAGTTCAAAAATGATTCATTGTTCATTCGTGGAACACAACTTGGTGATCTGCGTAGCATAGTTGTAGACACCTCCATCTTTGGCGAGCAAAATGTTTAACTACATGCTATTCTTCACATTCTAGTTTTATTGCGTAGCTATAATCAATTTCGTTATATTGTAGAAGAAAAGCTTCAGAACTATGAAACATGACCTAACAGACTTGGAAGACGTATAAAGATTAACTTAACGCGTAGCTCCTGTGTAGGAAATCCTTGTATTTTACACATTCAATCTTTATTTTAATACATACTTGATCAGATACGGATTGGTAATATAAATACAATATCATTTTGTCATCGTTTTGTTCAAACGGCGATAATAAAATTAACCAAATAAAACTTGAAAACATTGTATTATGTAGTTTGACAGGCATTTTGGTTTTTTAAAGTAAAATATATCAACGTCGTATGTATTGAACTCAACCTCTTTACGACTATTCGAATTCAACAATTTTTTATTAACATTCTTAAATTTGAATCGCTTAAGCGCATAGAAATAGCCCTAGGTGTAATCTTAGTTCTGATAATTCCTTTTTTACTGTTATTGCTTTTTCAGAAGATCATAAAAAGTTTTCAAATGAAAAATTATGCGAATGTTGATTTAAAACATTAAAAGTGTCAATAAAAAGGGTGCCGGAACGCCGTTCCACCGCGTAACACAGAGAAAAAAGTACCGGTTATACTTATTTACTTCAACATTACGCTTTATCCCATAATATGAAACTGTGGCTACAATATATCGAAATTTAATAATTCTTCGACTTACGCAGTTTTCGACATACACTGAATCCTTCGGAACGCATTAACCACGTAAGTAGAGGGCCAATTAGTATAGTGGCCTATTAACCCTCCAATGACGAGCGTCACCATATGGTCACAGTAAACACCGTTGTCTATTGATCCCACTATTCATCCTTTTTCTACCTGAATATCGTTGATTTTGCTCATATTTGGTTAAGAAGGGTACAGACTACAGTTATTCATCAGCCGTGGGGACAGAAACGGCCTCCAAAAGCATATGTGATTTTTTGAATTTCCGTTTTATTAAATTTACTTTTTGTTAGTTATTTTTTTATAAAAACATTAAATTATTTACAGTTATTTTGCTAATATATTTATATTGAATATATGTTGATCTAAAGAGGTCAAATTGTAAATATTTAAAAAAAATCACGTTTAGCTATATTTCAACCCAGAATGTTTGCGAGCCCATACGGTCACTTTTGTCCTTACTACTGTCCGTACTCAATATTACACGGTAATAAAAGGATGAGCATGACCATATAGTCATGCGGGGTTTCTATACAACGACTTTGTGTGTTTTTTTTTTAAATTTTGGATAGGAATTAAAGTTATCCGTGACTTCAATATGGCTTAGAAAATATTTTTGTTATCGGGAAAAAGCTCTCGTCTCTGGAGGGTTAATAACGCAAATTTTACGGCAGATTGGAGATACAGAGATTGCTTTTAATGATTTCATTGATATCTCATTACTTTATATCGTATGTGAAAAGGCAATTCATTCATTTCAAACAGCCATCTTTGTACATTTATTTAAACACATTATAATAATATGAAGTGAAAATTATATTTATGTTTTTAATAGCTTTACATTTTATAAAGTAGTCTACAACACGTTTGCCAGAACGATGGCGATTTTTATATGTTCACTAAGTTCATCCCTGAATGTATACAAAAGGAACTTGTACGTGTGAAATAACGTTGATTGTGATTGGTTTTTGAGCTTGTAATTGGAAGAAATGCCAGGAGCATTATTTTACTTTTTATTTATTACATACATAATACATAGCACGTTGCCTAGAAATTGTAGAATGCATTGCCAACAAGGAATAAATGTATATTTTTTAGAGTTTTTATTGTACAAGACTTATATGATAATAGAAAAACGAAAAAAACTTTACACGTTTTTGTATTGGATGCTCGCTGGAATCCTTAGACTTACTCCTCATCATGAGTCCATGAGGTTTTGAAAGTTACTCATATCCGTAACCACTTGCGTCACCTTGCAGCTCATTAGAATAGCGCGTCATTGAATTGTGAAATCCAATGGTATTTTTGCTAGTATTTACGAATGGCTGATATAAAAAAGAAATATATATATAATGGAATGTTTATAATTGAAATGAGTAACCTTTTGGCAATGTATAATCTGAGAACGCCTCGAGTAACTCTCCGTTAAATTTGAAAGAGACGAGCCCCGTTCCCAGAGATAAGTATGTTTAAAAGGGAACGAAGTGAGGGATCACTTTCACAAAGTCTTAATTGGCTTAAAATTATGCAGACCCAGCTTCTTCCAGTCTGCTAGTTTTTTTTAAAATAGTACAAGTTACTCGTAAAAAATAAATTATACAATTCGAATCACAGTCGAAACTCACATCAAATGGTACACAAAATTAACGGCCAGCGATATTGGCCAGACTGGAAGGGAAACTCTGAGTGAAATGATGCCAATATTTATACTCTAAAGTTGAGCCCTTCCTAGTGTCCTGATTGGACTAGGAAGCCAGCCAACGAGCTCGTCTCGTTTATGTGAACAGCTCTTGTCATTGGCCCCTTTTCTCTCATTTGAGTGAAAATGAGAAGATCAGTGTCATTTCATCTTTATACGGGGAACTGTGGAGCCGAGCTCCAATCTCCCTTTCATCTAAGGTTAAATATATATTTTTTTTCTTCTAATTTAGATGTTGTGGGCCCATTTCATTTAATTTATTCTATTTACTTTTTTTAGAATGCTTTGGGTTTGTCTGTTGTTTTTTTTTTTTTTTTTGTAAATGAGAAGACTGAGGGTGAGATAGAAAGTTGGTTGGTGTCTTACACTTGGTTGTAGGGCCTTATGGATTACTCCAATTACCCTTTCGTCTGATGTTGGGGTTTCCCCTCTTTTTAGTGTTGGTTCCTGTCTCTTTTTATTTTTTATATATTTTTTTTTATATTTTATTTTTTTGATCCCATATTATTTAGTACAAAAAGATATGATACCGATTACGAGACGTTGCTCTCAGAAGTCGGTTTAAATTATTTCCCATACAATTTCTTTTTGTTTATTCATGAAAAATTCTTACCGCTTTACTTTTTAATATTATAAATATTTTTTAATTATATTGATTCGACTTAAATAACTTGATTGAGGTGTTGAAAGACACTTCAGGCTAGTTCTGGGCTTATATAAATTGAGGTGGTGTTAAATATTACATGGTTAAAAATGGGTGACACTATTTTACAGTAATTGAAATCATTGTTTTTAAATGTGTGACATCTGACATTCAAAAATACGTAGGGGGTAGGTGGGATTTATTGAATTTAGTTAGGCCATTGTCTTAACAATTATTGGTGCGTACGTGTTATTTTTATTAACATAGAGAAATTATTCGTTGTTCCCGGTAACAACAACAGTATTCTCAGAAGTCGTAACCTTACTATTAACGAGAATAAGGTTGTAAATGCACTATAAATTTTCATTAACGATATTGACCTGAGGGTTAAATTTTATACCACGATCTTATTGAAGTTAAAATTTCCGATGAAAACGGGTTGAAAGGTTATGTAAAGACTGAAGAATTTTAACCACCTATTGCAATTCGATTATATACTTATTTAATATATTAGATTTCATTGTTTGTCGTGCAGTGTTCGAAGTGGAAAATCATATGAACCGGAACGGATTAAACCGGATTATATGTTCGACAGTCGAAAAAAAGAAAGAAGGGGGTGTCAACGTTTTCTTAACTGCGGCCTCATGTTGAATCAGATAAAAGAATGTGGCCTTCAGAAATGAAAAGGTTCCCCACCCCTGATTTAACGGCTTAATTCTTTTGCAAACAATGAGTTTTAACTACGACACTACAATAGGAAATACTAGACTTAACAGATTATTTACTCATTAAAAACTATGTATAAAAAAACAAAATTAGTTTATAGTTATTAACAGAAATAATAGTTATTTTCGAAAGTATGTATTACACAAGTAAGCTATTATAAGTACTCCAGATAACATATAAATGACAGGAGATTATTCAGTCAATAATTAATCGAACTTTGGAAAGATTTTTTTAATTTCGTTACTAACGTTTATGCGAGGGGCGAGTATTTACTCACGTTGATTTATCATCGGCTATCATCATTTTTTTTATTTAATTGTTTATATCTTGTATTTGCTGCTTGTACACATAACATGTGGTATTTTAATTAGGTACCTAATAGGAATTTCTTTGTGGGACATGAATGTCAGAAATGTTTATATTTCTTCCCACTCATCTGGAGCTACTAATGTATCAGTCTTTTTGCATACCCATTCTAATAAAAAAATGGTTGAGTGACTAAATTTAATAACAAGCATTTCTTATCAAATATATTAGAAGTTTATATACTTTACAATAAAAGCTGAAATGTTTAAAATGAAATAAATAACAAAAAAAGCATGTTGTCCACGTAATTAAAATAAGCAGACCAATACAACACTGTCCATCTTATGAATTGGAACACCTTTTTTGTTGTTTAAGGATCTCAGTGTACAATAGTTTTATATCAATAATAAATATTTTTCTAATAAAATCTTCATTTATCTATTTCCAGGTCGTGAGAAAAACTTCAGAGTAAGAATGGCTAACGAGTCCACGACTCTCGGTATACCATACGACTTTGAAAGTGTGATGCATTACCGGAACAATTCTTTCTCGAGAGAAAAGAAACGACTGCCAACCATCGTGCCCCGAGATGCAAAATTAAAAGTTTACATGGGGCAAAGAATCAGGGTATCTGAATCTGATATAGCTAAGCTAAATAGACTCTATCGATGTGACAGGTTCACTTACAACATGGGAAACACTATACCGGGAGCAATTCATTGGGATAGTTATAGAGAAACAATCCTGAATGAAAAACCAATTTATTTTAATAAGTTACCAGAGCCAGAACCATTAGAATTTGAAGAGAATTCATACTTATTGACAGGAATAAAAAGAGTATGAACTTTAATATAAAATATTTATTACCTATAAGTTATATTAATCTCAATTATGAAGAAAATCTTAAGAAGGTACACTTATATTTCTCAAAGAATTTTAGTAGGTACTCTAATTATCATTTTGTTCTCAAAGTATTATTATTCATTACCTATCTTAGGACTTACGGTAAAGCAAAAATTTACCTAAACGGTTAAAAAAAAGTATTATATTACACATGTAGGTATTTAAGAACTAAAAAGCTTTTAATGCTGGAGTTGTCTAAACAACATTAAGTGAGATTATATAAATAAATACCACATATTTTTTAAAATGCCACAAAACTACAATAGTATAGATTTCAATTCTCTCTCTCCAGTATTGCAAGAATATATCAACACTTTTATCACTTGTACTTTTAAATTCCCCCTAAAATTAACAACATGGTATAACTATTTGTCTATATCAGGGGTCGGCAGACCGCGGCTCTTCATACATCAACTCTTGAACTTATCATGTTTCTTACCCTAAAAATCTATACATTTATAGTTCAATTATACCTTTGCGATCCTGTTTCCTTGGCAGCTTGGCTTTTATCACTTGAAAGTCTGCTAACCTCTGGCTTAGAAAGCATAATATAGAAAATAATTTATATCAGTTTCTTACCAAAACCTGTTCATCAACATGGAAATTTAATATTATGTTTTATAAGAATGAGTTTTATTTTGAAAAATATATTTAATAAAAATTTGATACGCTTTGTTTTATTATTATAAATTCTGTTATATTTCAATTTACATCAGTTTAGTGCAAGAAATCACTAACCAGTCATTTTTTTAAAAATTTGATGTCTTCTATAAATCCAAGAAGTCAGATATTTATATTTATGTAAAATTTGAGAGATTTCAAATGACATAGTTATACTAAATTCTTGCACTAAAATGATATGTTCACTGTTTAGTAAACGTTGTTAAATAACAACATTGACAAAAATGAGGTAAGTTTACAATGAGACTGTCGGAATAGTTCAGTGGGTACATTAACTAGTTTGTCGAATCTGTGGCACAGTGGTCAACGTTCAGCATCGTGAAATAAATTAAATATTCACAGAACCTGGACTTTGGCATTACAGCTGTAATGCCAATGCGCCAAATATTTTTAAGTTGAAAGATCATACGAGAAAACCTCAATTAAATTTTTATTGTAAGTCACTCGAGATAAACTGACATAACAAAGACCGACGTCTTAGATTTCAAATTTAAATATCTTAATTTGACATTGACCTTACCGGGAATCGAACCCAGACCCACCTGATCGGTAGAGCAAACTCTAACCAACTAGACCACAACGGGCGACAATGTTCTCCATTTGAACGCACCGGCTACCCAAGAATCCATGTTAATCCAAATGATTGATGTTTTCACTATCTATTATTTTATCAGGTATCAAAATGAATGAGGTTGAAAAAAATTGCGATATATAATATCAAATAGTTTTTAAATGTAATTTTATTACAAAAGCCATACACGTGATATAAAATATGAAAGACATAAGCAGAACATAAACAACATAGCTCATAAATGAACCCAATAACATATTTTTTTATAATAATAATCATTTGTTATCTAATGGTCTACTTTTATTTCATTATAGCATGTCAGAGTATTTATAGTAAGAATAAATTCTTTCGAATCTGTATAAAAAGTATATTAATTGATGTGTGTACAGAGAAAAGCAAAACGAATTGTTGTACTTACATAATTGATAGTTTGAAGTATTGCAATAATAAATTGAAAATATGTAGATTAAATGATATACTTAATATGAATGTTTTTTCTTTTAAATAATAATTAATATATCAATCACTCATTCTTTAGGGAAAAAAATTTATGCACACTGTTAAATATGTATGCTATCAAAAGAAATCTAATGAAGAAGATTATTGATAAAAGAGTATTGGATAATGAAGACTTTAATATCGTTAAGATTCTTAGTCATTAAATATAAAAGTCGTGTAGGCACAATATCATAAAAAAAGTATTATGTAACATTAAAGAATACACGTTTTATAAATAAATAATTGAATATTGTGTTAATGCAAAGATTCAGTACATATTCTATTCAGTGGAATAAAGAATTTTGTGGTTTGCAATTAAATGAAATGATATTTGAATGAAAGGGAAATGTTAAGAAAATATTTTTTCGGCCAGCTTTCCACATTACACTCATCCCCTGATTTATGCAGATTCACTTGAATGCGGTCAAGAAAATTGTCATTTGGAAGCATTGTGTTAAAAATTGATCCAAATATGGGAAGTGTTCTCAGAGACATGTGAAATCCTTGTCTAGAGTATGTAGAAATATACAAAAAATAATAAAAACTCAATGATCATGGATCTTTTGATAGTAAAAACTACTCAATGTAACACAGATATTTCTCCAAATTGTGGAATTGAACTGACCAGTCTTTCTAATGATGATTAAAGCAATTTGAAACAAGTTATGAAGAAAAATTGTTACAAAGTTTTGTTATATTCAAAAATACTCATGAGTTTGATATTACATTGGGTAAATATTTTTAGTATAACGATTTTTCAGAACGCATGTTCAAATTTAATATTAAGTTGATGTTATCATTTGTACTATTTTATATATAATGGAACCTATCAATGATATTGTACGAGTTCCTTGCCTTTTTTATGTTTCTACCGCGTAAATCGGAGGATGGGTGTATATGAGTAGCAGGCGGTTCATGGATGTGGTAGATACAGCGCATCCCCTAAATTCTTAAACACCAGAAGAGTAAAATCAAGTTTTTTTGGACAGCATCCATTGATTGAAAAGACACCGAATGCCACTGCTGTATACTAATAAATAAATAATCCTCATATCCCGAAATAATATGTTTTCTATATGAAGAAAAAACATGTTTTACTCAAAATTGTCATCGATAACATGTCAAAAGTTGTTTTTTCATCACACTAGAAACTTTACCATTATGGGATATGGGACATTCTTTATCAAGAAATAAAATATAAATAAGAACAGTTGAAACCTTGTGCAGCTAAGAGAAATAATCATGAGCTATTAGTATAATTACTATTATGACAGAGGAATTATTTATGAACACTAAGGGTTGATAACATCCCTATTGCTTATAAAACAATATTGATTTTATACTAAACATTATTTAATACAAGATAGAAAAGGATGAATAATTGTATTAGAAAACATAAACCATCTACGATTAAATGATTTCATTAAATTTAAAGAAATATCAATGCATAGTAACAATAGACGATAAAAGTATGATACAATCTCCAATCACTCAAAAATATAATAAATCACAATGATAATACATATAACAAAGCAATGATCTTTGATGTGAGTTTATTATCCTCCAATAAAATTTGAGAGCCAATTTTTTGTTCAGGAATATTTCGACCATTATGGGAAATAATATTTTTATTTTTCATGTTACGGCAAACCGCAGCAAAAATATTTTTACACTAATAAAATTAGATAACAACAAGTAATTAATTACGTTTGAATTTACAAAAGAAAATGGAATTAACGAAAATTTTCAAATAATTACAAAAACAATATACCTACATTTTATATAAACAATTCATTCAATAACAAATAATAGAATTTAGATATTTTCTAATTTTGGTGATATGCTCCATGATTGTATTATCACTGTTTAAAAAATTACAATCAACAATAAACTAAAGGGGGAATCAATCGATGACGAACCTCGATTTAAATATATTTAACAAGTGATGATAAAATATTTATCAAAAGAAATTTTGACACAATTTTTTTTTAATAACCTACAGGAAAAAAAAATAAAGTTACCATTTAGAAAATGATCTACAAAGACATCGGTAGGTACGTAATATGATATCATATATAATAATATATAATATATACCTGCAAAATTTGTTGAATTTTTCACAAATTAAAATAATGTTAACACGGTGTATACAATATACACAAATTTGTGCATTTCGGTATGATCAACTTCAAATATAAAAAACACATGTTAAAATTCGTATTTCTTCTGTCAAATTTGCTTTGCCGTGTAGTGGATCGATTTCACTTTACTAAAAGGCAAAAATTATCATAAATTTTTCACTGGATCAGAACATGGCTATAAATCAACTTCTTCCATAGATGGCAAAGAAAATTATTCTCTAAAGAAGTAGCGATTCGTTGATCACTTCAATAGATGATGATGGTGAATTCAGGTGTTGCACGCTACCCGAAAGATGGGCAAAGTAGTGGCCAGCGATGGACAATACTTTTAATCATAAATGTATTATCAGTTTTTTACAATAAAACCTTAAATTTCGAGAAAAAACGGTGGAAGCAAAGTTGTACACCTAATATTATAGTTTGTATCCACTTGATTTTTATGCACTTAGTGATTTGATTTTACGGTTTTTATGCGCCCACACAGCGAACAATTTTGAAGAAACTTCCCCGTATTTATTGGGTTAAAGTAGCCATATTCCTGTGGGATATATTACAACGGGTACGACTACACTCCCATAAAGTTAGCGCAATACAAAAAGCATGGTTAGAAAAGGTATTGTCTCTGGTCATATATATGTGAAATATGCTTAAACTTGCTTTCAATTATATGTAACAAGGAGAGCTATTCAGTCTATGCTAAGCAATTGATACTGTAGGCACAAACATTGTGACTATAGATAAATTTATGAAAACTGTGTCAATTTATGCATAATTTATACTTATCAAAACAGTCTATATAACCATATAAATTTGGTATAAATGTAGCCGTACCCTAGCCGTAACAGTATCAAACAGTAATTGAAAAATTAAATCATGAATTTTTATTTTGCGTCTGAGATTTGCTTAGTGTAAAATTACATGTCCATCATGTTAGTTTGAAATTGATAATAAAAAATTTCACAAGAAAAAACTTCAGTCCGACTTCAATAATTATATCGATGTAATATTTTTTTAATATAATTCATATAAAGGGAGTAAGCAAAGGGAGTGATACTCCAAATGGAGCCGAGTCAAAAAAAACTGTAGTAATTTAAAACAAATATTTTGAAACGTGTACAGATGAAATTGACATATTTTAATTCTTGCATGATGTACATACATCACAATAGCCCCTGAGAAGTGAAGTGAACCGAATGGTATTTTAGGAAACATTGAGTTTGTTTCGTTATGATTTTCTACACGTCTTTAATATCGTAAAGGTAAACTAAACTTAGTAAATAGTCACTGCAATGCTATCCACAAAAATACTAAATAAAAACGTGATTGTACTTAAAAGCCCAATAGAAAAGATTGACCCCACTTCGCTTCTCAGGGGCTCATTTATTAATTAATAATGTTATGTATACAAAATAATTTATTCTACTACATCTGTGAGCGTTACAAATTATCCATTAAATTGGAAGTAGAAGCTGTATAATTCAACACTAATTCAACACAGCAATTCAAGCCCCTATATCTTAAGTCTTCACACAGTGCAACAACATCAACAATTTGATATCATTTAATGGAAATATATCACAGATGAAAGAAACTTGTTACTGCGGTACATTAGTCCGTGTTATAATATTGAGAAGCACCTATAGAGAGCAAATTAAATACTATTTGTTTCATAATTAGCACAGAATCATTATAATTATTAACCACCTAGCGATGTTATCTTATGTGCGAGAATGGACAATGGAAACCAATAAAATATCTAAATTAAAATCAAATTGCAATATTAAACAGTCATTGTCAATTAACCCTTTGAGTATTGAGTTATTTGTTATTAAATTAGGCATTTTCGTATATTTTGATTATTTGTACTATTGCTACACACAAAAATATAAAAACATTTTTCGTTGATACGCTAAGTACATTAAGTAAAAATAAAAAACATATCTAGTCAAAATGTAAAGTCAACTAATTCATCATTGCTTTAAAATATTTTTCTAGAAGCTATTACTTTTAATTTGGGGCTAGATCTCTTTTGCTTTCACTGTGGGTATATGGCCATACTGATGTCGATTCCAAGAAGGGAATAGACCCAAATAGAATTTTATGCTCAATATTATGCCGCTACTGATTTATTTACAAATCTGTTTAAAAAATTCTTTTGCTCATTTGCAACAAATAATAAAAATATTGTGATTGATAAAAATCACTAATAGATATGTTTAGTATCATATCTGAAGAAATAACAATAATTCAATAAAACTATGTAAATAGCATTGATAATGGATGACAAAATACTTTACTGTGCCAGTAAAGCGATACTTCTCAAAGGGTTAATATAAAGCTGGAACATAATATATTTACTTGATTATAAGACACTTATGTTTTTACATATTTTGGATTCTCTGAATTCAAGTGCGCTTTATTAATGACGCCTTTCAAAGGATGATAATTTTATAATTGGCGCAAAAAATAAATAATTTCCGGAAAGAATCGGAGCACACGATTCAGAATAATCAGAAACAGAATTTGTAAAATTTCAGACTGATAGAAAGAAAGTACATATTTAATATACGTACACAAAACATTTTATTACATGAAAAAGTTATACAGTAAAAGTCCGTTAATACGAAGAACGTTAGTTAGTATTTCGAAATCTTAATACTTTTCTCGGTCCCAAAATTGACTTTTCATAGTAAATTTTACCGTTAATTCGAAATATCACATATTTCGTAATTCGTAATGTTTTTTGTCAAAATGTACTTACGATTTCTAATAATTCAAAATTTTTGTCGAGACTTGTCACACAAATGGGGTGAACAGATGGTAGGTACAGAAATTATGGACGGAAAGCACAAAAAAAACCCAAGGCTATTTCGAATCGGTACTTGCCAAGCAAATATGCACCTTAAGCATGAACCCTTATGCACCGTAGAAATGTGATTTTACCAAAAAGAGAAAAGTGAGACATATAAACTGAAGTATTACATGAGAAAGAATCAGTTGCTAATTCGAGCGTTTGCATACATTAGTGCAAGCGAGACATCTATATACTAGGTATTTCTCTTGAAAATATTACATGCTAAAGTCGTTACCTTACTTTGAAAAGATTCTATTTGCACTTTACCATGTTTTGAGATGCGAGTGTTTGAATATTCGGCTGATCATATTTTGAAATTGAAAAGAAAAAATGCACTTTTAATGATAAGTCTGTAGTATGCGTTTGACAGTTGGCAACTACCGATCGATTGTCTAAGCTGAACGTTGTCGCAACTTCATTCAAAAGATTTAAGTTTTATAATAATATACGGAGTTGTAATACTGTAAGATGAATATTGTTTATAAATCGATTATAAAGTCTTATTTTTTCTTAAAAGCTTGTAAAAATACTGTATGAAAAAAGTGTGTAGATAGAACTCTGGAATCCTGCTAACTACTTTATTTAAAAATGTATGACTCTGAAATTAATATACATACATGTATCACTGTCAATACTTGGTGGAAAGGCATTATATTAATAAAAACACAATATGTAATCCTTTGTACTTCATTCCACTTTATTTAATATGTCAGGACCGGTTTCGCTCATTGCGTGCATTGTCAACTGATAATAAATATAATTTAACAATGCTTTTTATACAAAATTGAAAATGTATAACTTTTCAATTTTGTGTAAATAGCATTGTTAAATTATATTTCTTATCAGTTGACAATGCACGCAATGAGCGAAACCGGTCCTGACATATTAAATAAAGTGGAATGAAGTACAAAGGATTATTGTGTTTTTATTAACATACATGTATGTTAGATTGTGGCAAATATAACATTTTCCGAACAAAAGGTCATTTTCGGCCAAAATTAAAGATAGAACTTTTTCAAAGTAAGGTACCAATATGCTAAACAATAAAGTTCATTGTATACTTTCCGCATCTTTCACAAAGTTTTCGGAGAAATTCCAATGTGGGATTGCTGTGGAATTAGTTTAGAAATAACTCAATTAGTTCGATTAGTTCTTATCTCTGATTAGTTCTTTGTTGACTTCCGCGATAGTAGCATTGATAATTTTCACAAGCTTTAGATAAATCCAAATACATATAGGCCGCGTATATAATATTTATTTTTCGTAGTTTTTTTTCAATTTTAACAAACATTTATTTTTGTTTTTTTTATATTCGTATTTGTTGTGATTTTTCTTTGAAATTTATTGTGAAACAGTGAAATAAATTTTAAAAAACATTTTGTACTTTAACTTAAAACAACTTCATTCTCCAAAATGGCACCTGTTCGAGATTCTTACAAATCCTTGACTATAAGCACGAAAATCAAGATAATAAATGATGTGGAAAAGAAGTTGATGCCAAAAGGAAAATTGGCCGAAAAATATGGAATTCCGAATTCTACATTATCTTCAATAATTAAAAATAAAACAAAACTAATTGATGCCTTCCATAAGCATGTAGTTTTTTTCAGTTAAATTATTTTTAATGTGTCTAAAACTTTGAATGGTACATTGTTCATAAGTGACGTCATTCTATTTATGTATTAATGCATTAGCAAACAAATACAGTATATACAAGTGACTGAAAATCAATTAAGTGACAATTATGTATAGTGTTTTTTATTCGTATGAGATACCTGTCTTTAAAATATTTGTATGTATTTTTTTGTTCTTTTTTTAAATTTGAAAATGTTCTATTATCGTAATATTGCCGAAATACATGCCAGCAAATGATAGGTATCTTTTAACCAATACAAAAGTTGATTTTAATTTCAAAGCGCCATTAGAGCCACGAAAACGGCGATGTCACCCAAACACTATTGTTATGATAACACTTGACTTTATAATTTTTATTTTGACAGAACGAATAAATGGCCGCGATTTTTTTTTTTTGTGATCGCGTAATTCGTAATTCGAAATTTTTTAGGAAATCCGGTCCCTTGAATTTCGAATTAACGGACTTTTACTGTATAATTATTAAAACCAAGATTTCCCAATGTTTTTATTATTGGTATTTAGATAAAAGGGTGAGTACTACAGGGGAGGAAATAAATATTTTGAAATATCTTTAACACAAAGAAAAGTGTATACATGTCTTAAATGCAGATTAATGAATCATTAATAATCCTATTGCAAAAGTCAAATGTGTTTTATGTGAAATAATTCTATGTATTTTTGTGCAGGATACATAGATCCATAGACCTTAGTTTCTAAGTTTTAGATTATGGCCATGTCAGTGAGGGATTTCCCAAAAGGCAGCATCATCTTATTTACCATAAACAATAATGGGATATAAAAGAAAATGACTGAAATCTTTATGGCATCAAAAAGCAGAGAGAAATCACAAAGAAAATTCCAATGATATTTATAATTACTATTTACTTTGTTCTAAGGGAAAGGAGCACCTTCAGTCTAATGACTAATAAATGGCTATAAAGATTAAATAGTTTAGCTTAGAAAAAAATCGTATTTAATTTAATCGTAAATGTCAAAAATGAAGAAAATAAGTTACATTAATTATATTACTTAAATAATAGCGACAAATATAAATTCTTGACTATCGATGATTTGTATCAATTATTGCTTTATTCAAATGAAAATATTATTATAGAAAGAGGAAAATAAATAATTGTGTCTTTCTGCCAATAAGCGAAAATATTTCCGGAAGTTAATAAACAACTAACACGAAAAAAATATTAATTATTTATTAACAGTGCATCGTGTTTTGTAAAATAACATCTACCAAACACATCTAGGGGTACAAAATTCATTATAATTAGTGAAAATATAATTCTAGTGAAGAATTATTTTCATAAATGCTAAGTGTATATATCTAATACAAAATTATTGTTCTTCCTAACATAGCAGTATGTCAGAAACATCAACTACCCTGCATAGCACTCAATATTTTACTTCGTAATAAATGTGACTTAAAGCTTCAAATTTAAATCGTTTTTAAGTGAGCATTTAGAATTTTGAAAAGAGGAATATAATTAAGTCTTAATTAAGGCAAACTATAAATATTTTAGAAATAATTCATTCAGGGAAGCCATTACCAATTTGCAATGGATTTTCAGTAGGTTTAATTTTGAGTAGGTATTTATAATTATTGGAATAAAAATTCTACCGGTGGTCTGCATACAAGAGGTGCCTAAATTGTAAAAGAGACTAAGATTTCATTAAAGTAATTACAAGAAAATAATATATTAATTAATAGGGAGTAAAGGGATGCCAATAAAGCATAACTCCTTAAGTATGTTAGAAGGGATGCGTAGTTAAAATATCATTATAAAAATGCAAAACTATCAATCGGTACACATATCATTTCAAACTGCATGCATAGACAACATTCGACACAATAACACTCACCAATGGATGAATCAATATTATGGTATAAAACAAATTATTCTGATTTTTATAAATATATATTTATCGATAGGACAATGTCAATTCCCAATACCGAGCAATTATTCTGGACATCCAATAGAATTTGTCTCATTAGATTTTTATCAGCGAAATATGTTTGTTAATTAGTCGATTAGACTTTCGTTATTCAGAGAGAGTAAGGAAGATAGTTAAGGTAGGAATAGTCGTAAGCGAATCGCTCTTGCAAAGCTTAATTTTCAGTTATTATATAGAATATAAATATATTTCAGATTAATTTAATTTATACTGTATTTGATAAAATCCATACACAATTGAAATGATTTTGTTACGAAAATTAAGAGAAAATGATACTGTTACATTTTATAAAAAAATCGGTATGGAAGAGCCTGCCAACATGTTGATCGCGACCAACCAGCCAATATCAAAGAAAATCATTTGTAGTCGATTGCGACAGAATTCACAATGAAGTACATGTCCCAAGTTAATATGTGAAATATATAAGATGTCTAATAGTAGTTGTTTTCGGTTTAAAGTTGTGCATGGTATTTGTGGTGAAAAAACCCTTTTGGAAACTCGATTAAAAATAAATCTTTTATTATTTTTATTATAATGCCTTTCCACCAAGTATTGACAGTAAACACCTTAAAAGGAAAAATAAATTATAAAGATATTAAATGCATCAAGTTCTTATGTATGGCAGTGCAGATTATCTGATTAATTCAAACGCGTGTGTATTTAGATTATCTATTTCGTGATAAGTCTGAAAGACGTTTACTTCAATTGTAAATAAATGGGATAACATTCCATCTGAAGTGTACATAACATAAAATCAAAGAAATAATTAACTGTATTGCATAATATACTTTATAGACTAAACTTTACCTAGTCGTTCAAAACATCTGGACATTATATAGAAAATATCACTCAGATAAACCTTCTATACAATGAATGACATGTACAAAAACTATTTTGAAACCCATTTTGCTTTTAAAGTGTTGAAACTTGAATTTGAGATGAAAAAGTCGATCACAACAACTTACAAGTCGGCTAACCAAGTGCTATTGCAAACCTATCAAGGTACAGTGAGAAAAAAACCAAAATGCGGGTGATAAGATATTATTGCTTGAAATGAATCTAGATTTATTCATTTACAGATGAACTTTCAGGTCTTCCATCCTCTGCTTGATGCGATGCCGTAGTTCTAAATATCTGAAAACAAGAAAATTACTATAAGTTATCATATTGATGTAAGTGGCACATGCAATCAAAAGAAAAACTAAAAACCAGGAATTCTATTATCATCGTAATAAATGTATAAAGCTGAAAACACAGCTGCTGATATGTATTTATAATAAATATAAAGAGTAGTTTTTAATATGTTTACCAGATTTAATGTTATATAACAATATTTAACATTGTCACCATTCTAGATTTAGCCCACCAATTACAACAGTTCATTTTACCAAATACCATTCAGATTAAGATGTGCTAAACTAAAACAATAACTCCACGATCAACATGAATGTATTGAATGTAATTGTTCAATTGTTTTGCGGTCTAATTACATGAAAAAAAGTTCCTTGATCTGCGGAATACGTATACGAAACATATAATTAAGCATCGTAGAAAAAGACGAGACAAATTTTTATTTGAATAGAAAGATGATCACCTGTGTTTGATTCTGGCAGCTTCTCTATGTTCTTCCTTGCCATACATCTGAAGAATTGCTTCGCATTCATGAATCGAAAGATTTATAAACTGAGCCATTTCCGATGATACCTGAAACAAATGAAGCAAGCGCATAAATATAGTTTCATAATATATTTATTACGAATGATACAACATTCTTAAAAGTATAAAAGATTAAGCATCACATCTATGACTGGTGTGACATATATTTCAAATTGATACCATGCTTTTATAGTATTTGTAAAACGTGCACTGTGTAAAAACTAAATAACAACAATTTAATCAACATGTTTTCTGAAAAGAATAATTGAACAAGTGTACAAATAAAAGAGAAAAATTAAGGATAGTCACCTCTCCAGTTTTATCTGCATCCATCAAAAATAATTTGGAAATCTCTTCGTGGGGGCCTAATGTTACTCGCACTAACAACGGATATTCATCATCTCTCAGTCTCCTTTGCTCTGTAAAGATAATCCAAATAAACTATACGGGCCACATCATCTAATAACAGTGGACACTTAGACCAACCCAATCAACAAAAAAAGGTAGGAAGGTGAATAGTATTACAAAAATTGAAAAATTTTCATTTTTAGATTTATCCTTATTGTAATAAACAAATACAAAACAATACACACGTAAAAGAACACATACTATGGTGGTAGGTTATATTTCCAATTTGAGATGGCTGGATAAGCCTAGCGAAAGACCTGAAAGCTTCTAATCATTCAAACTAATTACGTGTATTACTATTGTTGTGTTAGATCATTGAAAATGTGAGTTTGCAGACTTCAATGCACAATAAATATAATAATCTAGTGTTATTCAAAGACTTCCTGCTTCCAAAAAGGTGGCCAAGATATTATTTGTTTTCAAGTCTCATCTTTGAAAAAATCAATAATATAAAACAAGGCATTTTCTAGGTGCCAGGGAATCCCAGAGGTGTTCATACGATCCACATATGTTATATCAGGAGTCTTTTATGTGCATTATAAACTGACGGTCAAAAATGCATGTATTTTTTTCACTTACCTCCATTATCTCTCACAACAAACAAAGCGAATCTTTGAGCGTTCGAGTCGACTTTATATTTATCCAGCATCAGGTTGATCACTTCTTCGGTTGAAACGAGAGAGGTCACCCAAACCGACATAAGACTCCCGTACGGAGGGGTGAAGAAGGAAGTCTCTCGATTATAAAAGTGACCGTTGATTGAGCATCTTCTCTTTAATGCAGCAGCCCTTTGTCTAAAATCATAAAAAAATCCTATATGATAGATATCAAATCTTCCGTTGAAGTACATAATATTATATCACCAATAAATTGCAATAATTCAGAACTAGCATGGACTATCTTTTTTCCATAATATTTCCACACACAATATTGATATTATTGAATCAATTCTTTCTTGAGATATTAATCAAAATCAGACTTTTTTAAATGTCCACTACCAATAACGAACATAATATAGGATATAAGCAGGTGGTATTTAATAAGAACTGGATGCATGTAAGTCAGCTGCTCAAACTTCCTTTCTTGATAATCTGTACCTTTGGATAATAATCCATATATGAGAAAAGAAACAATTATTAAATAAGGCATTATTTACCTTCTTTTTCCGGTTCTCCTTTTAATTGCAGTAGACCCGGAGCGGGAATTGTGAACTCTCCTAACAACCACAGCACCCTCATTAGGTATTATTATCTGATCATCGACAGGATGAGCGTAGTTTATTGATTCACTATCCGAAGCACTATCCTGTAAGTTTAGGAGAATGATTTATTACAATATTACGCCACATCAATCTATAATCGTTATTTAAACACTCATCTCTTATTATCCATTCATAATTCATTCATGCAATACAAAGTACTCTCCAAATTATGCCAGAAAGATAATGTGAATGAGTTATGTGTACAGTTCTTCTCATAGTGAAGAATATCCCCAATTATGTTGGTTTGAAATTTATTCACTAACTTCCTAAAACCTTTAATAGCTGCTTCTCAATTTATTTTTTATACTGTAGTACTGATTATTTACCAGGTGATAGGTAAATGTCTCTGATAGCATTGGAGCATAATGAAAGAGCTTTAACAAATAACCACTGAGGTCTAGTTGGTAAGAGATTGATTTTACCGATCAGTCGGGTCTGGATTCAGTTCATGGTAAAGTGAATGTAACAAAATTTTCTCGGTTAAATTTGAGTTAAAGACATGGGTGCTTGTGATGTCAATTCTCATTGAGTCTATCTCATATAATCTTTGACTTTTACTGTAAAATCAAATATTTTTCACTCTATTACGCACTCGTTAGCACTATATTATATTATGTATGTTTTCAAAAGTCCCATACCATCTTATAAAATATATATTATATTTGAGTATGGTCGTACATTTCTATTATAATGATGTTGAGCTACCAAAACACTTTCGTGTGTAACACAGGTGTCTACAAAGTAGATATAGAAGAAGATTTTGAATACTTATTTACCATAAATAAATTGAAAATAAAATAAGCAATGTTTAGAAGCTTTGTTTAACTTACCTCATTGGGTTGTCTGTTAAACTGTTCTGGTCCAGAAATGGATCTGCTTAATTCATAATTAGAGCTATTACTATCATCTAATCCTCCTATCCAACTATTGTCCATTGAAATAGCTCTGTTGTAGGCACTTGTGTCATTTTTAGGCAATTGGTTCGGCATTTTGGCATTCATGGTCTCTTTGGAAATCTTTTCTTCGTAATTGCGGACACGCTTCAGTGTGCCGCGGGGATAGTCGTCGTTAAAGTAAGAATTATGATCCGAGGAAACTTCCTCCAGTCTATTTTCACAGTTAATGCTAAAATTATCAGCAAAATCTAGGCCGTCATTACTGCGAACCATATCGGCGTATAATTTTAAAGAGTCATTGATTTTCTTGGGGTCTATTGGTGAATTGGCTTTCATTGTACCGTCATTGAACGATCTAGTCATGGCATCCGGATCAAGAGGCATAAATTCATTTCTATTCAACATTTTTAGTATATCAACATCGGAAGTCGGTTTGAGGGTGTTCTCATCGTCTGGATCTACGAAATCAACAAAATGTAACTGATTCAGAGGTGAGATTTTAGTATAGCCGGACGGTTTCAGTGTCACTTCGTTGCCATCGAGGGGAAGTTCTAAAACGGCCAATTCCGACTTTTCTTGCGGAGAATCTGTACTACTGGACTGACTGAGATCGGCAGAATTTTCAGAAGAACGACTTTCGGAGTGACTCAACGACAGAGATTCAGATGACTCCACACTAGATTGAGAAGGCAAACAAGTTGGCATGGTTTGATACAATTTCTCAGTATCGTCGACTTTTCTCTCGACTTGTAACAGCTGATCCAGTTCATCCCAATCCATCTGTTTAAAATCTAGTTTTGGAGGAAGTGTTGAAGACGCTTTTGATGCGATGGCCGGTGACGGCGGCGGAGTGGGTGTAATGGAAACACTCCCTGGAGATTGATTTCCGCTATCTTCACTGCATCTGGATGCAGTTGCATCTATGATACTTATTTTTTCTAACCGATCTGTACATATACCTGTGTCGAAACTGCTTATACTAGCGCTACAATTGTGTTCTGGCGATTCCTAGAAAAAATCAGAAAAGTTGCAATTAAACAAGAATGAAAAATGTTATACAAATAGCAACATAATAATAAATTAGTAACCATTTTTATCCGAGATATACATAAGGTATTATTTGGCCATGTCTACAATATTCTCTGTAGAATACTTGGACTGTTCAAAGAAAAGCAAACGTATTGTGTCCGTAGTAATGCTCAGCATTTCAAAAGATTTAAGCAACAATATAGTACATATCTAGAGAGCAAGAAGTTTCAGATAGACAAATCATGCTATTAGATGGGAAGAATCTAGAGATCTCCACAAGCTATACAAAAGAGCCTCAGTAAACATTTGACCTATGCAACTCTTAGCTTGACAAAATCAAGAAGATACAAACGGCTGAATATGAACAAGAAAGAGTGAGCTTGCGACAAATGGAAAAGACAGTTGTGACACCAACCATGGACCAAAATTATAGATAATGTAAACCAAACAAAGATTTTAACTTGTGACTCACAATGTGAAGAGGACAATTAGGTATTTTAAGTGTGGAAAATAATAAGTATGAGATAAGGAGATGACTTGTTAGCAAATCACACTTAAGTGTCTTGATGGCAAAACAAGGAAAACGTATAGTGCCATTATTTAACAATGGCAATCCACTGGGAGTAAATAATATGTAGTAAACGGTTACTTTGGAGTAATGAAAAACATTAAAATAATAGATAGGCATGCACTAACCTGACTATTTCCATCGCTGTCCACATCACCATTGCTACCTTTGCCAATTGAATATCTGCAAGAGTTTCTCTTTCGGACAGTGACAACAGTCCTTTGATCATCATTCTCTTTCAGATGAATGACACCTTTCACTCCCCAGTGAATTCTTAAAGCGCCTTCCAATACCAGCCTTCCGTTGACTTCGCGAGATCTTATCTCTCTACTTCTTCCATCAAAATATTGATTGAAAACCTGAATGCAGAAAAATATGCACGAGATTTCAAAACAATTACAGTTTCAAAGGTTCACAGATAGTAATCAGACATTTAACAACCAGAAAACCAAGATCCAGGCTGGAGATATGTGCTCAGTGTTATTTATTGTAAGTAACAGTTTAGAAGGAAAGTCTATGAAGATTCTATTTTATAGTATGTAGTGTGTTTTCTTCTTCAATATCTTCACTTGTTTCCTCATCTTTCACACACAAAACACTGTGTATAAGTGGCGAATCTCAGGTTCAAAAATAATAAACATCCTAGAGATGTTTTAACAATTTGCAAGTTTCAGATTAAGGTTTAATTGTAAGACCTCAATTCAAATAAGCAAGTAGTTTTTAGATAAATATTATCATAAGTTTACCTTTAATTTTGACTCTAACTGTGTCCTTTCAGGGTTAATACCATGATAGACTGGCTTTATTATCCCTTTCTGTCCAAAGCTCTTGTGAGATTCAACACGGGTTCCGTGTCCAAACAATTGAGGTCCGAAAAGTGCTCCGTAGCAAGGGACATGGCAGTAAGGCACCCCTTTGTGCTGAAATTTGATGTATTAAGTTATCTTATAAATACAATAAATTTGTATCCATTTCCTTAGCAATGTAATAATATTTGAATATACAAATAAAGGGAGGGAGTTAAACATGAGGAATACTAAATAAAAAAACTGCTTATCCTGTGATTGGTCAAAGTATAAAGCACTTTACACACAGAAAATTAGACAAAGAAGCTTTAAAATTGATTAAATCAGCGATTTCCAAACTGGGAGGCGCGCCCCCCTAGAGAGCTAGGGACTATTGCCAAGGGAGGCGCAAACAGTCCAAAATATTTATTTACCCTTTAAAATGTGTCTTAATTACTATATGAAATAAAGGATGGGGAGGCGCGAAGATATTTTTTTCTTCAAAGGGGGGGCGTAGCAACATAAAGGTTGGAAACCACTGGATTAAATAGTTTACAACAAAATAATGTAATCTTACGTTTCAAAATGACATTAACTTTAAAACCACTTCTCAAAAATAATCACGAAGAAGTAAACGAGCAACATTTCATAACGTGATGAACACAATTTACAAATTCTTTCAAATTGTGAGACAGAATTCAGCAGTAATCTTACTATAAATATTTGAACCAGTATTCGCATAATGAGAGACATTTGAAATAGCTACTTAAATCTATATTTATAATAAAATACTACAACAGCAGACAATTTAGTAAAGAATGAGTTTCATATAACGACTCCAATCAATTAAAATACACATTTTGATAAACTTTTTAGAATGTGGTAATACTAAGTAGGTTGTTATCATATTGAGAAATATTCAGTAAGTTTGTGGTGGATCATATTCATTACACAGAACTGTGGTTACTAATATTTTTAACGTATGTACATCTATTGAACTACAGTCAAAAAAGTAATCATTGTTGATAATTATTTGATAAATTTATATCATAATGCAACATAATCTTTGATTTGTTGACATAGTAACTATGGGCAATAATCAGCTAAAAAATCAATCTGAAAACTATAATCATATGAAATTAAATTTGATAAATATGGTATTCCATTGTACGAGTCACAAATCTTGGCACGTTTTTCGCCTTCATGAGAAGTATCTTCAGACTATCGTGATATTTTTTAATGATAGAGTTAACATTGATTCTATTTTAAACTGTATAATTTAAAGGGGAATTTATTGAAACTATAAATTGAAGTAACCAATAAAATGTTTTTAAAATTAATGTTACGCTGCTTAGAATGAGAATGTCATCAGCTGTCTTTTTATTAATGATGGCAGTATGATTTAGAAGAAGCAGTTCCTTCACTAAAGCTGACTGATCTATGGCTTTCAGTTCAATACATAGCTAAGTATTAATGGCTCGAGTCCGAAGAAGAATGATATTTGTACGGAAGAAGACTCGATAGACAAAAGCAGAGTTGGAAAAACAAAAGAGAAACAGTGCACATATAAAAGAAATGGTAGTCAGAAACAACCACTGTTATTAACTTCACCTTGTGAGAAGGTGAGAACTTGTGAGAACTATGATGAGATCAATACAATCTAGTACATTTTAAGATTTCGACTGAAGGTGCCTGATGGAATTTCAATATTAAATTTGAATCGTTCAAATTATGTACATTCACACAAGATTTGTCACTAATGACCTAGGATCCGCCTTTCGGCATCTTCAGGCATTCAAGTGCACGAATGAACTTGAACTGAATCAGTTCAAGTCAATTCAAGTTGATGCGAATATCACAGGTTTTAGTCCCAGAAAGAACAGCATTTTTTCGATCGATTTCTGTCTGAAGGCATGGGTGTTTGTGATGTTTTAAAATCCCTTTCCACCCCTCCAAACTTTTAATAACTGAGCATAGTGAGAGCTATTAGTTAACCACTAGTACCGTCTGAGGATTATTTTTCTATCCCTTCTAATCTCTTTGAGAGAGGTTGAGCGACTGAGTAACAAACAGTTCTTGTTTAAAAACTTCTGTTGAGATACCTCCATTAAGACATATGCTCTACATTGGGGGCGGGCATGAAAAAAAATGGAACCTAATACAAAAATAAGGAAAATTGTCTTATAGTGTGTCATGGGTTATAAATAATATCAAGCATTGTCTCTTTACAGTTCCAAATGCAATTGTTTTGACTACAGTGTTCATTTCAACCAGGGCTGATGTCGGAGCCATAAAAATTGGGTGACTCTGAATAATTTAAAATAAAAGTTATGAATTTTAGTAGATATAAAAAAAATATGCAAAAACTATAACTGAAATTAGGTGTATTTTTAAAATCATGTCGGAGTGAGACCATTTGTAAATGAGCCAGGGCTTTTTTTTCACGACTAGACAACCCTGATATGAACTTTAAAAAATCAAGGTAAAACATTCTTTCTTTCTAATACATAATAAACTCGAAAAGCTGCATCAGTAAAATGAGTCGATTGTTCAGGCTAAGAATACCAATTATGATGAATCATTAAAATATGTAAACAAGTACATACCTCTGCATGTTGTCCGGGGTTCAATCGTTTTCCACATTCTTCACATCGTAAACATTCTGGATGCCAATCGTATCCTAAAGACTGTTTCCTTTCGGCTTAAAATAAGAAATAAAGGTGTGTGAACACAACAAGTACGATAACGGTAATTTGAATTATGAAAAATCATCACAAGTAGTGTAATAAAAAACACAATTTTCACATTATGTCCAATTAAAAGTGCTATGATCAAATTTAACTACAGGATAACACAAGTAAACATAGTAGGTACACTATCAGGTAAATAAAATAACAAAAAAACATGCAGATATTGCATTATGCCCTTAAAATTAAAAACGGCAAATGAATATTAGGCAAAATAAAATGTAAGGTTAATATTTACCGAAAAACACTGGTTTTCCACATTTATGACACTTCCACATTTCGATTTAATAGGAATAAAATAGGAATATCGTTTGAAGTCACATCACAGAACAACCAGACCAATTGACAATTTCAATTTGTGTAGAGCATAGACAATCACATTTCATAAACTAAGAATGAAAAAGTCTATAGACACTATTTGGCATGAAAATAAAATAGGATATAGTTTGATAAGTAAAAAAATACGTTTTTAACAGCATTAAAAGGCTAAGAGTTTATTGTAAAGCATGACGTTTCATTTCTAGTTGCTGTGCTTATACTAATTGTCTCAGCAGAGATGCGCTGTAACTTGTAAAGAATGTGTAACTTTTGCATAACATAATGTATAAAGTTTTGCATTGCAATTATTTTAAATAATGAATCGTAAAACCTTTTATGGCTCTTATTATAAATTATATGCAATATACATGTAAAATTTTATGGTATAAAACATGATAAATGCGTTAATTGGTAAAGAGCCGTATGCAGCTCGCCAGTCGTTTAGCGACCCTTGAAAAAGTGTTATTAATAATTAGACATTACCTAAAGACAAGTCTAACTTGGTATTTGATTATAAAACTGCAAATTGAAATCAAACGATACCATATGCGCCCGCTTCATAGTAAACAAAAGCATTTTTTTTTATTCGTACAAAAATAGAGGAATCGTGACGTATCATCTAAAATCAATATTTTTCTTCTTTTTCATTTTCAGTTATCACAAGAAGGAAGACCCATTGACCTTATTGCTGAAAGAACTATGAAAAAAATACCGATAAAATTTATGCTGGTAGCACTGTAACAAGTTTGTTTTTAAAAATGTGCGATCCGTTGACAGTTGTTTCAAAGTTATAAACTTTAATATCTAATAAAGTGTTTTGTTTTGGCAAATTGTCCATGTATTCAAATAGTATCAATAAAATTCTCGTTACTAATTTTCTGTGTTTTGATAGTTGTCAGTTTTGTGTACGAAGTGGACACATGCCCACCTATCAGATTTGTGATACGACATAAAAGTAGGACAAATTTGCATCTTGACATACTCACTCATAATATTCGGTATATATTTGTAATTAATTTTTCAAGGTGGTAGCTAATCAACCGTGCTACATTAAATGTATAGCAATATGTCATAATGATTGAATGGATTGAAGTATTCTTGACATTTCTTATTGCACTTAAAGTAGTTTGATAAACTAATTATGAAATAAGTATTGTAGATTCTTCTGTTAAAGAAGATCACAATTAATTTTATCTATATACGTATTCATTTTGATTCAAGCATCCGTAGCCCTTTATGTTGTCAAGATCATTTAACATCCCTTAATTCATTTATGAATCATTCATTAATATTTCAACTATTGAAAGATAAGTTTAATACACTTTTGAATATTCTTGTTATTTGATTAAATTTATTAGAAAATGGAATACTGAAAGGATGAATCTTTAATTGAATAACATTCTCTTCTTTTTCTTGGTTTTTTAACATTCTTACACTATGATTAAAATGGTAAATATTTAACAAATTTCACAATATAAACATCTATCCATGATGTAAAATGTTTAATAGAATTATGGTTATCTGTCTTATCAGTAAACCATAAACAATACTAAATTTTTTCTGTTCTACTGAGCTTTAAATATTAATTCAGTACCCAAAAATACATAAAGTCAATTTTGAATTCAGAATGATTCATAGTTATTCAACGAGAAACAATCATGACAACGATATACAGATTCCTGTATTATTTTCTTTCAACTGAAAAATCTCTCATTAAGGAGTTATGAAAATAAGATGAAAAGAATTGGGATGTTTTAGAGGTTTGTAATGAAATATTTGGTGCATGTCCTAAAATAATCAAAACGATATATTTTGTAATATTTAATTGGTTTTGTCATACAAACTTTTGAAAAACAAATTACATTTTCTTATTTCAATTTATATTCTATCTTGACGCATGTCTTACATATGTTTTGCAATTATGCACCTTGGTAACCTTTTCCTGATCCTTATTGTCTTTTTTCTTCAGCAGTCAGATAAAAATGTATCTTGCTGTTGGTGTTAAAAATGCATACAAATGTGTATTGGTTTGTGTAAACTAAATTATTTTTTTTAGTAAGCTGGATATACCTTATATTTCGAGTCCAATTTTTCATTTGGCTCGTTGCTATTGTTTTCTGAGAAAGTAAAAGATCAATTTATTTGGAATAAAATAAGATTTATTACAAATAAAAATTTCAGATGGGTTATTCTCAAATGTAAGATACTGTTATTAGAAATATCAAATGTTGCAGGAGTTCGTGTTTAAACTGTTTTTAAAATGATAAACAATTTCAAAACCTCTCAAGAAAATTCATGCTTCTCAAAGAGACTTGTGAATAATGGTTAGAAAATAATTCATTGTCTTAAATTATTATTCGATAGAAAGTAATGTTTTTTTTATACATTTTTTAAGCAATTATAATAAGTTTAACCTTTAGCTGCCGTAGATTATTAATAGTAATTACCTAGCACGCCGGCTATAATTTGCAACTATTAATTTAATTAGTAATCGAGGAGATAACTCGTCCCTGGTGTGTTGAACACAAAAACATTTACGAGATATCTCGTCTGTGGCAGCCACTGAGTTAAGCGAGCCTATCTTTAGTGACAATGAAAAAATGTTCGCTGGCGAACCCATACATCCCATCCCATACAGAAAAATTGTATATATTATTATATATAAATACTGGTGCTGTATAACAAATAAAAACTCAAAGCTAGGCCTTCCTTGCCAGTCATCAGTGACCCTCCCGGAACCCAGTAACCCGGTGCCGAGTTCCCTGTGGTAATCAATGTGTTAAAAACACTTTCGCTGCACTTGAATGAAGTCTGATGTGGTTTGGAAAAACCCATTCAAAATTCCATTTGTAATAATGATAAATAATACAATAAATTCTACAGCTATTTTTATTTATGATTCAATAGATTTTTGTATTAAGTAAAAAATATTTAATAAGAATTGGTAACTTTGTTACTCCACTTGTTTCAAGATAAGAATGAACATCCACAAAGATTCCGCTGAATCCATCAAAAATAATATAAAATGTTATGCAGATGCTGTACCATTTGAAATCCATGGATGTTTCAATCAGTGTTATTTTTAAATTCAATTAAAATAAGTTTTCCATTAAGTTAATCTAGTTATACAAAAAAATATTAAACCAAATGCCACTTGTTCAACGCTTGCATTCTGCCGGTAATGCTTTACGGTTGCGAATCATGGCACCTGACGAAGACTCAGAAAAACCGTATACTGAGCTTCGAGAACAGATGCTTGCGTCGGATAATGGGGGTGAGGTGGTTTGATTTTGTGAGGAATTCAGAGATAAGGGAGCGTACAAGACAGCGTCCCGTCACGTCAGTGGTTATGGAGAGACGTTGGAACTGGCTGGGTCACGTGCTGCGGATGCCTCCGGAAAGCCTCAATCCTGCCTGCCTCTTCTTTCGACCGGTGGGATTCCGGCGTCCTGGACGTCCGTCGGGTACTATCCATAGGATGTACTCGGCGGATCTGAGGGATGCTGGCATGTCATGGGAGGAAGCAAAGCTATTGGCGGGAGACAGGGAAACATGGAGGTGCCGCGTGGCGGCCATATGCTCCACATAGGGAGCGAACATGGCCAAAGAAGAAAAAAAAGAATAAATGATTACTTCCTTTAATGGATGGTTATTTGATATCGATAGAAAAACTTATTTATTTGCTATTAATTTACTTTGCCGTCAATATAATATAATTAATAATAACATCGTTGGCCCCCGAGCATTCACATCATATAATATATGTATGTATGTGTGATTTAAATTTTTATCGACTTTCATATGACGCAAAAATGTTTATGGTGATAAATTGGGCCTCCGCTCTTAACATGTCTAAGAGCGCATATTCTGGTGCTGAGATGACATGAGTATTAGATATTTATTTTACTAAGTAGCTCAAGCGAAATAGAATTACCATTATACTAATATTGTTTTTTTCTTTGACAGATGATTCATTGAATATCAGCATAATGTTACGAAGGTATGATGTTCGTTTACAGCATGGGTAATCAAGGATGCATGTAATGTAGAAAGGTTTAATTTCCTTTACATTGATGGAATTCAACGGTGGCGGTTTGAGCTTCACAGAATTGATTATTGGATACAGTGTTGTCACCAGATTCTTCTAATATTGCATATTCTGGTTGATATTGGGCAATTGTTTCAGATTCTTCATCAACATTTTTGTGATCTATGAGTTTCTCATCTACATTATGAAGAATAGCCTCTTCTTTCAATTGATCTCTATTTTTTGACAACATATTCCTAGTTTCATCTGTGCTTGACAGTTCATTTATTTTATCGCTGTCTGGTGGTTGGAAGGGTAAATCTAACATATTATCCTTGTCTACTTTTAAATGAGCATTCTGTTCAAACTCTGTTTCTAGATAACTAACAAATTCATTCCTGAAATATTTGTCAATTAGTCTCCAAACACCGGTGCTGTACCAGTATATCACTCCGAGAAACAGGAAACCTTTCAGTATTCCAGCAAACATGATGGATTCCTAGATTTTGTATTGTGATATTTAGTTATTCCTGACAGTAAAAAGATAAACGTAAATTTACTAACAGTATGTACACGCCAAGGTAAAAAGCTTCAAAAAGCTTCCTAATGGATTTTGTTTCTACTTGCTTAGCTTTTATATAAAGTAAGTATTAAATGCTTTGATATTATTAATTTATTAAATATATATATTTCAATTATCCTGGAAACATAAGAAGGCAATGCTCAATTGTGTATATTTCACAATGAAATAATATGTGTTAATAAAAACTGTCTTCTTCACCATATATCATTTCTTTTATGATTTCAATTACTTTTCTTAAGTGGGGCCATGACATAGTCAAGAAAACTGTTATACTATTTCCTATAACAAATATTTTCATCCATTCAATACCCTCTCCAGACTTAAGCCAGGATCCAAACCCTACATCTTCATCATCTATATCCAAAATTTCTTTCTTGTTTGAATCCTTGATAACTGTAGTTTTGTTAGATATTGTTACATGCTTTTTGGAGGTGGCGCTACCTGCCTTTCCACCATTTGATCGACCCTTTTTCATCCTTGAACCTGAAATTTAAAATAAAAGAAATAACATATTATTACTATTTAATGTATTTTTACAATCTAGAAACTGTACATAAATTTAGATTAATCATATGGAGCAGTTATAGATTTGTTTCTTTTGAATAATTTTCTATCACAATAACATTTTATTGAATATTTTCTAACCCATTCTAGTTGGTGGAAGTTAAGTATGTAATAATTCATTGAAATTTATTAATTTGTGTACCAATGAGATAATACTGATGTATGAAAAATGTAGGTATGTTTAGTTGGTGTGACATTTCCTTGTAATATTGTAAAAAAGTGAATGTTTTTTGAAAAATAAATTATTTCCACTATCTTTAGGATAAATAAAATGTCGTGTGGTAAGCTAGAGAATTTTCAGTCCACACATCTGTCTTATATTATTTTTCTGGCAGCAGATTGAGTCTGATTTATGAAATTTTTTAAAGATGCTAAAAAGTTATGTTTTAAATTGAATTCAAAATTCTAACTAAGCAAACCCTCCAGCTGGTAAGGTTAAACAAATATACATAATTCATTTAACGTTTACTAGTTAAAGGTGAGTCGTTCAACTTCTATAGAAAGTGGTCTAGTAGTTTTAATTATTAGTCATTTTTAGGGTGTTCACTGTCAATACTTAGTGGGAAGGCATTATATTTAAAAAATAAAATACTCGTTTGTACTAATTCCACATTTAAATATGATCAGGACCGGTTTCGCTCACGACGAAAATTATTTACTGATAATGCTCGTCATAAAAAAATATCAGTTGATAATGCTCGTCATGAACGAAACCGGTCCTGATCAAATTAAATAAAAGTGGAATAAGTACAAATGGGTATTATATTTTAAAAACGTCCCTATTAAACGATATTTACTTCCAAAAAAATATATAATTTGTAATATTATTGTTTTCAAGAGCCGCATTATTTTAACATCAGCATTTAATCCAAATAGCGCATTTAAAAATAAATATACACATTTCAATAATAATGATGTATGGAAAAAACATGTATGCCTGCTTATGCCTTCAAGAATTAAAAGAAAACTCGAATTATTATAATTTTTTTCTTAGAATTCAAGGTGTTAAGTTTAGCTGTTCCATGCAGGTCTGTGGAGCCGGATAAAAAGAAAACGACTCCGACTCTGAATTCATTGTTTCAATAATTTCCATTTAACTTACAAATCTGCATACTATTGGATCATTTTAGTCACTGGAATAATTAAATTTCATTTCACCATGATGAATAGACTAATAATTATTCAATACCTTTAAATTGTTTTTCCGAGTTTTCCGACTCCACAGCCCTGGTTTCGTGGGCATGGAATTCCAACATCCACCGGCTTCAAACCGAATTATTTGCGGTCGTTGCAAAGAGCCGTAGAGCAACGCCATGTTTGTAAGAGTAGTCTGCCAAGCTATAGAATTACTTTTCTCAAAAGAAATCTAAATGAATGCGTTTTTAATCATCTCGCCGCAAGTTTAAACGGATATTATATTTTTCTGAGAGGAGCTGCAATTTCTTTGATCTTACGTAAGTATCTCCTGAAATTAAAACTATCATATTTTCGTACGAAAATAAGACGTTCATAGAAGTTCATTTCTATTCTGTCAACTTGCAAGGTCAATTTGACTTGCATAAATCCGTTTTTAATGATACTTCATTGGAGATGTTTGTTTGGCGGTCGGTTAAATAATTTGTCAATTTATTTCAGTAATAAATAGTTAACACAAATAGCAAAGTTCTAGGATTATATTTTAATATCCGATTTAATGAATATGACCCTGGAACTTGTTACGATAAAAACTCTAATTCAGACATACCGCTAATCTTTGTTATCTATGATTTAAGAAAATTTTCGATAGAAGAATTAATGCCTTTTAAAAAAGCACATTTAAAATATTCAGACATCATTGCAATGCTAGGTCAAACATTTAAAGTTATGCATTTCACTGGGAGTGAGAAATATTCATTTGAATTTATCAGTAGCTTAATCGTTCAATTTATTTAATTAATTAAACGAGTAATGATACCTATTAAAAATGATATTTAATGCAGTCGAACACAAGTGTTATATACCATTAAACATCTAATGGTCGAGGGAGCGATTTTTTGATGTAACATAACACAGAAATCCACAAAACTTCGTAATTCGATCCACAAAGAGTTTATTTTATGTAACGTGTTGTATTTTCAAATGTGATAGATTTTGGGATGTCTTTATTTTTTTTTATTGAGTTTGAGATAAATAATGATTAATAAAACTATTATTGAATGATAAGGAGCCGGGGCTAGCGCAAAAAAAGTAAAACTGATTTGCTATCATATTGTCACGTCCGACATCCTAATAACCGGGTCTCAGAAACTGAAAATAGATAAATAAAACGTTATCCAATGTTTCAATAAGACAATTAAGTGAATTTATAAGTTTATATACATATAATAACAAGTAAGCATACATTTTTCATATCAAAGTCATTCTACAGTAGAGAAGGTTGATTAAAACGAGTGTCTCGCGAACTTCCAGTTAGAATTTTGGTGTTTTTTATTAACCTTGTAATTTTTAATTTTCGGCATAACTCGTGAGTTACTATGAATTATTTGGCTTCTCCAGTAGACTTGATAACATAAAAGTGTCGCACACATCAATGTTAACTAAAAATTGACAGCTGAATAATATATATTTTTTATATGATGTAAGCTAATATTCCGAAGATTTAGAGAGCTCCATGCGAGCGCCTCATGTACTTGGGGGTAATAAATAATTATGAAATTTCCATTTGGTTTCCTAACATTATCTAGTTTTATTTTTACAATATTGCTGATCTATCTCACAATGTCGCAACGACGATGACTGATCTATACGCTAATTTGGGGAATATATTCTAGCATTATACAAAAATATATCTTTAACTTTTTTATATAAAACATCACACATAACCTTTGGCATAATTATACCAGCGATTCGTCAGTGATATCAACCTAATTATTTCTGATGTCGAACATACTGAGTATCTAGACGCTACAGCAACAATGTGAAATGATAAGAAATTGAAAATCGTCGAAATTTTAGAGAGTGTAGGTATTTTTTTCGCTTCTTGAATATTATAGAACGGTAGACGATTTTATAATATTCACACCGTTAAACGTTTTCTCCAAGCAACATTATCTGCAGATATGTCGTAATTTATGAATATGTTTATTTTTAACATTGAAAGCCTTATTCGCAAAGGGAAAATAAATAATATGATTCTATTTCACTTCGAACGTGCTCAAATGCTTTCAACCGGGAATGTAAGGTGGGAAAATATTGAATAGCAGGAACGCAGGAATGTAAACCGACTCCTGGGTCGCCATTATGTTTGACGTTTGAATGGAACCGCTATTGTCATTATGACAAAAAGGAAACAGTGAGATGAGCCATCTCTTGGGTAACGTGTGACACTTCACGTGCCGTACACGGTTATGCATAAATAAACAATAAAAGCTAATTCTCAGTGATATTTTATGACATAAAATGAATAAATGTTATTCTGCAGATTTCGGCCAAAATATGATAGTATAATTATATTGTGACAGCTAGATTGACTCACAATGGCACATTAAAACATTAATTTGAAAACAATTCAATGCCATTTGACATTAACATTTGATCAAATGTTGGTTTAAGGATTTCTAAAAAGCATATATTTTCGTTTTAAGATACCGTTTACATATTATATATATATATATATATATATTTAAGTAAACGTCTGATGCAGGGTTTCCCAAAATATGTTCCGCGGAACATTGGTGTTCCTCAGAACCTGAATAGGTGTTCCGTGAACACCCACATAACCTAAAAATCACTAATTTTCAATATTTTCCGAAAACTTACAATTATGATTCATTAGTTCAGAATCCATTATTCATGACAGCAAAACTAACATGCCTTAATTCAGCGCAAGTGATTATAAAAGTCTGACTGATTTTATTTGTGATTCTGATATGAATGTCATTTAATTTTTTTCAAAGCAAAGTGTTCCATTAAAATTTCCGGATTTGCGAAGTGTTCCATTGCAGAAAAAGTTTGGGAAACCCTTGTATAATAAACCGATAGCTATAAAAGATAAAATTGATATTTTTTTTTTTTATTCTCAAAGATGAATGCTTTATTATGTATAATAATAATAATCATACTGAAGGAGATCGGAATTTTATATGAAAAACTCTCCTTACCCCCCCCCCAAAGACATTAATAAATCATTGAATACGCAAAATGAATGAATATATAAGATCATTAAGACGAAAAAAACCCCAGAAAAACGAAATAAATGGTATAAAATATTTTATTTTGAAAATATGGCAAGTCTCACTTGCCCTCTTTCGTGGATTTTTTCATTATGGTTTATTTATTCACCAAAAATCTTCTATTGAATTTTTAAAATGAATATATAAATCACATATTCCGATACATAATTTATAAGTGTATTTTTATGTTATGAAACTTAACGAAACCCTAGGAAAGTGCTTCACTAAAGTAAGTTTGTTTATATGCCTTCACGCAAGATTGAAAAGAAAATCGAATAAATAAAATCGTAGGAATACCGATTGTTTTTTTTCTTTCGAAAATACATACTGTGATAAAGTGGTTGTATACCTAAAAATACATTTATTTATTACATAAGAGAAATATATCGCATTACATGACGCAAATGCACCGTTCGTTTGGTAATTTATTATAATATCGAATTCATAAAAAATACATACTATATACTACATCCTTTATTAAATATAATAAAATCTAACCATGACAGACAAATTCACTTACATATTTGCATACAAGTAGACAATAAACAAAGCTAATCAATAAATAATATGTTCATTTCTCTTGAAAATGCATTGATTATCCGGACAACCCTTGCAACTAGGGAATCCAATCCCGGGATCCGGGATCCCGTAAAGTTTTCGATACATTTCAATCCCGGGATTAGAAGACATGATACTTCATACGTCGATATTTTTAAAATTTATTTTTCGCTTTGTTCTCTACATCAATGAATGTTACCAGATATCAATGGTGTTTGTTTTGCGGAATTTGTTGTTCATAAACATTCATTTTGTACCGTAAACTGAAACCTTTGATTAAATGGCGAAACAATCGATGCAATACTTCAATAAAATTATTAAGAATGTATCTATATAGACAAAATTTTTAGAAATCTTCATTCTTGCAGTCTGAAGTAGGTAATTGTTTTTTTTCAGCTATCGAAATTAACCATTTTAAGTTATATTTCGTATTTTTGCATATTAAGTTAGTTTAGTAATGATTTCGCTTATTTTTTACGAGTAATTAAAAAAATCCACTCATTCACCTCTACATCGCGAATAACTGAAGTTAAGAGAGCTTTTTGGTAACGTATTAGCAGCTTACAGCTGGTATAGAATAATAATAATAATATCCGGGATCGAAAAATTCTAATCCCGAAATCCCGGGATCAAAATTTTGTCTCGGGATTGGATTCCCTACTTGCAACTAATATCTCGTATGACAAACGCAAATAACAAGTTTTTAAATGTATAAAAAGTTTCAACGTATTGGAAAAGCACATAGAAATCAGAAATATCTAGATATCGAACGTGTTGAGTTATTTGAGCAAACTTAGAGTAAAATCCGAGAAATCTAAAGAAAAACTAATATATTTTGATTACCTAAAAGAGCTTCTCAACATAAGTAAGATTCTCGAGAACTGTATCAATGAATGTTATTCAATCGCTAAACTTTAGGGTACATAAATAACTATTAGTTGTCTAATTGCTCTCGCTACGCCCCGTTTTTTTGATCGGATGGATGGGACAGCTTAAACATTTACATTTATGCCTTTGAACACGGATCAATTTATAAAATTGTCCTTTCTTGGTCTCCAGCCAGTCGACGCAGCAGATGAATGAATCGATGGTCCAAGATCGTTTTCTTCTCGGCAGAAAGGAGTCCGTATGTTCTACACTGAGAGTAGACATGGTAAAAAATATTTTGAAGTCAAGCCACGATATGTATACGAATATAATCAAGTTGAAAACTAAACTTTTCACACCATTCCCGGTTTACATAACGTTCCAAAGTTTCACACCGGTTTCTACATCGTATTGTGATGTCAACAGAGAGCGTCTTTGTAAAACTTGAAGTCGTCGAGGTAACTTCGCTCGTCACAACGACAAACATCATTATTTGACTTTCCTATGTTAAGACCACAATAATAATATTTTGTATAGAAATGGTTATGAAGCATTTATACAAGTAATTAATTTGATAATTAATTAATCAAATATGTATTCGTAGAGTTTATTATACTGTATATTTATTTAGTTGCTATATTCCAAAGGTTAACGAGTACAATTATTTACATACTAAAACGATTGTCTTAGGGTTTGTTTGATAGTATTACATTGAGATGGGAGTAGATAATGGCCTTACGTTGAATGCCAAATGACGTAGGGCTAATTTTCAATTTATTGGTGGCTGTTATGAGTGTTTTATATCTGGTCTGTGAGGCCTTATCTTATATTGAGAAATTTTACTGTTCGTCTAATCAGTATTACGATACAATTGTTTATTATATTCGTTTCCGAAAATTCCTATTCGAAATGAAAGAAAATAGACACGGAAAATCTTTGAAAGTAAGTTCATTTAGTATTTAGTTAAGAATTAAAGACACACACAAAATACAAATTTACAATCACATGTAAATAAAACATTTTGTTGCTTGGAAGTAAATTATATTATGTTGAAAAATTGCTGTATTGGAAGGTTAAGTATAGCTAAGTTAAGCTCATATGCCACCTTATTCCTGGAATCGACCCATAAGTTTAACTGTTAAAAGTACGGACGGAACTCTAACTATTATATAATATTTTGCATGTCTTTTTGTGTTTTTGGTGGTTGTTAAAATTCTTTTAATGACGGAAAAATTGTTAAAATTGTAATGATTGGATGTGTTATCCAGTCGTGGTATTATAATATTTGCGAAATTAAAGGTGTTGGGTTCAAATGAGTAAAAATAGAAATGTCAGTCAACGATATTCTTATATCCCTAATATTTTCGTGCATAATTGTTGAATCGCTGTTGTAAAAAATAATTCGATTGGATCAAGTATGTTTATTCGATCGCGTAAGTGCCATTCAAAAAAATAAAACAGACACTATTATTGATTACTCAAGAGTGTTACAAGAAAGTAAAAAAAAGCTTTTATCGTTATTAAGATTCATGTTAAAATTCAATATTTTTTTAAAATTACACGGAAACCATAAAACAACGATTTTTATTTCCTTTCATGATTTACTGGTCTTTTTTAATCACTAAGAAGCCTTGCATAAATCATTATATCAGCCGTCATTGGTTAGAAATGTCAATATTTGACTGCCATGTTTGATCTAATTATTATTTGACAACCAAAAAGTTTATTAGCAAAGAAATGCCTGTTCTTTCAATCCCCGTGGAATTCGCCGAAATAACACTAATATAAAACAGAGAAATGAATCATTTTGAAAGAAAAACTCTTACATTTCTATCACACAATTTTCTCGATGTAAAACGTGTTTTGAATTCACAAAATAATCACATTTTACTCACCATTTCCCCTCACGGATATAACTCACGTATTTTGAACTAATATTATTTTCACTCTTGGCGTTGGCAGCCGTGCTTTATTTATTCTATAATCAGGTCCAATCAATCTTATATCAGGCGGCAGGGTTCATTAATTTGTAATAATTAGTTATTACCGCAGTAAATTTTGATCTGTGAAACAGGCACAGCTGGTTTTGTCGCCCCGCGTTCACACGATGGAAGAAAATTAGTGTTCTAACTGAATGAAAACTCGGTGCACAAAACAGGTAGCGTCGTAAACTAGGAGGCCAACAGTGTTTCCAAACTTAAAATAAAGTGTACTTCTACAGTTCGAAATTCAATTATATTCGACTTGACAGTTTATTGACAGTTACGTTGTTGCAATAAGTTGCTAGTATCGATTGAGATCGCATAACTGAGCATTATGATGATGAAAATATTTAAAAATCCTATTTAATATCATGTCCTAATGTCAAAACTTAAGTTTGACATTATGTCGTACGTGGGGTAGGTAGGTAAGATTTGAATCATGAACCTAATTATTCTTACGTTCATAAATTAAATAGCAAATTATCAACAACGAGACCATCTTCTTGATTTTTAGTAAAACTTATATTCTTAAGCTTTACATTAATTCACTTAATTGCAACGTCTTACTTATTATTCCACATCGTTTTTATCTCCTGTAATATTGTCTTTTTGGCCGTATATTCAACATTTAAAAAACAACATTTTTTATTCCGCACGGCAAAGATTTTTATAAGTAAAAAATTCAACATTATAATCATACCTGATATTTTAAGGTGTTCACTGTCAATACTTGGTGGAATGGCATTATAATAAAAATAATAAAACATTTTTAGTACTTTTTCCACATAAAATTTATTAGATCAGGACCGGTTTCGCTCATCGCGAGCATTATCAACTGATAAGAAAAATACATAAACAGTGATATTTATACAAATTTAAATTGAAATAAAAAGGTGTAAGCAACTATTAACAATTTAAAGGATTAACAAATTACATTATAATTACACAAGATTAAAATGCTTAACACCAATAACAATTAAAAAATCATCATCAAAGAATAATAAATCTAAGTGGCAAACGATGTCAATTATGAACACAATTAAAATTTGGGAAATATTTAAGCAAAGTAAATATCCTAATGATGATTTGGTGTTTTTCCCGCTTCAATTCATTGATTGGAAGCGGGAAAAACACCAAATCATCATTAGGATATTTACTTTGCTTAAATATTTCCCAAATTTTAATTGTGTTCATAATTGACATCGTTTGCCACTTAGATTTATTATTCTTTGATGATGATTTTTTAATTGTTATTGGTGTTAAGCATTTTAATCTTGTGTAATTATAATGTAATTTGTTAATCCTTTAAATTGTTAATAGTTGCTTACACCTTTTTATTTCAATTTAAATTTGTATAAATATCACTGTTTATGTATTTTTCTTATCAGTTGATAATGCTCGCGATGAGCGAAACCGGTCCTGATCTAATAAATTTTATGTGGAAAAAGTACTAAAAATGTTTTATTATTTTTATTATACCTGATATTCTAAAAACTACCTTTATGATTTAACTTTTAATTTTGTACACTGAAGTTTAAGAAGCAGTTGAGAACGTATAATAATATTATTTCGTTTCAACATTTGTATGGCTTCGTACAATATAAATCCTCTTTATGATACGTATGAGGTATCGGTAGTATATAATATAATGTGGAATAAATTGCTATAAAATTATTCTCAATCAGAATTAAAGCAATACTATCACGCAATATTAATTATTGAAGTAAAAACTATTATTATAATATCATGAGTTTTGTGAATGAAAAACTAAAATTAATAGAAAATTTAAATTAACTTTGATTATTCCACGTATTGTGTTACTAACTGTGACACGTGTTTCGCCTCTTTCAGAGGCATCTTCATAGCTTAGAATTTTTAGAAATTAATAAAACTCTTAACAAAAAGAAATATTATTAAATAATATTCTTAATAGCACAGGTGGTTCCCCGTTACTCAAATTGTTTCCAATTAATAGAGTAATCACAAACCTAGCTGATTGATTGTAGCTCATTAGTTTAATAGTTTGTAATGTTAAACGTCATTAGTAGTATGATTAAATTTGTTTGCACTGTTTCGATTTTATAATCCCCTCTTTGTTTCCCTTAAAAAGGAAAAATCCCAATCTGATTGACTAAAACTCATTAGTATCATTATCTGTTTGTTTTATTTCGATTCTACACCCTCCTCCTTGCTCCTCTTAAAAGGAAAAAAACCCAAACCTCCATTTTGTAATTTTATAATTTAAAATGTTAGAATCAATCTTGCTTCATTACTTAAGCAAACTTTGCGATAGTAAGTCTGAAGATGCCTCTGAAAGAGGCGAAACACGTGTCACAGTTAGTAAGACAATACGTGGAATAATCAAAGTTAATTTAAATTTTCTATTAAAATGAACTTCCACGAAGTTACCGCCGAAACCATCGAAAGAACTAAAATTAACGCTTATTCTAATCAAATATATTATAGATTCGCCAATTTTATAATATGAAGGATTATTTAAAGACCTTCATTCAATTTGTATACATAGTGTTCGATTTCACCTAAGCAGTTTAAAATTTACCATAATGCTTTCTTTTACGTTATTTTGCTTGGTGTATTGAATGGTATTAGTAATTCCATGGTCAAGTGGTGTCGTTGAACGAAGTCTAATTGTTGCATCAGACCGATGTGACTTATGCAATCGCCTGATGTTTTCTGGTCCAAATGATATTGTTTTTGGATGATGCTGTGTTTGTAATGCTGGTGCTGTTGAAAGTTAGTGGTGTTGTTTGGTGATGAGTAGGTTAACTTGCGCTATGGCTTCGTATATTAGAATCAGTACTTCGTTCATTACGTTATTTTGTGCAAGTACTCTAATTAAATTGTAACGTTTCTTGGAAGTAAGGTCAGTGAAAACGCTATAAAAAAACGAATTTTTCTCGTAATTTTTTAAAAGTAATTAGTAGTATATTTTTTAGTATCTAAGTAGTTCTCGCTACGCCCCATTATTTTTAAGTTGGAAAGGTTTCCACTAAACAACTAGTCTTGTCTTTTCTATCAGTCCTTTCTTAGAAAAAACCTTCTGATGAGATACTTCCATAAGTAATCCATATACTCCAAATTGGTAGCCCACATGAAATAACGGTTCCATGAATAAACAGATCATGATAAAACAGAACATCAGATCATAGAACATAGACAATTCAGAACACAATCAATTTTTAGTTGAATGATACCTGTTTCTTCTTAACTATTTATTGGAAAAATATTATAGATTAACAGGTAATAATTTCAGAACAGTGTGTAATAACGTGCGCTTTACTTTATCAGTCAATGGCGACTATTATAATCGTCGAATATAAGTGTATTTACGACAATTTCAGTTTGAAAGTGTTATTGATATGCAAGATTGCTGTTTTATTTATTGTATGTAATACGACATAGAGATTACTAATTGATTGTAAAACATATCAATACTAGCGTTTTCTAAAGATATATTGTACGTTTTGTGATGTTCTGTTTTTTCATGTTCTGTTTTATCCGGTTACCGAAATAACAAAGAAGTATAGATAGCGTCGTGTTGTGTTTTAGATTGATTTGATGAATAATCAAATATTTTAGCTACGCAAATTGATTATTATCATCCCGATTCGTTGAAAGATTCGATTAGAAGATTCGTTGAAATGACACTGCCTCTACGTATGATATTGTTACACCGCGGGAAACGTCTGCTAGTACCAAACGTATGGCTGTTGCAGATGGTGGTGAAAATTACAGCTGCGGCCTATATGCTGATGTACATAATATATGCGTTTGGATGTAAGGAATGGTATGTTAAGTGGTCAGTTTCTATGAATGTTTTATGGCATATCTCACAATCACGGAGTTTTTACATAAATATGTGGAGTAAACGTTTTTTGTCTTCTAGAAATTGAAAATTGCAAGAAAATCTCACGCTTCTTGTCACTAATTTTAAATAAAAAAAATCACGTCTACTTCGTATATAATATTTACTTCGATACTCTTTGAGAAACCGAATTATATAATATTAAATATATAAAATATTGTTATATAATAAAAGGGTAGCTAAAGTATGGTTCACTTGGGATTTCTATTGCATGTCATCTTTTCGCATTTTACGCTAAAAATTCTTTATGTTAGGCTTTTATGCCTGTCAACCATTTTGACCTACATTTCCGAATGGAAAAATGGTGTCGTTTCTTGACGTTTTTATCGACATAATAAATAGATTTCTTCTGTACACTACGTACGTCTATTTAATGTACAGGTTTTGAAATTTTTGAATGTATTTTTGTAGGGAATTATTAATATCCGAGGAACGTATTTTATTCAACGAGACTTTACTTTAACTCGGTTATCAATAAATACATAAAACATCTATATCTGACATCTTTTTTAGAAATTATAAATTCAATATTTTAAAACTCTTAATATTTCATTATATATAGTTCATTTAAATAGTTAAGGTAGTGTCAATAACTTTTCATTTCTTTTTTATATTTCCTCCCGGAAATAAGTCTCTGGCGACTAAATAAAGTAAAAAATCCATCACTTAAATATATTTTTATCTTAAAATCAATAATTATTAATTAACGTATTTAAAGTGAAATTAATACCATTGTTATGGTTAGAATATACAATAATAAACCCCTTTTCCTACAGTAATACATCCTTCTAATGGGTTCTACATTTTTGCAAGGAATGTCCGCAATAAATCTTCAATACCTGATTACGCATGTGTACTAAAGTGTGAAACAATAAGAATGAAAATATACCATACATAATAGAAGAGTTTCTACAAATTAAGACCTATTTTCTTTCTTTAATAACCCGTTTATTTTTAATGTTTATAATTTCCCCTAAAATTCAGCTCGTCGACAGATCCGACCGATAGTCATCTATCGCTATTTTTCACAAGTTTTAAGAAAGCTCTTAAAATATTAAGTGCCGCTAATTTCACAATAAATAATGCCTTCTCACCGCGGAACGGAACGCAAAGGCTCATGTCAAAAACAGTTCCTGTTTATATTTGTGATTTGCTTATTACTCGAGAAAGCAGTCTCGTAATTATTAGTCTAACGTAGCAAAATTGACGTGTTCTATATCTTGTAACTAAACAATTATTTTTACAACTAAAAGTGTTGGCTTAGTCGTTAAGTGTTATCCGTTTATATTTCCGGAACGGTATCCGGAATTTTATGAATGGAATTGCTTAAATTTCGAATGTGGGCGGTTTATTAGAATTTAACTGAATCGTGAAAACATTCTTAGAGTTGTGTTGATAGTATCAAATAAATGGTATATACCATATGTTTATGAGTAGTATGAAATGCAGTGATAGCCAACGACTCTGGCACTAAAGCGGAGTATTCAATTAAACTGGCGGTGTTAAAATGTCGGTTTTACGTTACTATTTATGGACCCGAACTATACGTGAGTTCAGACAGCTCATGCCAATGTCGTATTTTAACACAAAATTAAACTCCGTTCGTATATTCCTTTGTCTTCTACTATCCTATGAATAAATCGCTAGTTTAAGATATTAAATTTTGCAAAAAATATTTTTCTTTTTAGTATCAATTTATACGTTTCCTCCGTTCCCCGTTTCCCCCATTTCCCCGTCAAAAATTAGACGTCATTTAAAGATAAATGTTTTACGTCGTTTTTATAGACTGATTACCTACCCCGTAAAAAATTCGCGATTTAAAATTATTGTACCTACGACTCGATTGGAACTAAGAAAAAAGTAAAAACCAGCTATGAAATAGTTTAGCAGGGCTGTGGAGTTGTATCATATATTTACGACTCCCGACTCCAGCTGTGAAATAAAATACGACTCCGACTCCAACTCAAAACATATTTTTCAATCATTTCATTTAGATTACATATATTTACACCATCAGATCATCTTTAGTCAGCCTAGCATGCAGTAGCAACACTATGGACTGTTGTGGTTTACATACACATCATTAAATATTTAAGACATAATGAATCTGATCCGTAAGATTTTTCCGACTCCGACTTAACAGCCCTGCTATTTAGTCTCAAAATAAAATCAGAGGGTAAAAATATCAAAGTATTTTAGTTCTACAGTTTTTAATAATTTTTATGCGTTGATAGCTGTTTCGGCCTTCGCCATCGTCAGAACTATGTTTAAACTTATATTTTGCTCAGCTATATATACTGGCTGTGAAGAGATAAATTATACTTATATTTATTATTAATTATATTAAGGTTTTTAACAACGGTGATGGATTAATAATAGTTTGTTCATTTAAGATGTTTTGTTTATGCCTATTAATTTCATTATTTATGCCTATTAATTTTGACCGATTCTCATGACATGAGTTTAAGTTTAGCGCCAACCGTTTTGCATCTTTGTCATAAGGGTCAAAAACTAAATTTATTAGAACAACAAGTACCACACTGTATTTATCTACAAGAATTTATAACTTAGATTTTATGGTTGTTGGTGTATTTTTACTTCTAGGATGGTAAGCTTGAAATACAATGAAAAAATTGTACAGAAATGTATCAAGTATTTTTTTACAAATTTTCAATTCTATCGACATAACCTGGGTATAAATCATTATCAGCTTAGTCGAAGTTTGATCCCAGTGTCGCCAGTTTTAAGAAAACGTTACAGTTCTTCCGGTATAGTGAGATGGGCGAGCTAATGAAATATAACCCATTGAAAATATCTACGGTTGACTATCTAATACCGGCTACGATTTGAGTTGCGGTGCTACGCCGTAGATGTGTAGCAGGCAGTAAGGCGGCAATAATAATCTATTTAGTGCGTTCGTTTACTAGCGCGGTGGTAGTTGCCCACCACTCTCCTACTGGTCTAATCTTATTACCGTCAACCCATTCGCAAACCAATACGAAATGTCGCCGCATTTGCGCTACTGCTAATGGTATATGAGTGAATTTAACAGTCGGACTTTTTGTCATTTGATAAAAATAAGTATTGGCAAATAGTTATGATTCAGGACAAAACCGATTTCTGTCAGCATGAAAACTATTGGAAAATGAATCACTTGTTTGTTTATAGTTTAGTTCGCTTTCACGGCGAAAATACTCTATGAAAATATGTGAAATTGTTTACGAAAGGGTTATGGTATCAGCAAAAGTTATGAATTTAAATATTAGTAACAAGTTTATTGGTAGAATTGGTATTTTCCTATAACTTAAAATTACGAGATGGTGTCATGTCAAACTAGTTACCGTTCTACAATCTACATTATTCTTGTGGAACTAAATCTTTATTTTTATATCTTATCGAAATGCGGAATTTCATAAAAAATAATGATATATCCAGTTTTTTTTCGATGTCGAAAATAATGATAGTTTAATGATAATAATCGTGAAAAATAAAAATATCTTTTAATGAATATCACAATTATTTAGTATTATCAAGACCAGTTTAGCTCATCATAAGCATTTTCAACTGATAAATATATGTAATATATATGTATATACATACATACATGGATATTTAAACTCGGTCAAGTAAGACTAATAAGAGTGAAACAAACATTTGATAATATAAAGAGTTTATAGATAATGACACTAAGCTGACATTAATTAAAATGTTTAAGATCACCTAAATAGAAATGCTACTTATTTGAAATTGCATTAAAAATACTTAAGTAAGAACGGTCACAGGCAATAAAATTAAAAAATATATGTAAGATTAACAAATGAGAATTTTTACAATATATTTTAAAATATCAAAAATAATTAATTTATAATAGTAAAAACGATTCAATCCTAAAACAAATATTCAGGCCTTTATACCCAAATACGGACAGTCATAAGCTCTTTTTCCAGGAAATTTTGGAAATAAATAGAGCACAGCTGCATAGTTTTTTTTAGTCCGATTTTAAATGAAATGTTAAACCGTCCGGCATCTCCACTTCTATACCCTATATAATCATAAAACCTTTGACGACAAACAAATAATATAATTCTTGAAACTACTTACTACTCAAATCTGTTGGCATTCCTATGAGCTTATCCTTTTCGCCAGCAATGGCTTTGGACTCAGTGATGCATTTATTTCTTATATAAACACGAAACTTTCATTTACTAAGCGTCAGTTCAAGTTCATCCGTGCACTTGAATGCCTGAAGATGCCGACAGGCGAAACCCAGGTCGTTAGTGACAAAATCTGTGAGAATGTACATAGTTTGAACGATTCAAATTTAATTCAGGCCTTTGATTCGCTAGCCGATGAATATTCGGACATTATCGTTACATTTGTACACCGTAGAAATAATACTTCTTTGTATTGAGGTAAAAAAAAAAGTTGTGCAAGCCATCGATCACTCGCCCGTGGTTAAAGTATTAGGGTAACACGATTTGATGTAGATGTCAATGTGTATTTGTATTCGGGAAGGTCAAACACGGATGGAGTAGTGCGTGTGGCCATTTCGTGAAGACCCGGACGACATGTCAAATACGTTTATCTGGAATAAAATACCACAGTTTATTTAAATGTTTGCTTAGAAATGTTCACAGTCCCCTTTCAGTCATAGCTGCCTCTATTATATTGCTTTTAATCGCATTAGTAGATATTTACGCGTAAATGTTTGCAGAACTATGTACTAAAATTTACCGAGTACTAATCCCCTCTACAGATAAAGGCGATGTTCTCTTTTTGTATGCGATTTCGGACTAAACCTTTGGCATATAAAGAACTCGCTTAATTAATCTGTTACGCTTTATCCTTTTTCAACTATTTGAAAATAAATAATAAAGTAATTTAAGATTTCGACTGAAGGTGCTTGGTGGAATTTCAATATTAAATTTGAATCGTTCAAACTATGTACATTCTCACAAATTTTGTCACTAACGACCCGGGTTTCGCCTTTCGGCATCTTCAGGCATTCAAGTGCACGGATGAACTTGAACTGACACTTAGCAAATGAAAGTTTCGTGCTTATATAAGACATAAATGCATCACTGAGTCCAAAGCCATTGCTGGCGAAAAGGATGAGCCCATGGGAATGCCAACAGATTTGTGTAGTGAGCAGTTTCAAGAATTATATAATTTGTTTGTCGGCAAAGGTTTTATGATTATATGATTTTATGGTTATATAGGGTATAGAAGAGGAGATGTGGGAAAGTTTGATATTTCGTTTAAAAGCGGAAGATTTTGCAACTGTGCTTTGTTGATTTCTAAAATTTCTTGGAAAAAGAGCTTATGACTGTCCGTATTTGGGTGTAACATTTTTATCCCTTGTTCCTGATTGAACACGTGTCCTTCCGAAATTAAGTGATTAGCAAAAGTAGACGTGTCTTTTTTCAATCTAAAGGCTGCCATATGTTCTAAAACTCGGATGTTCAATGTTCTTTCTGTTTTGCCGATATAAGTTCATCCGTGCACTTGAATGCCTGAAGATGCCGAAAGGCGAAACCCGGGTCGTTAGTGACAAAATTTGTGAGAATGTACATAGTTTGAACGATTCAAAATTAAATAATAAAGTAATTTGTTTTCAGTCGATATTGAAATTTTTAAAGTACATTCGTTCATTCAGTAATCAGTGGTAAAACAAAGATGTTAATTAAAGTGTTATATTGAAAATTAATTTACACAAAGTTGCTACTAATCTCATCGAAAATATTTAAGAGGACAGTGCGTCATAACCACTAACCAGTGAGATAACGGAGTAATTCAAAATGAAAAACTCACCGAGAAATGTCACTATTTTGTTCTATTAGTAAATTTTTGAAAAAGTTTTGCCAGACTTTCGCATAACCAAACCGAAACAATTGAATTGAATTAAAGAAAAGCAGCAATTTTTGTATTAAGTCTTCAGAAAATAATAAATAAATAATAGTATAAATTATAAATAAACTTTCAATAATTAAAATGTTATAAAGCACTTATAAATGAATACTAATTTGTGATCGATAATAACACCAAAATAAAAAGAAATTGGTTAAGAAAAATAATTCCTAAATTTTCATCAACGAAATTAGTAGAATGATCTTTTTCTACAGTATCACTAATACACATGTAGTGTTTTTCAATATAATTGCCTTTCCACCAAGAATTGACGGTGGAAAATTTCAAAGTGGATTTCATTTAAGTAAATCATTTGAGTATTAGTTATGTTAAAACTATTGTTAATCGATATATACTTCGGCAGTATTGTTGTTTACACTATGTGTAAAAAAATAATTGTAATTACTTATTTACTGCAAAGTGATAACCGATAAATTATAAGAAATGCTACTCATCTGTCTGGGCAAGAGCATTATTAATTGTTATGATGGTATATAACAAGAATGTCAGAAAATATCATTCATGTTTTATTTAATAATCTCGTGGCAAGACCAGGGGCAGATACGTTTATTTAACAAACCAAAAAGAGCCTTTGCATTAGTAAATAATGAGTACACAGTGAATGGTTATAATATTCTGATTGTTGGCTTTTTATTCTTTATCGAAAAGGTGAGACTTTTTCTAATTTCTCTTATCGATATATACTAACTCAATTTGGATAACATAACCAATCCGCGAGAAATAAGTAAACTAAATTCAAGAGAAATTGTATAACTTTACTGTTATAAAAATAGTACGAATGTCAGCTTTGAGTCATTCAAAAACAATTTACAAAAAAGTAATTGAAAATTTAACTGCTAAAAAATCTCACAAAAGTTTGCATTTGAAGCGCGTATATTCAAAACCGGTTATAATAACTTTTGATAGTTCCGAAATAAATAGAAAAAAAACTCATACTTATCAAAAAAGTGATCTCTGTGTATAACGGTGTGATTTGAATATTGTATATTAACAAATATGCATGTTTAAATATTTATTAAGATACGTAACTTTTAAACCTTTTTAGACCTTAATAAAACCTTTAAACCTAAATTCTTAGTCAGAAATACTAAAAAAAAATGCCATTTTTGAAAATTAAAACATTGGCCATTACACATAGTTGAAAAACATCTTTCTTTATATTATCTTACTCAATATTTAGCCGGTTTCGAAAGTAAGCGCTTTATTTTTTACACCTTAAAGAGCAATGAAACTCTCAATATTATACAGAAGACGTGAAATGATTGAATAGGGCATAACTTTACAGAAAAAAACCTGAGATTTCAATTGAAAACTATTCCATAAGCTAATCATTCGACATTTTTATTGATTCGATTTCTCGGTAAATATTATATATTAGCTACTCTGTCAAAATGCTATGAATATGTTAAATTAAATATTTTTTCGCATGACGTGTAATAAAATATATAAGGAAAATCTTTCTAAACAGTTTCTTCCGGTGGTTTTGTCAGTTCTGTTTGCTCGACAACTTGTGCTAACGGAGTTTGACTATTTGTAAAGTTTCCCCATTACTCGAGAGAGCACCGTTTTGGGCCGTTAGCGTCCATTAGCTCAAAATAGTCATTTAAGTCCGATCACCAGATTATAAGTGTTTGCTGAGAAATCTATGTTTGGTTGAAAACAATAGTCAACCAAGTATGAAAGCATACTCCCTTAAAAAATAACTAGTGTATTAATTACTTTTAGGGTGTTCACTGTCAATACTTGGTGGAAAGGCATTATATTAATAAAAACACAATAATCCTTTGTACTTCATTCCACTTTATTTAATATGTCAGGACCAGTTTCGCTCATTGCGAGCATTGTCAACTGATAAGGAATATAATTTAACAATGCTATTTATACAAAATTGAAAAGTTATACACAACAATTGGCATTGAAAAGAAATTGCCAATTACATTAAAGTGATTCTAAAATAACACAAAATTAAAATGTTCAACACATCTAACATATAATTAAAAAGTCATCCCAGATTAATAAATTCAGAATGCGATTGAAAGTAATTACAAACATAATTAAAATTTGGGAAATTTTTGACAAAGTGATAAAATGCTACATTAATAAAGTGAATATGCTTAATGATATGAATATGCTTAATGATAGTTTTATGTTTTCCCCGCTTCCAAGTAGTTGGTGTGTTCATCACTTAAACAAAATCGACAGCCAGGAAGATTCTAAAAAACAATTTTTTCAAAGACCATATCAAATTATATTTCTTATCAGTTGACAATGCTCGCAATGAGCGAAACTGGTCCTGACATATTTAATAAAGTGGAATGAAGTACAAAGGATTATTGTGTTTTTATTAATAGTGTATTAATTTTTAAATATGCGATGTAGACATAGGTTACTTAAGACACCAGTGTTTGATGCAACATTATGGATGTTGCACGGGTCGGGCCCGGATAAAGAATTTATTTTTTATACAATTTGAGAAACCCACAAAATTGCGTGATAAAATTTGAGCTAAATCTTGTTTTCTTTACGTAGGAATGACTAATAGTAATATAATATTGTAACTAAAGTATTGGCCAGTACCTTTTTGTACGAGTCATTAATGTTCGACAGTTCGCCGTGCTAGAAAACTCTCAAATAGATCCTTTCTAAATGAGTTTTCACAATATAAATAAAATGTTAAAAAGCAATGTGAGCTAGGCGAGCAGTGAAATATATTTTACCGTGATCAGTTTAGCTATTCAGGATCGAAGAAGGATTTTTTTTACATAATAACTACGTAATGTTTGGTAAACTTTTAAGTTCACTTTTAAAATGAACAGTTCAATGAAATATTTATTATTAACAATTTATAAAAAATGTATTGTTTTGGGCCGAGAAATATAAATATAGACAGTCGGGTTAGGGTCACTAGTGTCGTATGACCTCGGACCGGGTAATTTCATTAAATTTCGGCCCGTGCAGACCTCTGCAACGTGGCTAGTCATTTTTTTTAAAACATGTTGATAATCGTTACACTACGGCACGAATATCCTGTAATATAATGTAAATGTTGATTAATAGCAACGTATTTAGTTCTACAGTGTTTTGAACAAAAACTGTAGAACTAAATATGATACGATGCTATTTTTACCCTATTATAATGGAGTTCTACCAAGTAAATGCCAAATCAATAAATAAATGTTGATTGATACAAATATCATTTATGACCAAGTATGCCCAAGATCACGTTCAACTCACACATCTATGGAAACTAATCGAATAGTTTTCTAGTTTTAATTTGTCTCTGGAGCTGCTTGACACCAAATAAAGATCCCGTAAATACAGCCATCAACGATAAATAAATGTTATACATAATTTTATTTTATTTTTTCAATTTATTGAAACTCATAATTATATTTCTATCTTATAATTATATTTTTTAATTAATTATATTCAACTGACAAAGTTTCTGCATTGTGTCCAATTTAAACATTGCATAGTATAAATAACAAACGGAAAATAAGATATCCTCTTTAACATATTTAATCTTTTTTCTTTACTTGAGATTGAATTTAAATGTTAATAAAACATTATGACTAAATAAGACTTATTCTGTATATTTTAGTTGCCTGAGTGTTATCTTACATTTTAATAGTAATTATTCAAGTTTTATACTGCTAATATTAATTTCCGCAGAGTCAGTTCTTGAATGAAACGTGAAGTAAGAGGTTAAGTAAGTAGTTGTGAATTGCTGAGATGACAGAAACATTCCAAAATGTTGAATAACAGAGAGTTTCAAGGATAACCAGATCCTTCCGACATACACAAGACCGGTTGTAATACGCGTATTGCCTCGTACTTTGTATGTATGTACGTTATGTTTAGTTGTCTTTGAATGTTTGAAAATGAGAGTTCCGCTTATTTGACAGTTTAACATAATGTTTCTAGACTTAAAAAACGTATAGTAGTTAATGTTGTAATGATTACAAGGTTTGTTTTAAAATAAGATTATAAAAATGTATGCGTTCAGTTCAGAATCAATTATAGACCAACGATCAAGTCAATGCGTCATATTTATTTAAACTGATGAATTTGATGACTGAACGAATTTCTGCACATATTTGAAAACACATTAAAATTTTATTGTTATATAGAGTTTATGTGTTTACAGCGTTTAAATATTATAACCATAAATGAAATATGTCATTTAAATGAGTATGTTTGCTGTATATTTGTAATTTACTTGGTTACTCCATTCTCTCATGGCCTGAAAAAAAAAACATTGGTATCAATTAAACTTTAATATTAAATGAAATTGTCCAAAAGAACCGTGCCCGCCGAATTCATCTAATTTATAAGAGTGTTATGCTTTTCACTATTGAAGCGATTGGTTTAAAGTATTATTTATTATATTAACAAACCAAAGAGATTAAAATTGGTTTGGGTTTATACATAAATACTTTTGTAGTTGTGCCTTATTTTATAAACATCGCTGTATAAAAATAAATCACATTTTTTTACCAGTTACACAGTTTTTATAACGATAATTACGGTTTCGTTTACCGTAATCGTTATCAACACATAGTTGTATTTTATTATTTTCACAATTTTAAATAATCAATGTGTTATATAATATATGTATCTATTTTGTGTCGTTTTTGAATGAACGTTTTAAATTAATTCACAATAAAACACTTATTTGAATAATGGATATCTCAAAGATCGTAACGCTAAACGATATTTAAAATAAATATATGACACATTGTCATTCCCAAAAATTCTGCATCTTCCACCTGGCAACTTTTAAGCGTCTCTATGCCACACTCCTATAAAGTGCATTATTGTTTATGGCCGTCGCCCTTGACAACTCTGTGATTCGAATCTTTTTTGTTCTTTTTCTGAAAGATTCGTTGATGATTTTTCGATACAAGTTCCGATTTGTAAACTTCACTGCATCTCAATTACATGCACGTCGTATTTATTAGTTCAAGTTAATTAGAAGTACCCCACTAACAGGGTATAATATATAATATTCTGTTTACTTTTTACTCATTATTCAGCATATATGCACATTGTAATGTTAACTGCATCCGTTACAAACTCATAGATAATTGTTTATACGGTTGAAATATCTTGAAATGAAACTAATATTGTATTGACTTGTTTGTTTCGTGAATTCCTTTGAACAATTCGAGAATTTGTGTACCTCGAATATTCGTGTATTGTATAATAATTCTCCTTTCTGTGTTCCAGCACGTTAACTTACGAATACATTTACAAGAACTGGTGTCGGTATAATGCAGTAACTGATTCCAAAATAAATTACATAATTTGATCATTTGAAATGGAATATAATATCAATGACGCAAATATATGATACAGTAAGAAATACAATGTATCATCACGTAATTCATCAAAAATTCTGACTATTAAATACATCTTGTGAAAGCGACGGAATGGCATAGATTTTTCATTCTATTGAAGTGTTGAACTAGGTTGAAGAATCTCTTAACAGCTTCCATATTACCGTATGTCATGATAATGTTGGTCAATTCCGGATAACATGATACAAAGAGTAAACACATAACTGAGCATTTAACGGTCGGTAGTGCAGTGATCAACGTCGTTGTCTTAAGTGACGGATTTCAGGGAAAATCCCAGTACAAACAGCATTCTTTCAACGTTTGTGATGTCTACAAAATCCCTTCCAATAAAAATAAACAGGGCGTAGCGAGAGCTACTAGCTAACTATTCGTCCAGTCCTATTTCTGTCCTTTCTATCACTACTTACTTAAAAAGAGAGGTTGTGCAACTGAGTAGCAAGCAGTTTTTGTAGAAAAAAATCTTTTAAGGTATCTCATTAAGGATGCCATATAGTCTAAATTAGGAGCGGGCTTATATAAATTATAATGTCAAAATATAGATAGATGCATTAATGCCGATGTGACAGAAATAAGAGTTTAAAATGAATATACAGGGACAATTGTCTGGTTTTAAACTAGCATTAACAATAATTGCCTATAGAAATACATGCTTTTTTTGGCTAGCTGGTATAATAAATGCACCGTCTGAGTTATTCCAGACAAATAATTGGTATCAAAGAATCCTTTGTTTTTTTTACTTATAATCTTCTGCCAAAAAAGTGACGACCTGTACTAACGTGATGATCGACAAATAATGTTTAACAACATATTTTCGCAAAAACCTGAAGTTACAGCACTACCGAAACCAAATTACACTCCCTTGTCAAAAATACATTTATGAGAAGCGAAAGAAATCAAAAGACATTTACGTCAACTTCTCAATCAATTTAGCTCTTGTGTAAACGTTTTTACACGTAACGAACAGTAGGTTAATTGATTTTTGGCCCTAAGGTGAGTGAACTACACAGATTTACCCACTAAAGATATTTCTATAGACGAAAAATGAACGGAGTTCACCTTTTTGTTGTTAATGCTTTTGTGTTCATGACAATCATTTATTATTAAAAATTAAAAGGGGTATCATTTGCCTTTGATATACAGTATTTTATTATTATATTTGATTAGCGTCAAACATCTTTTAAGGGAAGTGTTCATTGTCAATTAATAGTGAAAGTGGTTATATAATGTTATTTTTTTATTGTTTATTAACACCGAACATATCGAATGTGGAAAGGAAAAAGGACGTAACCCACACATAGCAAATTTAACAGGAGGCACAAAAAACGAAATAAAATAATCACAACCTTCAAGTGCACGGAGACTTCTAAACTGGAGTTTAATTGACATAATCTAATATTGATTTAAGAAATTGTCTTGGAAAAACGTTTTTTTCAGTCTTTTTTCATGGTTTCTATTTTCACATCTTTTTTCAAACTTAAAAGCTAAATTAAGATACTAATTCGGCATTTGCAGCTTACATCCTTTTGATAGAACGTGTATCAAGTTGGATACATTGTGATTATCAAAAAAAGTTGTTTTGAAAAAACTGTGGGTTACGTCCTTTTTCCTTTCCACAGTCGGTATCTTTATACGCATAAAAGACGTTGATTACTAGAGCTCAAGATTTTTTTTTTTGCTGGTAATGAATTTATTATTTCGCAAAGATCATGTTGTGTTTTAATTTCTTTTTATAACTAATAAATTTTATACTAAAATATCAACGAATTAAAATTATCGGTAAATAAATTGCTCTTTGTATAGTGGTCTGTTATTCATTACCCAATTTGAGCAAAAGCTATGCAGCGTTCGTTTTCCGAACACCTAAGAAAAGAATTAATTTTAATCGACTTAAGATAATTCTTTAATCTTTCGATTTCTGCTCGCCGGATACAATTATTGGCGGCAGACTTTGGAAACTGTGAAAGCATTCCGTTCGCAATCGTTGTTTCCACAAATCCGGTGTCTATCGGAACTAGCTTGTTAAATGCGCATTGGAATCTGTTATAACTACTGCCAACATAGCTTTAATGGCAATTGCTGTAATAATACCCGGTATGGCGATTTGCTGGTACCCTGGTATGCAGATTATCCTTGCCGGCTTAGAAATTATTTCCAGAGTAATGTTACTGGATATTTATTATCCATAAATTGCTGGATTTAAGCAACGCGGCTAGCAACTAGAAAATAGCTTTATAACTACGTATGTATAATGAAACAATATACCATTGTAAAATAATAACATTTATATTAATGTTGTGTATATTAGACAAGGCTGCAAGGACTTCGAGGAGTGTCAATAACGAAGGAATAATTATCTAAGAAGTGGATTTTTTTTAATATGAGGAGCGTTGTATCATAACTCACATTCTCCAAAATAGAGTTTTGAGAAAATCGCCAAAAACTACGTGAGCACAATTTTTTATAATTATAAAAAAGTTACCAAAAGCCTTGAATATTTGCATGTGAAAAGTAGCAATTTTATCAAAATACAAAATATACTATTACACTAAAAATAATAAAAGATTTTTAGTACTTTTTCCACATAAAATTTATTAGATCAGGATCGGTTTCGCTCATCGCGAGCATTATCAACTGATAAGAAAAATATATGAACAGTGATATTTATACAAATTTAAATTGAAATAAAAAGGTGTAAGCAACTATTAACACTTTAAAGGATTAAAATATTACATTATAATTACACAAAATTAAAATGCTTAACAACCATAACAATTAAAAAATCATCATCAAAGAATAATAAATCTAAGTGGCAAACGATGTCAATTATAAACACAATTAAAATTTGGGAAAATTTTAAACAAAGTGAAACTCTACATTACTAAAGTAAATATCCTAATGATGATTTGGTGTTTTTCCCGCTTCCAAGTAATGATGTACTTCAAAAAAATCAGCAGTAATGAAGATTCTGAAAAAGACATTTTTAAAAACCATATCAATTATTACAAAAGAAATAAATTTTAAAACTTGATAAACAAGAGATCTTAGAAATAAATAGACATAAACTCTTACCTAACTCTAATTTATTAAACGAACAGGTTGTATTTGCATCATCACCTTTGTTATATCCGTTTCATTAATCTAATTCTAACCTATGTTAACTGCTCTTCTATATTATAGTGCCTTTCCACCAAGTATTGACAGTGAAGACCTTAAAAGTGATACTATTACACCATAAAAAATACTGCCGATCGGTTATTATAACCGTATCATATTATTCATTGAAAAATGTCAGCTTGGACAGGGATAGTGATCTTAGGCAGTGGTTTTAACAGTGTTTAAAGTAAATTTTGATACCTAACTATTGGCACATTTATTATTTAAATTATGAAAAATACTAGTATTGGTACCACGACCCTCGTATATCTGTTAATTGCATCTCTGCACGTGTTTGATTATATCGCACAATTTTTTAGACATTTTGTAACTTATTTACTCAATACAGTAAAATCATAACGACTTTAACGTGCTTAAAAGAATACAATCGTAGTTATTTTGTTCAATGATAACACTGGCAATAAATTCTATCAAAAGTTTTACGTTGGCAAACATTAATGAAATGTCATTTCTAAAAATGGCTGTCCTGTTATTTTATCCTTTAAGCGAAACTGTCACAGGTAATCGTCAAACTTGAGAAGCAAGAACACAGCTGGCGTAGATGTCCACTAGAATTATGGTATAAATTTTTCAAAAAACTTTTAATAGATAGGGTTTTTTCACGTTATTTATTATGAGTAAAACGAGATTAAAGGAATCAAAAGTGAGATTTATTTTTCTATTTATAATCCTCAATAATTTTGATTGCTCATTAACTCTGTAATTATATCATAAAACATATGTTTGATTGCCGTTAGTTTAAATAAAGATTATTGGTTAAATAAAAGATTAAACTTTATTGAAGGTTCAAATGGGACATTAAATAAAACCCTGGGTAAATTAATTCATTTGATTAGAAGTATTATTATCTCTCCAAATGCTTTAATAGCTCAGACAAATTGAACTACCCTTTGTTATTTATCTTCGAAGTCTTCAGTATGTCACAAGAGTTAATATGGAGGATTAACCCAGAATAATTTTACCATATATTGGCGTTTCTTTTAGTGAACTTAAATAGTAATTCGCTGTGAGTTTGAAAGAATGAATTTTAAAAATGCTAATACAATATGCTTTTGTAAGTATGAGACAAGTCCATATTATATTTTTTAAACTGTCCTGTAATGAAGTAGTTTTTGTATCCTTACTAGCCCAATGTAACAAACTGTGTCTGTGCTTGTTATCAAAAGAAAATCAGGCAAAACAAACAATAGACAAATCTATATATATAAAACAAAGTGGGGTTTGTTACACCACGTATATCTCGAGAATTGCAGCTCGGATTTTAATGATCTTTGTTTTATTAAATTCGTATCCGCCTAGAATAGCAGAATAAGCATTACAACATCGGAAAAATATCACGGGAAAGAAATTATTAAGAAAATAAATGTCCTCATACAATTTGTTTTTTTGAAGAATACAAATGGAACGTGGACATTGTATGACACGTATGCTGTTTTCCAGTAAATCCACCAGATGGCGTTAATTACATTATAATTTGACAGTTGACTGCTACATGCGACGTGATTTTGAGTTTTCATCGATTTTCATTAAGTTTTAATTCCGATAAATCATTTTGATGCGAAAATCTATTTATCCAATTATGGTCAAAGACGGGACGCATGAATACTAGCGGAAATAGTGTATTTTGATTGGTTTATAATGTGGCTCGAAGGATATGCAGCTAATGTTGGTCGATTGGCTATTCTACTATTGGTGACATACACTGGCAAACCGCGTCATATGCATGACATATGATCTTCGGTTATCTTAAAGAATAGCGTCGTGAAGCATTTGACGTTTAATCGAAATTGCCGCCAACACAGAAATCGTTTGTGAATTATTTGTTTTAAATGATTATACAAATCTAAGAAGCGTTATGATCTTTGATTACTGTCAGAATAAATGAAAAAAATAAATGTATATTCAATCGTACCGATTTCGCCGCGAAATCGTTAATATTGCAAGCTATGTGTAACTACTTATACATCTTAGTTAAGATACGATTGAAAATACATTCATTTTTTTCATTTATTCTGACAGTAATCAAAGATCATAACGCTTCTTAGATTTGTATTATTAATTAAAACAAATAATTCACAAATGATTTCTGTGTTGGCGGCAATTTCGATTAAACGTCAAATGCTTCACGACCCTATTCTTTAAGATAACCTGATCTTCATTACGGTCGTCAAGATCTATTCATCACCTTTACGTGCAATCTGAAATGGATAGAAATTGTTCAACTACTGCTACCCGGACAAACATCAAGTGATCGGCACGACGTCACCGCACGTGTCTTCAAACAAAAAATCCGGTCGCTGATGAACTACATTTCTTAGCATCGCGTCTTTGGGAATACTCGATGCTGGATGTATTCGATTGATTGGCAAAAACGAAGCTTGCCGTTTGCACGCACGTTGTTTTACTCTGAGATGCAGGGTTGTGGAGTCAGAGTCGAGGAGCCGCGGTATTTTGGCTTGGCTGACTAAAGATGATCTGATAGTATTACATATATTATATATATGCTAAAATGAAATTGTAGAAAAATTTCCTCAGAGTCTGAGCTTAATTGTTTTTAAGCTGGAGTCGGAGTCGTCTTTTTTTACGCGACTCCGCAGCCCTGCTAAGATGGCACGTTATTACTCTTGGAACGCTTCATCGAAAAAATTTCAACGTCGAAAGCAAAGCAATGCGGTTCCTGATCATCCGGATGTGCGTTCTACTGATGCTTTTGGTCGCATTAACACAGTGCATCTGTAGAATGACGAATGCTTCTACTTGCGGTTGTTGCTGGTAAATGTTCGTGGGCCGACATCATTTGAATCACTTCGAACTGTCAATGGCGTAGTGTGCCGATATCTCAATTTGCTTGAAAACGATACTCATTGGGACATGACAATCGCTGAAGCAATTTTTACTGAATCTCCAAGTCAGATACGCACATTATTTGTAATAATTATTTTGACATGCTTCCCATCGAATCCATGAGTTGCCTTACGTGCGGCAGTTTGTTAGTCAAGTTAGGAATGCCAACGCCAGATCGTGGAATGAACGACGCTTTCAATCGAGAATTGGAACGTGAACGTGAATATGATCGAGATGCATTGAACCAATCAGTTCGAACGAATGTACCACTGTTGAACCCACAGAAGAAAGAAGTGTACGATACGTTAATGAATGCAATTGATGATGAGAATGCTGGCTTATTTTCCCTCGACGCACCCGGTGGAACTGGGAAGACATTCCTCATGTCATTGATTTTGGCCACTGTTCGTGCGAGATCCGAAATTGCTGTAGCAGTTCCTTTTTCTGAGATAGCGGCTACGTTGATAGAAGCATGCTGTACGGCTCATTCAGCGTTGAAATTGCCGTTAAACCTTCAAACCACGGAAAAACTGACATGCAAGATTGCGAAACACTCAGCAATGGCCAAATTTTTGGTAGCAAATACAAGTATCACCTGGGATGAATGGGCAATGGCGCACAAATGCGCATTGGAAGCACTCAATCAAACTATGAAAGATCTGTGCAATGACTCAAGATGTTTTAGAGGCGCAAAGATTCTACTATCTGGTGATTTCTGCCAAACACTACCAGTCATTCCAAGATTGACCGCTGCCGATGAAATAAACGCTTGCCTCAAATCTTCGACACTGTGGCGTTATGTGAAGAAATTTAAGCTGACGACAAACATGTGAGTTGCATTGCTAAACGATCCATCCGCCGAAGAGTTCTCGAAGAAATTGCTGACTATTGGTAACGGTGGTGATGCTGTCGACGAATCGAACGGATTGATTTAGTTTCCGCCGATTTTTTGCAATTTCGTCTCAACGAAAGACGACTTCATCAACAATATGTTCCCGAACATCTAATCACAAAAATCTCAATTGGTTGATTGAACGAGCAATTCTTGCGGCAAACAACAAAGGTGTGAATCATTTAAACTTCACAATTATAAATCGAAGCATTGGTTCACTGCATTCCTTCAAATCTATCGACCGTGTAACAAACGAAGACGAAGCAACCAACTAACCAACTGAATTTTCAAACTCATTGGATCTGCCTGGCTTAACACCGCACAATTTACAACTAAAGGTTGGCTCGGTAGTCATCATGTTTCAAGATATCAAGTAAACACAACACTTATTGATTCTGAGGCGTTACGAAGTTCGTCGAGTCAGCTAGTATATGTATATATGAAGGACTTAGTATCATAACTTATAAACGTCAAAAATCTTGTTTTGCGAAAATCGGAGAAACCTCAAGAGCGTATTTTTTCGTAACCATAAAAAATGTTTTAAATTACCATGAATATTTATTGCAAGTGAAAAGTAGCAATTTTTTGGCATATTTATCTCAAAAACATCAAACATGCAGATTATGAGTTTTGATACTAAGTCCCTCAATATACGTTGAATAAAAATTGTCGTTATGACTACATACATGTACTACTGTATGTACAAAAATGACGCCGTACGCATGCGTCAATTTTTCAAATCATTCGCTTTAGAATTTGGGATCATCTAAAAAACAAAAACTTTAAAGGATTAGTTATTTTGAGATAATTATCTTGACAACACAAGTCTTACGTTAGCTGTTGTACTCAATATCTTCATATTTGCAGCAGTAGCTCATCATGATGGGTGTTGCCGCTGTCCAGCTATTAAACTAGAGTTCCACTCGGCAGCATGCTACTTTCAGTACCTACAATATATCCTGATTTTTATATTATTCTTCCTGGAAGAGTCTGGGTTACTTTTTTCATTCGACGATTTTTATGCAAAAAATAAGGTTACTTATCGCTGCATTATCTCTTTTTTGGCATATGTGCAATTTTAAAAAACTAATGAAGAAATGCTGTTCTCTTAGTAAAGCTCCACGTATATAACAAAGCAATTGATGTAATGAAAATGTCATCATTACTTTTGAGAAAGTTACTCGAATACATCAACTTCGTATGGATTATTTCAGAAAATGACTTACATTTGAATAGTTCAATTTTCTAACGTTTCGATAAGTTTTTCCATTTCCAATATGGTTTCCGCCATTCGATTACTTCATATTTCGGCTGAATTGACGGCAATGTCGTAACGTCTTCAAGAAAACATTAAAATATTCTGTCTACAAATACGCAGAACTGATTTATTCATGAATGCCGATTGTCTTAATCGAATGTATTATTACCAACAGTTCAATGAATGACGTCTTAAATTTAGCCTATTCTTGAAGAGTTTTAAAGAATATTCAGAGATTATTTTAAGAGATTCAAATGTGAATACCTTTCCTTTCTTTCTCACTCTCCGAAAACACGATATTAAGAGACTGAATAATACTGTAACTCTTTAAGAAAATCTTCTCTTTAGATATAGTTTATTAGAATAAAAATTGTTTTACGTTGGAAGCGAACAAATATACAAAAAAGTAAATATTCCGTCGAGTAGAATATAACATCAGACAACTACGAAAAATCGAAATTTCAGTTACGTATATATTTGTAAAATTTTGCGCTGTCAGTTACAGTACTAATTACTAGTACTAAAGTATCCGACAGATAATTAAAAAACGACACCAAAGTAATGATAATGCAAAGAAGGTTTTATAAATTACGCAGGCGATACGAATAATTGAAAACATGCTTTTTTCAATCATAGTTAAAAGCTGTTTTATAAGTTTGATAAATTGTCGATTCTAATTTCCAATTAGTCAACAAAGCTTTGCTGTATTTTAAAGTTCGTTTAAGTGCTCTTGCTTAAGTTTAGGAAAAGTGTTCACAAATCAAGTTCTTCTGTTTGTCTTTGACGTTTTCTTCGAAGTTTTGATTGCTTCATTTATTGCATTATGTTTCGAGTCAAATCATTGAGACACATCCACGAAAAGAAAATTTATGAAAAAGAAATTATTCATCCTTAGCAAAAAAGACATATATTATGACATCGAATCGGAATAGACTATCACGTGGTTGGTTTCGGTTACGATGTTTACAAAATATGATTTTTAAATCTGTTAACAGAATTCTGTTTAAAGCCGTGGATATCAGTGATGTTAATAATTTATTTTCACAGTTCCACCCATTCAAACCTAAAAGGGTGGGTTGTAGGAGCGATACAAATCACTAATCATGTCCAAGCCATATATTTCTACTCCAACTCTCTTTGAATGTAAAACTTACAACTGAGTAACAAGCAGTTTTCGATGAAAAGCTTCTGTTAAAAAAGGCTCAATTATATTTACAACGATTGCTATTTTATTTGAAGATTCGGAAAACCATTCATTTTTATAAAAAAATCACTGTTCATAAAAGTATTCTAATGAAAGAGATACAACTGCAATTAAAGTATGTATGTATGTACGTATGTACGACGTATATATGTATGTTTGTATGTACATATTTATTTATTTACGATAAAACAATGGAAGATAATATCGAATTGGTTTACTTATTAACAATCATTACTCAATATTGTTTTCATGCATTAAACCAAATCACTAAAAATATTTGAAATCTAAATAACCAAAGAAAAAAAAACCTAAACTCCGTTTTGTAATTTCATAATTTAAAATGATAGAATCAATCTAGCTTCACTACTTAAAGAAACTTTGCGATAGTAAGTCTGAAGACGCCTCTGAAAGAGGCAAAACACGTGTCACAGTTAGTAGCACAATACGTGGAATAATGGAAGTTATTTAAAATTTTATATCAAAATGAACTTCCACAAAGTTACCGCCGAAACCATCGAAAGTAAAGATTAAATCAATAAGAACTAAAAAGTTGCATTGAAATGATCGACATTAAAAATGCAAACAAGATTGAAAGTTTGGTAATTGATTTTAATCTCGTTTTTTAAAACCATTTGGTCCCTGTAACTCGTCAATAATTCTTGATATTTTTTGTTGGTTTCACTGTTGAAGTCAATGTAGTGGCTAAATTAACATAAGTACAATATATTATATAGTTCCATTAATAACCGACCAGCAGTAGTTTAATGGTGCATATTTTATAACAGACAATAGACAACAGACCTGACTAAGAATTTTAATTTGATGATTAACAAATATCTAATGCAAAAAAAATAAATTATCTGAAATAAAAATCTGTTTAGAAGGTTGCAATTAATATCCTCCAACCTCCAATGTAATAGGTTCATTAGATCCACCAAAAAAGCTTCGAGCGTAAGACATAAAAAAAGTTAATAAAACAACCCTCAACAACACTACACCATTTCTTCACATCATACGATTTGACCTTGTAAAAAACGCAATTAATTTCGCGCCAACTTGCTTATAATGTAAGGAGTCCACTATTCCAGAGTGTGAACGAGTCCTCAATGACATGTCTCTTAACAAAAACAGCCCCGTAACAACTCCTATCTCGTTTACTCCCGGCGTCCCAGGGCGCTCGCGACTTTAGTTGACGGCGGGGACCTACTCACTGTAAATTTTACGCCCTGAACTTTGTTATATTTATGTGACGTACAAGTCGTTTGCAATTATTATCAAACTCTGGGTATTGTCTGAAATTTCGCAAACGCTTTCGGAATAATTACTGCTAAATACATACACAACGCTCGGTTCACGGCTTATGAGTTTAAGAAGCTTCAATTTAAAACATCATCATTTATCGCATAAGGCCAACTCAGTTGGTAAGATTCATGATCTTGTATATCATTTTCAATGTTTTTAAACGAAATAGTATTAAATTTGAATCGTTCAAATTATGTACATTCACAGTTTTGTCACTTATGACCCGGGACTCACCTTTCACATCTTCAGACGTTCAAGTGCACGGATGAACTTGAACTGACATTTAGAAAATAAATATATCGTGTTTATATAAGAAATAAATATATCACTAAGTTTAAGGCCGCTGGTGAAATGGACTAACCCATGGGAATACCTACATATTTGAATGCTGAGTATTTTTTAAGAATTATTTTTATTTGGTTTGCTGGGGAAAAAAAGTATTACTTAAATAAATAATTCTAAATGTCCTTTGACAATTTATCTTTAAATAGCATTTTTCCGTAACTATTAAATCGTTCTCTATTAATTTTACTGGTATGAAACATGTCATAGTTTTGAGATTATTTAAAAGATAAAATATAGTTCTATGGTATTTAGTATCGATTAAAATAGAGATGATACTCTCGATACAACACTGAGAGTGGACCGTTTATATGTTAAATCGCAATATGTGACTTCTGTCCATTTTTTGCTTTTAATTACTTGTTGAAAGTTAGGTTACATGTTGGGCTAGGTAAGGTTAGACTTTATCGGTATACAAATTTATTATAAATCAGTGAAGAATGTCAAATTCTTGTAAAATAAAAAAACTAAATTTAATTTTCAATAAGACTCGCAGATAACAAACAACACTGATTGCTTGGAAGAGAAGAATATATAAGAATAATTACAAGTTGGGCATTCTAGGCGTACACATATAAAAAAAAACTGCTAAACCTCAACACTTACTTATTGATCAAGATTAATACTAAACATGTTTTTAGGATTTAAGCTTGGACCTCGCAGACATTTATTCCTTAGAATATTTTTCTAAATGTCAAATTGTTTTTAAAAATAAATAAAAGCATGATCAATTATTATTTTTTACAAAATAATGACACAACGTTTTATAATATTTGTGATGAAATAAATAGTATTCTATTTTTATACGTTATTTTATCTCCAACTTTTGATCCTACACAGCTCCCATCGAAAATTGAAGGAGTGAAAATTTTGTGTCCCGAAATGTCTCTAGATGTCTCCGGTTAGATCCTTAATGTCTCCCTAGGGAGCACTCTTTAAGTAAACTTTATATCGATAGCACTCGAAACTTCGTTCTACTACACACTTTTTATACACGTAACTTATTTCTTGGTAATATTTCATGTTTTAAGTTAGCAAGAAATATGGTTATCTTTAAGCACAGGATTTAAGAAAATGCAGATGACAGCGAACGTTAGAATTAATAAAGATATATTAGACAATGTTAATGGCAATATACTATAGTTATACTTAATAACCTTTAGACACTTATAAAATTACATCAGATAAGTATGATGATTTACTTACATATTATATTATAACTGGTAAAATCAAAATATGAAAAAGCATGCGAAGAAAAAATCAAAATCACAAGTTTCATGTCTTAGTCAGGTAACAGGAGCGGATGAGATAGAGGAGATGTCAAATAGCTTTTAACATTGACAAGAAAATTCTCCGTGGGCAGGAAAATAAACATCTGATTGACGGGTTACGCACATTACAATGGTGAAAGAAAGACGAAAAAACATATTTTTATCAGTGGATAAAATGTATTTATTTTGAAGCAAGTATAACAAAATGGTATTAATTTGATAATATTTAATGTTTTATTAAAGTTGTGAAGAAAACTTGAGTAACTAAAAGAACGTAAGATTACTTTTTAAATTAAGTTAAATAAAATCAACATTATTCTAAGCAATACTGAAGAAATGACAACAAGTATTTGTCCGATATCAGTTGAGTGAAAAGACTAGATCTAAGATCTAAGAGACTAAGGATCTAGAATCATTTTTCAATCAATGAATAATTACAATTTCAATGATAAAACTATATAATTTAAGATTTCTACTAAAGGTACTTCATGAACTTTCACACGTTTTGTCAATAGAGTCGAGGACTTTTTTCGCTTTTTGTATCGTTTCCATGTGCCAGGTGGAGCATCAGTTCAAGTTCACTCGTGCACTTGACTGCACGAAGATGCCGGAATGCGAAACCCGGGTTGTTAGTGACAACATGTGTGGAAGCGTACACAATTTCATTCCATTGAGAATTGAAGTGGGGTATTAAAATTTTTAGGTATTCCACAAAAGAAACGTTTTATCCTTAAAAAATTCTTGATGACTTTTCACTGCAAGTAGAAATAATAAGATACTGATTGTTAGTGAAAATTATTTAACCCTTCAGGCATGAATGATTAAAATAAACTTTGCATAGCGGCTGATTTATATCCAATGAATAGTAGAACGAGCCGCAGACAGGAACGTCTCGAGGGCGAATAGGCATTTGCCTAGGGGCGGCAAGTCTTAGGGAGCGGCAAATGATCACAGATTTATTCGACACAAATTTGGCTTAGACTAAATATGATGCCTCCAAAGTCTTTAAGGTCAAGGATTCGAATATCTATATTTGTATATGAATTTCTGGAATAATCGGGAATAATGAAAAAATTACACTTAAACTCATATGGCTTCAAGAGATTCATATGAAATGTAATAAAAAGTTTGAATTCTAAAAATAGTGAGGGCGCTATTTTATGCTCTGCCTAAGGGTGGCATATGGCGTAGGGACGTCACTGGCCGCAGATGAAGAAATGAATTGATACTGTTTGTTCGTTTTGAAAAACATTTTTAATGACATTCTGGACAAAAAAAATAAAATCAGCGGTTGACACTTTTGACACCTCAGTGCTTTATCGGCGCTATACACATAGTAACACTAAAAAACTCCGACCATAGTACCAAATATTTTTCCAACCGTTTTAAATATCAGTTGGCTCAAAGTTTCAAAAAAAAAATATATGCTTAGAATCTGTCAATTTCGAAACTTAGTATAAATAATATATTTTTAACAATCAAAATAATGTGATAAAAAGTTTAAACTTCAATCATACTTTTATAAAAAATCAATTGTTTGAATAAAATCGGTTAAATTTTGCTATTTTAAATGGACATATTTTTAAGCCAACATGCATTGGAAATTGTTGAAAAATATACGCATCAGGGATTAAAGGTTTTAAAACCGATGAGGTGGACAATTTTTTTTTTTAATTAAAATAAATTAAAGAAGCTTTTGAATATTTTTATAACACGTATTATTATTATTACTCAGTATTGTTTATATTGACATATATTGTACTCTGGGAGAAGTATTTCATCATTAAACAAGTCATTAATATTCATTAGTGTATCAAACGGTGCAAAAAAAATGACAAAAATAATTAAAATTAACACGCATTTGCTATTAGGTGTTCCACGAATTCATATCGCACCTCCGATAAAATAGATATAACAGTTTTAAAACAGTGTGATACTAAGTAAGTAGAAATTATAATCAAACACATATGACTCGCATGATTGTTACTAGGGAATCCAATACCGACTACGGACTCGGCTATATTATCAGCTTAATGCTTTGTTACATTTAGTATTCCCAAAAATTTTCGTTCGATTTTTTCAGCATTATCTTTAATAATTATGATATAAATGCATATTTTAAGAATGACGATTTCCCCTAATCTTTAAATCTTTCAAAGTATAATATTATAGATATATTATGTAAGTATCCCAATTTACTTAATATTACACAAATTTTCTGTTCAAGTATCGATTTCACCGATAGTATCGATTTCGAAGGTCGCCTGTGTGGTCGAGTGGTCAACGGTGTTGGCTTCGGCTACAGAGGGCCCGGGTTCAAATCCCGGTACGGACAGTTTTATAAATTGATTTTTCAATTGATTTATGAATTTCTGTTCAAAGGTATGGATGTATGTGATGTCTTCAATTCCCCCCTCTCACCTTTCCTATCCTATGAACGGGGCGTATCGACAGCGATTAGCTTACCACTAATCCTGTCCTAGCCTTATCCTTCTATCCCTACTCTCTTTGGATAAAGAGAGGTTGAGCAACTGAGTAACAAGCAGTTCTCGTAGAAACACTTCTGTTGAGATAAACTCCATTAGGAGTCCATATGCTCCACATTGGGAGCGGACATGGTTAAAAAAAATCGATTTCAACTAGGGCATCCAATCCCGGACCCTATTTGTGATTCCGGGATTTCGTGATTGACATTTTTTACAATCCCAGAATTAAAAATTCACCATAAAATCGTGTATGAACTTAGGATTGAATAATTTTTGCTAGGCGAAAAAAAAATAGTTAGTCAAAAACCCAGAAATTTCTCAAATTTTCTCAATCCCGAAATACCGGTACTTGTACTATCGCAATCCCGGAATAAAGGGATCACAACATTGAACGGGATCCTGGGATAAGAGGCTCTAGTAATAAGAACATTATTCTAATAAACAACGCAGGTAAACGGTTGTAAGGAGGCACATTTTTACTCGCAATGGTTTTTGATTTAATGATTAATTCTCAGGTATATTATGAGCCAGACATTGTTTGATATTTTAAAACTCAAAGCTTACGTTGAGCCAGACATACAATACGCATTGATGAATAGAAACAAATGAAATGTCTTATATTTGGGAAGACGAAGCGTTGGAAAACCGTGACTTCACTGGATGAATAGGGGGTTACAGGATCTACAAGTACTGGAAGTCAGCGACTGGCGTAGGAAGGTGGAGGAGTTGATTGAGAGGGCCAAGGTTCATCCCGACTGTAACGTTAAGAAAAAGAAGAGTATTGATACCTTATATCGCTTGCTATTATTTATAAAAAAAGTATATTGAATTGTAAACGAAAATAAATTAGTATATCAAACGTCGACTTCGACAAAATTAATTAAATATAACAAGTGGTCAAAACTGTTACACATAAAACCAAGAATTTAAATTCAGATATAAGTACCGACATGCTTTGAATAAATGCTAATATTCACACTTATCGTAAAAACCCTTTCACAATCATTTCGAAAAGGTCAAAATGTTGCCAACCAGTGGTGTTCACATAGTGACATTGTCTGAACCAATAATTAAAATAACTGTTATCAGATTCGAAATGAATATCATATATTTACCAAAACAGTGATAGGATACTGTATTGTTATAAGCTTTTTATCCAGATATATGCGCAATAATTTAAAAATTTAAATGGCGGAAATACAGTAATGCTTCCCATAACGCGAGTTCTCATAACGAGAATTCCGAAAATATTTGCGGTGATGTTTCACAGGACGCGAAAGGGGAAATGGCTAGCTGGCTGTCATTAGTCGCGTTCTTTCACAAGTTCCTTGTTTCCCATAACGAGTGTTCTCATAGCAATGAACCTAACTCCGCGTTATAGGAGGATTTATTGTATAGCGTAAACATTGATGTAAGAACCCGAGAGGGTTACGACAGAAGAACTGCAGAACAATGGCAATGATTTCATGTATACTTGTTACTATAGATGAGTAATCTCATCAAAGCATTTATTATTAAAACTTGTATTATAAATCAAGCTCAAGGCATAAAATGCGCTAACGATTACAGTTAAGCATAACGAACAAATGTCTAAAATTATCAAAAAATGGGTATCGCAATACAGTTCGAGTAAATCAATATCATATACAATACCTCACTTTTAAAAGATATCATAATCATAAACGAGAGCTTTTCATTAATACCTTAAGCTTAAGGCTTCTTTGTTGTGTAACCAGTCAATATTGATTCGAATCTTGACAGATTTTCAATATTTCCATTAATATTTTAGATTTTGGCAATTTTTCAATATCAAAATACTGCACATTAAAAACCATTATTTACCAATTAAAAAACACTATAATCCCGAGAAACCCGGTTTCGATAGTACCAGTATTTAAGCCCTAGCGTGTGTGGTGAGTTACAGGTAGAAGAGGTTCAAGAAAAATATCGACTGTAGTCAGGTAAAAAGAAGTTATCCCTTTTCAGAATAGCTTTTTTTTTGATAATCGTAATGTATACAACTTAATACACATACTATCAAAATCATGAATGCTGCAAATGCCAAATTGGTACCTAAATTTATCTTATAAGTTTGAAAAAAGAAAGGCGTATGAAATTTGCAACTAGAAAAAAAGACCTTCATATACAGTTTTCTTAAACAACTTTTTAAATTTATATTACACTGAGTTCATAAAACACCAGTTTATAAGTATTTTTGCTCTTCAATATTCTATTTATTAAATAATTTGACTTTGGCCTGAAATCGTAAATAAACGTTTTTCGTCCCTCTTTTAAAATTTGTTCTACGTGGTTCTTTCACCTAACTAATCTTTCTAATTTCGATTCCCAGTAAAGTCAGTATCAAATTGGATTTTTTAAATATTAATTTGAGATCTAAGACATGGGTGTTTGTGAAGTTAATCCTCCTTGAGTTAATCTCATGTGACTTTCAAAAATTCTCATCGAGTATATCTCGTATGATCTTTCAACTTCAAAATATTTGACGCATTGGCGTAAGCTGTAATGTCAAAAAAAAATTTAAATAAAAAAAAATATATAAAAATTGTATACTAATTAATGCCCGAAAATATGCATTCATCCTTTTCGTAGCATTGTTTTAAAATGACGGTTCAAAAGCAAAATTAGTCTATCTATCAAACAGTAAGAGAACAATAAGCCAAATGTTTTATACATTCAAACTGTCCAATAAATCCAATACAAATACGATGAATCAATTGAGATATGTTGTCTGAATTAAATCGTGTAGAAATTTAATATCATTCGCAAGTTCCTGTTCCAGATTTACGATACCATTCTACGTCACTGCGATAAATATATTTCCAATTTTGTAGCCATATTATTCTGTAGCCGGAGATCAATCGTCTGCTATTCGAATCAATAAATCGGTTTCAATCAAAAACAGGCAGACCACAGGTGGAAATTCAGATTCCACCAGAAACAATTTACATGGTAAACATTGACTAAACCACGATCGCTAAATGTAAGCCCAAATAGGGTACGTTGTATACGTGCGATATGGAGGAATTTTAAATGTTCAAATGAGGCTTTAGAAAATGTTATGAATGATTCCGTAAATATTTCGTTTTAAGTTTCCACCACTTTTACATCGTTTACTTTGATAGTATATTCAGTTTACTAATCTATGGTGAGATTTTAGGACATTTTTTTTTGATATTCATTTGTTTTAACTCAATCAATAAGATTAGTTAACGTGCACAGATTATTTAATTATACTAAGATTTATGTAGCGGTAACCGGATAAAACAGAACATGAAAAAAACAAAACATCACAAAACGTACAATATATCTTTAGAAAACACTAGTATTGCTATGTCGTATTAGATACAATAAATAAAACAGCAATCGTGCATATCAATAACACTTTCAATCTGAAATTATCGTAAATACACTTATATTCGACGATTGTAATAGTCACCATTGACTGATAAAGTAAAGCGCACGTTATAATATACTGTTCTGAAATTATTACCTGTATGATATTCAATTAATCTATAACATTTTTCCAATAAATAGTTAAGAAGAAACAGATATCATTGAACTAAAAATTGAATGTGTTCTGAATTGTCTATGTTCTATGTTCTCATGTTTTGTTTATTCATGGAACCGTATGTAACACGTGAAAAAGAACAGAATGGTGTTTTTTATTATTTTTTTCCACATCGTAGATCGCTTTATTATTATTTTAAAAAAAATTGGAACAAAGACAATGTCAATGTGTCTGATATTGTGATATTGGAAATTCGGAAACCGAGATCACTCGAGATCATCTCGAGTAAAAAGACATCACTAACAACTATAACTTTTTTCAAAACAGCTTTTTTTCGATAATCACAATCAAACTTGATACACGTTCTATAAAAGGATGTTAGATGTAAATGCCGAATTAGTATCTAAATTTAGCTTTAAAGTTTGAAAAAGAGTGAGCTTGTGAAAATTTAAACCAAGAAAAAATACTGAAAAAGAAGTTTTTTCTACACAATTTCTTTAATTACTATTAGATTATGTCAATTAAACACCAGTTTAGAAGTCTCCGACCACTCCCAGAATGTATATATTTCATAATTTGCATATGACCCAAAATCATCAAAACACGTTTTTTGTGCCTCCTGTAAAATTTGCTTTGTGTGGGTTACGTCCTTTTTCCTTTCCTCAGTCGATATCATATTTTTAATATGTATTTTTTTTTTTAAATTAACATCTTTATTTATTTGAAGTATTACAAAATTGTAGTCTCACACACAATATTGTAAAAATGACAACACCCAGAAAATTGAAACGTACTTGTGACTGGATATTTATCCACTAGCGAAACAATAATGCAGCTACCGGATATGACGTAGCGTCAACAGGGATGCTACTTCAGCCCAAAGGGGATGAAGCGCCCGTTACAAGCGGATGATAAATAATCTTGGATGGGCTGGAAATACGTGACGTACAATTTCACGGCTCTGATTCCAAATCCTCAGATTTTGTTGAAACTGTTGTTGATAAAACTTATAAAAGATTACAGAAGATTGTCTGTCGTAAAATCTGAAGTATATATTTTTTTCAAGTCCGCTCCTAATTTGGACCATATGACATTCTAATGAAGGTATCTCAATAGAAGTTTTCTACTAGTTGCTCAACATCTCTTTTATTCGAAGTGAATATACTTATGGAAATTAATAAGACAGGCCTTGAGCATTTTTTTCGCCGAATTTTAGCAAATGGCTGAAAAATAGATACGATAATTGACTTTTCATAGATTTTTACGAAGTGATAAACGAATAAAATCCCCGAACGGACAACTTATAACCTTTATATGTAACCCTTTTCGCTCGACGTGTCAGGTTTCTGAAAAAACATGGCTTGACTGGGGGTATTAATATTTTTTGCGGCCCTTGTAAATGTTTTTTCATTCTTGCGCGAAGATCCTTCCTATACGATGGCTGCCACCCAAAATGTCTTGGCGTGTCACCACTGACACGCATGTCAGAAGTTACACATCACTGGTCTATGCAACCATTTCTATCGCAACATGGATTAAAAAAAATAATGTCATTTTTTCCTCAGCCTACTATGATTACGTTGGTTGATATAAAGATATAAATGTATCTTTACATAATAAATTGAAAAAGTATACAATTATTATTTTATATATACATACATATTTGATAGTTATTTCTTATCATGGTTTATTTAAACTTACATTAATCGAGCTATGAATAGTGGCCTAGAAAATATACATAATACATCTTCTCATAATATGTTAACATCCTTACAAACATTAAGAAATACAATATCAAATGAAATAAATTGACTTTATGTATTCCCCGGAACAATAAAAAATATAAGATTATTAGGTAATCTTCAAAAAAAAATACGTTTAAATTATTTATTATTTCATTAGCTTTATGAAAGGCCTTAATTAATAATGGTTATGGATTGATATTTGGTATAATATTCAAATTATACAAATTATTAAGCAAAGCAATTGGCGGGAGACAGGGAGACAGGGCGCGTGGCGGCCATATGCTCTACATAGAAAGCGAATATGGTCAAAGAAGAAGATTAATTACAATATCTAAAAAGAGAGATTGAGTATGTGTTTTAATGAGAAAAACTCGATTTCCTCCCAAAGGTATGATAGATTGTAATTTGTTATATCTTCGAAACCACCTCTTATGAAATCTAAAAAACAAAAAGGGTGTGATCTTACTACCTCTTTGATTCTATCCTTATGCTTTTCGAAAAAATCTGTTAAATTCTATTTATATTCTATATAAGCAATTTCTTAATCAATGTAAAAATAGCATGTGTAATCGTAGCGATATTTTATTCGTGGTTTTAATGCTACGATATGTTGAGAATCGGTATACCAGGGTAGCAGAGCTCGCTTTTAATGGCCATTGCGATCGGAAACGTTATCGTACGTTTTTCCAACAGCGTCAAATGTTTTCCCAGAGATTTTCATTACGCCCGTCACATGACAAAGGTCCCACGGGAGATGCTGGAGTATTGTGCACAAAAAAAAACGAGGTCGAATACGATATTTACGCTTTCTTTATTTACCGTATAAATAAAAACCGAGGATTATTTGTGAAATTCAATCGAACAACGGACAAATATGGACTAATATGAAAACAGGGAACGAGTTATTTTAGGATACTATCCAATGAAATATTTATATTAGAAATAATGTTAGAAAAACTCTAGCTTGAAAAAATAAAACAAATTTACTGTGACATTTAAACAATTCAAATAGTTTGTCATTTAGAAAACAGCGTGGGATTTTCGATATTGTCAAAAACGGCTGAAGGTAAACTGACAGCCTCCAAAAAGTAAAAATCTAATAAAATAGTCAGCAACAGAATACATGAATTCGTAAAAAAGGTTTTATTTAATAAGGCAGTCGTCGGCAACCGCTTTGCCACGACATACTGATGTGACCAAATGTGGAGCGAGTCTTTGCTTATTTTTTGAATATCAAATTATAATATGTAATTTCGCTAATCTTTTTGAAAACTGTTTTTCCATACCATCGATGCTGATGGAAGGGCGTGATCGCTACAGAGGTAAGAAATCATCAGTGAAGCCAGCTCACGGAGACTACATATGCATTAATTTGCAAATCACATTTTATATGCTTCCCCTTATATTATATTCAAACATGCACACACACACGCGCATACATAATATACATATACAGTGCACAAAGAAGTCAACCAAAGAGAGTCATTTTCATGATGCTAATTTCGTTCTTAAATAGATTATTAATTTTAGACGAAACATAAAATCTATGGTAGGTCGTCGAGCAGTTACGATTCTCAGGCATTGTCGTAGTTGTGAAGACAAGAGACCGTTTGATTATAATGTTTTCCTACCTTGCTGTGAAACTTTTGAGATATTTCACGAACGCACTCGCGGATGATAGGTATTTTCAAGTCTGCGAAGCAGCGACTTACGAACGTACTACGGGGAGTTACACATCTGTCTCAGTGGTTTATTTTGGACAATCTCCTTGCTAGAGAATAAGAGAAGAAAAAATAATAAATATTTTTTCTTTAAGATGCATACAATTTTATTATAATGTGTATTCATACAATGAAGAATACAATCTGACCTTAAGTTTAACTTTTTACTTGTGACGTGTTGTGGAAAAACGTGAGCAACTTTGGTGTGCCATGCTAGAGAAAACATTGTGAATCACTGCGCTTAGGTATACTCTATAGCGAATAAAAATAGCAAAGAATTCAATTTCGCAAGAAAATGGTTAAGTGTAACTACAATATTAATAAAAAAAAAATGTTAAATTATAACGAAACATATTCACAATAACAGCTGATAATAATTTTGAGTTCATAGAATAAAGCGCTTATTTTTACTAATTCCACCTATATTTAATATGACCAGGACCGGTTTCACTCATGGCGAGCATTATCAACTGATGAATGCTCATCATGAGCGAAACCGGTCCTGATAATATTAAATAAAAGTGGAATTAGTCACATGAGTGTTTTATTCTTTGAATATAATGCCTTTCCACCGAGTATTGACAGTGAACACATTAAAGGTGAATTATTTTGAGACAAATACAAAAATGACAGTCACACCAAAATTTCCACCACACATTTTGTTTTTTCTTAGCCAAGATGGTTTTTAAAAACAAATATTGATGGTTTTAATTAAATAATGAATGTAAATGAATATTAATTATAATAATTAAAACCAGGCTATCAAGTTGAACAAACTTGCTTTCGAATGTCGACAAGGCCTAGTAGCAACGCCCTTAACAATATTGACATTCAAATAACAAACAAATGTTAGAATTAAAACAAAGATGCATACATACCATAAACACCCCATGTACAACTTCCGCTTCGTCGCATAATGACGTCACCCCTGTATCCATTACACAGCAGTACTAAAAGCCGAATCATATAAGAACACTTTTCGAGATATGTGCTCGAAAATGATAACAGTAATGGCGCGAAGTTCCATTACCTACGCACGAGAATCCTCTATGAATAAAACATCAAATAAACGGAAACTGTTTATCACTTTTCACTTAGCGGCAAAACATACGGCCATTAGTGGAACCCAAGCGCCACGGATACTCTTCGTGGAAGCATCACTGTCTACCAGCTTAAAACGTTCAGAATTTAATAGTTTCATATTTAATACACAACGGAATATTATAAACATTATTGTTGGTAATGTTTATTAAACAAAATATTTGCGTGGTACTTCAAAAACGATGTAACTCGATAAAAAGCTCGTTTGACGTGCACAGTACACCACAAACATGCTATGTTTTTATGTCAATTTATAATAGCAAAAGTTCAGCGATATCGTTCAATTAACTTGATTTCCTATAAAGATAAGATTTAAGTATTTTTTTTTAATCCAAAGAAACTATAGAGAATTAAGTTTTCTTATATCCGTAGCTAAGAAATATGGTAGAATTTGAAAATTCCTCACATTATTAATTAACACATAAATAACTATTTTTATGATTCTATATAATTAAAGTCTTATTTATAATGGTAAAATAAATATTCGATACTACGATCGGAGTTTATTAGCGTTTAATTATTGCGCCAATAAATCGCTGGTCTGTTGGTTGGTTCCTGGTTTAAAATTGATGCTTCTAGGCATCGAAAAATATGTTTATATTTTTTAATTTACATTAATTTTCTTATCTGCAATTCATTGGCGATGAATGTGCTGCTATTCTAAATATATTTCCGACATACGTTTCTGAAAGTTTTTAAGCCTAACGTGACATCATCTACTGAAGCTGTAATGTTCTTAAAAGACAGAAAACTTATGTCAATCCGATGCTTGTTTTTAAATAATATTATACATTAGCTACATAAATTTACATTTAAAAAGTCGTTGATTTGATTTTTGAATTTATTTTCAAAACAATTCGATCGGCGCATAAGCTCACCTTACATAATGGAAAACAAATAAATAGTCAGAATTTAAATAAATTTTTGGTCAGAATAAAAATATAAACGGTCAGTATAAAAATATTATAAGGTCAGAATATTTTCTAACCATTTTGGTTAGGCTAGGTTAGACTTTTTTTTAAATTTCATTTAAATTATGACTGTTTACACTGACCGATATATTACGACCATTGTAATATATGGTCGTAATATATCGGTCATATATAAATTCTGAACGGGAAAATACGAGCCTTACATAACGTAGTATATAAAACAGCAATACGAAAAGTATGTACGTTTTCCTCATCTGTGCTTTTAAAGTTTGTATTAATTTACGAGTACAATAAATTGATAGAATCGTCTGAGTGCATTTTGATGAAATGGAAACGTACCCTTTTTAACATTACCAGATGGAAAACTCAACGTTGGCGTGATTTCACGTGAAGTAGGTACTCTTTGTACATTGTTTGAAAATTATTTCCAGCTCAAACGGCAGCAACGATCGTAAATATTTTCCACCTTTAATGAAAGTGAGGGCACAGGTGCGGTATTGTGCATTCTATTCAAATGCAATGCAATTACGTATATTGGCGTGGTCTATGTACAATACTTTCAGCTATTGACCGCCCTTTGGAATAAAAAATAGTACACAAAATCTCCGTAGACTTTTGCCTTCAAAGCATAGTTTTAAGAACACACCCTACGGCCCACAGGATTATGGAACTGCCCCGATATGAATTTCGAGCGAGAAATATTGTCCTAAGATATTTACCTTCCAGCTGGCAAACCGAACAATTGATGATAACTAAATCTTTCTTAATCACGATAATCGAAAAAAATGAATCGCCACTATCTTAATTTATCGCTAGAGTAATTTATATAAGCTGCCTGCTGCGTGGTTGAGCAGTTAACGTTTTTGGTTTCGCTTGTCTTAGAATTTCGATACTAGGTTAATAGATTTCCGTCCGAAGGCATAGCTGTATGTGATATCTTAAATTCTATACACCCTTATTGTCCTAAAAACGGACGTAGCGAGAACGATAACTGTATATCGAATACAGTTTTTTTCTAAAAATATTTTTCACAAATCGTTACAAATCCGATCATTTTTCGATGGCTTTCTTAAAAGATTTGCAGTCGTCTCTTTTCTATTTGGAAACATCGTAATACTTAAAAATATTATCATATATTGCAGAATGAACACGCAAATTAATACCGCTATAAATACTAAATATAATTAAAAAAAAAAAAAACACAATTATATATATGATTATATGAGGGTATAACTTGCAAACACGGTTTATACCAAAATGGTTAAAAATGTAACTTGAAGTATTTTAGTCTTACATTACTCCGGAATGATATTTTGGATGTTGTCAAGCCATGTTTGAAACTGATTTCTAAAATTCCTTTAAAGTTTATTTTTATATACATACTAAATTACCTTCATGGTTCATGTTTCAACAACTTTGGAATGAGCCGGGTTTGCAAGTAATTCTCTCATACATATATGAGTTTCTTTGAAAACCCACATAATATAACATAACATCAATAGCTTTCAGACTGATAATATATCAACAAAAAATGGCATTAAGTTATCTATGATTCACAACGAATAAAAGTATTGAAGTGTTGTTATTCAAATTTCCGAAAGGCTATTTACTGACTATCCAAAGAATAAAATGCCAACACTGAGAAGGGTCGAACCATTATTTGTACATAAATTCGAAGTCGAAGGCACTCTTAGGCCAGTTATCACGCACTTGTTAACATATAGGATAGAGGAATGTTTACTTAACATACGTTTTTATACGACTTTTGTTTGAACCATTGCAAAAGAAAAAAATGTTATGTTTAATATATAGAATACGTCGATATTATGGGACAAAAATTGGGCATATCAACGAGTGCTTTATGTTTCAAGGAAAAATATTCGTATGCTCTTTCTTATTCTATTAACGTTTTGAAGTAGAGACTTTATTGAAAGCCCCTATTTCAGTACAGTACAAACTCACTCTAACGGAGTTCGGATAAAAAATCTGATAATTCAAAGAAGAATAAACAGGATTTTGCTTTTTTTATTGTCTATGTACTGGATCTTCAAAATTTGTAATTCTATTTAATATAATATAAAAAAATGCTGTCCAGAAATAAAAGATCGAGTGTCAAATCAAAATATTGAAAAGATTATAAATTTATCACGGTTTCGTAAGAGACCATTTTGTCGATTTATTTTAAAACTTTTAGTCTTTAAAAAATGAACTCTATAATATCTAATAGGTACTTGCAAGTTTTGTTTACTGTGGTTTATGCGCGCTCGATTTATTTCATAGTGACGTCATAAACGTTTAAGGGTTTTATTTGCTAGACACTAGCAAAATTTTATAATTATAAATATTTTATACTTCCACAATAATCAACGTTTTAACTATAAACCAGGGGTGGGGAACCTTTTAATTTCTAAAAGCCACATTAATTTATCTGATTCAACATAAGGCCGCAGTAAAGAAAACGTTGACACCCTCCCCTTTTTTTCAACTGTCGAACATATGATGGGTTGATTACGCCCTTTTTATAAACGCTTGGGTACAATTTTTTGTATCAAAGTGAATATTTTGATCAAGTCAAAAGGCAGCAGGTTCCCTTCCACTGCTTTAGACCATGACAATATTTGTTTATTTATTTATATTTTATAACCGAAATCTTCTATGAAATATAGTTGTTATACCTGCCTTATCATCACATAATATTTTCAATTCATTCATATTAAAACTTCACTGGCCTTGTATTGTACCGTTTATTTTTTAGTACAAAGTAGCAGCCGTAAAATCTTCTTCTATAACAAGAACTTTCGACATTAACGGACAACCATTCAGCCACATATCCTACTGTATTTGCAAACAAATCAATACAATCGTGGAAATGTCCCAATGGAAAACTTAATGAAGTTCAGTTATTATATAACATACTAAAGGTGATCACTTTTAAAGTTAATGCTAATTCACACTTAATTGATTTTTGATGTAATAGTTTGCTTTGCTAAGAGGTCTTCAACTTTTTATTTATAGTTTATTTTTCTTGGATTGTGCTTCAATTTATTTGCCTAGTTGTAATACCAATTGTTTGTCATACCTTGTTTTTCTTATATAACTTTTGTATAAACATCACTGTTTCATTGTATTTCTTATCAGTTGAAAAATGCTCACCATGAGCGAAACCGGTCGTGATCCAATAAATTTTATGAGGAAAAAGTACTAAAAATGTTTTATTATTTTTATACTAAAGGCGATTGAAAAAAAAACTAGTATTTCTGGCTATGTGGTCAAGTGTCGAAGTAGTTGACTTAGAACACGAAAGTCACCGGTTCGAATCCCAGTACGGACAGTTTTTTTTATATCGATTTATGGATTTTCGTACGAAGGCATGGATGTATGTGATGTCCCCCCTCCCTTACATCCTATCCTAAACATAAGTGATAGCGAGAGCGATAACCTAACCACTTGTCTTGTCGTAGCACTATCTTTATATCCCTTTTTGTTAAGAGGGGTTGAGCAACTGAGTAACAAGCAGTTCTCGTAGAAAGTCTTCTGCTGAGATAAACGCCATGTTGGGAGCGAAAGTTTAAAAAAATCTGGGTATAATGGCAAATCATGATCTGTGTTTTTTTTCAATTTTGATTTTCATCTAACTAAATATAAGTCAAAAATTTTCATAAACTTTGTGATATTATTCAAAATTGTTTCTTCAATAATATGGCTATACGTGTGAACTCATTATTTTGATAATATTTCATTATTATCTAAATTCATCATTATTTTAATTGTTTTCCGTTACAATCATTCCGACTAATACCAAAACGATAAAACCTAAGAATATAGTATGACTTAACATTTTTAAGCACATTATATGTTTGAAAAAATTGCCTCCCATGATAAAAAGGTTTGAAAATTCAGAAAAACTGCATATTTCGAAGTATGAAAGCTTTCAACGCTTTTTCTTTGGCAAACTTTATAGGTAAGTAAAACATATCATGAAATAATCACGCTTCAGCAATTTATTCTGGAAAACAACAGCACTTACGTTAAGTTTAAGCTTTTAATCGTTTGCGGCTTTTAACAAGACAACACGATGTTAATAGTGTACTTAGTCTCCCCGAAGATGTAACTTATTGTGAACCTAATGGATGCTTACGAATAATTTGCAAAATTAACATATCGAATAAGGTATATAAAATAAAATAAATATATTTAGCCTAAGTGATTTTAATCTCAAAGAAACACTTCATTAGTCAAGCCCAATGTTAAAAGTGAGTGAACCAGTCTACGGCGACACCTATAATTCAAACAAATTATTACTTTTTTTACAAACATTCTTTCTTATTAAAAACTTAATTGGTAAAAAATGAACAGGTATCTAGGAGTGTGCTTAAGCAGTGACCTTCTTTTATTTTTCAATTAAAAATGGCATCTCAACCAAAACGCAGTATTTATTTTTGAAAAAAATATTGAACGTTAACGAAATCAAAAAGATTGATTTTTTTGTTAGCTTTTATTGAACATTCATTGCTAAGTAAATGTTGAAATAGTTACTGTTAAATGGAGAATTAAAAAACAGTTAATTTTATAGTTAAGAAAAAAACACAATATTCCTTTGTACTTAATTTCCACTTTAATTTATCAAGATCAGGACCGGTTTTGATCATGGCGAGCATTGTCAACTGATAATAAATTTAAATGAAAAGGTGTAATAAACAATTGGCATTGTAAAGATTTTATAAATTACAGTAAAACTTTACGAAATAAAGTTCCTTATCATGTTTATTGATTGAATTTTAATTTACTTGATAGAACTCCATTATCATAGGGTAAAAATAACAACGTATTTAGTTCTACAGTTTGTTACGGGAAACTGTAGAACTAAATACGTTGCTATTTTTTCCTTATCATAATTTAAAATTATATAACATTTTCAATCCGAAAAAAAAATGTTTAACACCTCTAACATGTAGCAAAAAAACCATATTGATGTATTTTATTTTGTAAACGTTTAATATTTAAAAAAATAAAAATAGTGCGTTTTGTTTGAGATGCAATTTTTTATTAAAAGCAAATAGAGGTTACTCTCTAAGCACGCCACTGGCTGCCTCTTCATTTTTGACAGAGAAATTTTATTATAATATAATAATATGAAATGCTTAACACAACTGAGACAATTTAAAAACCCTACTATGTTAGATTCTATCAATTAAACGATTTTTTGTATATAAACCATTTAATAATTTGTCTTGATTATAGATGTCGCTGTAGACCGCTAAACTCACCCTTAAAAACTATTGATATCTAACAGTTTTTGAAACAACTTTATATCTACACATCAAATTGCCGATATAAAAATACATACATACAGAAATATCACGTAATAATAATTATGATATCGTTTCATAACTAGCTTCCTTTCTAGTTCAATGAATTCATAAATCTTCTTTATGCAATCAGTGTTATTGTTCCAAGACTAGAGTATGATTTTTGTTTCAGTTTGAATGCATACATTTCTTTGAAAAGACTTCTTTAGATACGGCATGAATTCATGTAATACGCATTCAAAACTCTCTAGCTACATATTATACTATACTTCAAAAAGAGTAAGTATTATCTGTACGATAATTGTTTAAAAAAATATGTCCCTACCCTACCAAATATTCACATTCTGATAGCTTCCGTAGATTGGTTATTATTAAGACATATAACATATCTTTGCTTTTAAAGGACTACTTTATTCCTTCAAAATTATTTTCGTGTCTTTACATTTTTAAAGCGTCACTTTTTTGCGAGACACATGTCGCAAGAGCTTTTGTGACTTCTTCATTTTCTCTCGATAGATATGAATATTTTCAGTAGAATAATGTCGTATTTTTTTATAACTTTGTGTGTAGCCTTTTTCGGTAAAATATTACTTCTAACATCTGGCATTTTATTGTAATCGTTTTTAAGTTTTTAACTGTTAATTCATGTTTTGTATCATACATTAGAATACAACATCTTTTTTTAGTACTAACTTCACTTCACTTTTAAATAATGATTAATGCTGTTTATCTCTTTAGTAATACATACATAAAAATGTATACTTACCAAGCAGTGATGGCACGGACAAATCCTTTTCAACAAGTAAATCAAAATACAAGACAAACAATATTAACGGTTTCGATGGTTTCGGCGGTAACTTTGTGGAAGTTCATTTTAATAGAAAATTTAAATTAACTTTGATTATTTCAGTTAACAAAAAGTAACAATTTTTCTGAGTTTGCCAATCATTTAATAGAAAATAATCATAATTTTAATCAGATTTGTAATTTAGAAATACTCCACCGAGTAAATAAAAAGGGTTTAAAGATGAATAGTATAGAATTTTTAGAAATTAATATAACTCTTAACAAAAAAGAAATATTATTAAATAATATTCTTAATAGCACAGGTGGTTCCCCATTACTTAAATTGTTTCCAATTAATAAAGTAATCACCAACCTAGCTGATTGATTGCAGCTCATTAGTTTAATAGTTTGTAATGTTTAACGTCATTAGTAGTATGATTAAATTTGTTTGCTCTGTTTCGATTTTATAATCCTCTCTTTGCTTCCCTTAAAAAGGAAAAATCCCAATCTGATTGATTGCAACTCATTAGTATCATTATTTGTTTGCTTTATTTCGATTCTACACCCTCCCACCTTGCTCCTCTTAAAAGGAAAAAAACCCAAAACACCATTTTGTAATTCCATAATTTAAAAATGTTAAAATCAATCTTGCTTCATTACTTAAGCAAACTTTGCGATAGTAAGTCTGAAGATGCCTCTGAAAGAGGCGAAACACGTGTCACAGTTAGTAACACAATACGTGGAATAATCAAAGTTAATTTAAATTTTCTATTAATATTAACGGTATTGGTGTGTGGCAAATGTTGAAAATAAACAGTACTATTGTATAAATATTTACATGTTTATTCGTGGTTTTGTTATATTGTTGACAGTTATCGGTTAGATTTAATATTATCATTGACCAGTAATGTACTTGCCTGAACACAAAGATTTACAATAAATAATCTAAATTAATTTTAAATAAACATCACTGCTTTTGGATAGATTGATAGTTTTTCTAATTGTAATTTTTTCGTTGGTATTTTTTAAAATATTGTTGAATAACTTTTAATTTACTGTATTGTTGAGTGTAGTGGCGTATTTTCAATAGGCTTTAACTGCAAGTTTTTTGGTGCTTTTATAATTTCAAACATATGATTTGAATACATTTAGTCAATATGGTTACAAAATAAGAGTTGAGGTTATCCGTACCAGTGCTATAAACTCTGTATGTATCACTTTTTAATTACCTGTTATCATTTACACTTTTTTTCAATTGTTTGTGTAACGCTCTTCCACTCTGATTATCAATCTGTAGCTATCAATTTTAATTTTGGATTAAAAAAAGAAATTCTACGAAACTTTTTTACTGTGGAAAATACTTTGATAATTAAATGTTCTTTTGTTATTTAAACCGTTTCTCCGAATACCTTTAAACTTGTAATATATGCAATAAAATAACATTAGATATCTCATAATTTAGTAAAGTATATTAATTCATCACAAAATTACACTTTTTATGTATTAGAAATTTCCTTTTGTGTTGGAGCGGGGATCAAACTCAATACTGATTATAGAGGATATAAATTTTGACAAGACAAAATTCAATTATGCACTTCTAGGAAAATAAATTAACTATTGGATTCTACTGCAGACCGAAGAAATATGATTAATACCGAAGGATAATTCTCGGCATAATTTTAAATACTGTAAACGGAATGAAATTATTTTGAGCCATTACCGTATGCTGAATATCGCGTAATGCACTTTGGTCGTTAGAGCTTTCCACTTGGAAAAACTATTCTGCATGCTAGAGCTTTTAAGCTTTCAGTGAACCTTTGAGAATATGTAAGACTGAAAACGGTCAAGTAATACACTAATTACAGCAATGGCATTTAAGGAAGACTTATACATTATTAATATATATGAAACAACAACCTAACTGTAATTGTCGGATATCTGTTATTAATAGCCTTTAATTAAAATGTAAACTTTTCTTTTATAATAAATAACTCCCGAGTTTAATAATTTTGAACTAACTGCCACAGCCCACAATATATCTCTTATGATAAGTGGTTATAATAAAATGTCCTTATCTTATTTTATATAATATTTACACCAATCTATTACCTGCCAGTTAGATTAAAAAATCCGTATAATTTAATGCTTCACAATGTTAATAAAAACAATAATCCTTTGTACTTCATTCCACTTTATTTAATATGTCAGGACCGGTTTCGCTCATTGCGAGCATTGTCAACTGATAAGAAATATAATTTAACAATGCTATTTATACAAAATTGAAAAGTTATACACAACAGTTGGCATTGAAAAGAAATTGCCAATTACATTAAAGTGATTCTAAAATAACACAAAATTAAAATGTTCAACACAACTAACATATAATTAAAAAGTCATCCCAGATTCATAAATTCAGAATGCGATTGAAAGTAATTACAAACATAATTAAAATTTGGGAAATTTTTGACAAAGTGATAAAATGTTACATTAATAAAGTGAATATGCTTAATGATATGAATATGCTTAATGATAGTTTTATGTTTTCCCCGCTTCCAAGTAGTTGGCAATTTCTTTTCAATGCCAACTGTTGTGTATAACTTTTCAATTTTGTATAAATAGCATTGTTAAATTATATTTCTTATCAGTTGACAATGCTCGCAATGAGCGAAACCGGTCCTGACATATTAAATAAAGTGGAATGAAGTACAAAGGATTATTGTTTTTATTAATATAATGCCTTTCCACCAAGTATTGACAGTGAACACCCTAAAAGTGAGCATCACAATGTCGTATGAAAAAACCTAGGTCTTCAGTGACAGATTTTAATATATGAAAGGGTGCACAATTTGAACGAGTAAACATACCCTCTTTCTATTCGAAGGCCTACGGTCTACAAAAGTCTATCTTTTCTAAAGAGCCAAAAAACGCTTTCTATTATTTTTTAGCATTACAAAACACATGTTAATTTGAAACCTTATGTTCATATTTGTGTACTTTAAGCCCTCATATTATGCTCCTATCAATGCAGATAATTTTATCGACGCTGACACTAAAATACCTCCCATGTTATCGATTGTTAAAATCTGCGAAAAATTCTTTTTATCTCCTGTATGGTCTTAATGAAAAGTAGTTTATTATAATTGGTTTGAAATTAAAATTTGAGTTTGTAGTTATATTCAGACAATGAAAAAGACGAATAATTTAAGCGTTGAACAAGAGGAACCTACACAGCGTATTTTTTACAAACAATTCCTTCAACATAGAAAATTTAAATTAACTTTGATTATTGCACGTATTGTGTTACTAACTGTGTAACTTATTGATTGCAACTCATTAGTATCATTATTTGTTTGGTTTATTTCGATTCTACACCCCCCTCCTTGCTCCTCTTAAAAGGAAAAAAAACCCAAAAACTCCATTTTGTAATTTCATAATTTTAAATGTCAGAATCAATCTTACTTCATTACTTAAGCAATCTTTGCGATAGTAAGTCTGAAGATGCCTCTGAAAGAGGCGAAACACGTGTCACAGTTAGTAACACAATACGTGGAATAATCAAAGTTAATTTAAATTTTCTATTAAAATGAACTTCCACAAAGTTACCGCCGAAACCATCGAAAGAATTCTTTCAACTCTCAATCATCAGTTTTAGTTTCTCCTGAACAATTACGTTTTTGACACATGCGAGGTATTTTCGCGTTGACGACATTATCTTACATAGTGAACGACACTCGCTAGCCATAGCCACACGTGTGTCACTATTATCACTTGTGATCAACCCCACATTAAATAAATCGTAAAAACTTTATATGACTTATTAACGATTCTCAAATAACACACGCCGTACTTTATTGCAGCAAACATAACTCATAGATAATGTTTTTTTTACGATCAGGATAGTCTAGCAATTTCCTCTGATGAGAGGAAATGTGTCACTAGCAACAACACGGACACGTGGTATTTACTTAGTGTACCACTTATTGAATTCTATTTTCTTTTCAAAATGAATTCGCACTACGTAATCATCGAAAAAATATTTAGATAATGGATGATTACCACTGACAGAAAGTTTATCTATCTCTCTTAAACACTTTCCCTATGGTGCTAAAAATACTTCCGATATGTTGCTGACCTTTAAAGAACCAAGTATTGACTGCACGAAAGTATTTGTATAAAGTTTGTTTTACCTTTCTTGAAAATTATATTATTTTGTATTTCAACATGTTTTTCGTTGCCGCTTTTAAAATATATTTTAAATAAAAAAATACGATGTCAGGTAACGATTGCTTCTTATATTCCGTTATCATTTCCAATTCATTATTTATTTCATTTAGCCGTTTTGTTTCTGTAGAATAAGCGTTGTAATTTTTATAAAATAACTAAAATTCAATTAATACTAAACAGAACTCTCTTTATTTCTATAACATAAACTGTCAATCTGCGCTGATTGGAACAGGAGCACAGAATGACGAGAAGGTATCCCGACGGGCATTTATTAAAATTATAATAATATAATTATTCAGCGTTAAAAGCAGTGGAATAGAAAGGAACACGCGTCAAAACGAGAAAGAGAGAGAGGGAGGAAAACGTCGGCTGTGATATTAAAGTACGGGAGATTTATTCAATTAGTAGACGGTGGCATTTAAGCCACGATTTATGAGAGTAGTGTATCCATATATTACGTACTTTATGGCCGTTATACAAATATGGCGAACATCCAAAACCGCAACGAATACATTATAATAATAATGTCGTAATCAATTGTTAATTTATTTTACCAAATGAAATAGATAAAATACGACAAATTTTCTCGCGAATTCGAAATAATATTTTGAAGTGTTCGAGAGTACATTAAAATTGTAAATTTGAATTTATGCAACTCTTTAAAAAACTTCAAAATTAGCATTGGCGAAACTTTAACAGATGAAAAAATAAAATAAAATAAACTACTTAATTACGACCCACCGATAGGAAATTTGAGGCCTGCAAGCTGACCCCCAACCTTTTTCAAGTTATAACCCCAAATCCTGTAACACCTCTCTCGTGTCATATTTACATTGAAAAAAATAACATTAATTTTTTTTTATATTTAAAATAGAAAGCAAATAAAAAATAGTATAACATAATGAACAATTATTTTTTTTATAATGTCTAGCGATGAGCGAAACCGATTCTGACCATTATAAAAAATATAGCATTAGTGCAAAAAAATAATTATTGTCGAATTTTTTATCAGGAAGTTCTGAAATTACAATTTTATAGATAAAAAAAAACAAGTATTTTTTGTATATATATTTACGAAATTCAGAGATTACAAGTACTACGACAATCCCGGAATTACAGGATCATAAAATTGACCGGGACCCCAAGATTGGAGGCCCTATTGAAGAGGTTTATCAAATGATCAGTTGATAATTTTAATATAAAGCCAAGGGTGTAAACTCCTCACCGTTGGAAGGTTAAATGTTTATTTAAATCCCTTAGTTTTGACTGTACTATTCCGATGCTGGGTCCCATGTTTGAATTAACGTCGGTTGTTTATCTTGACGACCTCAAACGTTTATTTATTGTTGCTTAAACAATTCAAATAAATTCAGTTAGCATTCATTCGACATTGGTTAAGCATTCAGAAAGTCAAATACATGCATACAAACAGCTACATGTTAAGATCGGGAATTCTCGAGAATTTATACACATTTTTGATTGTCGTCTCTCGAGGTTTATAATATATTCGATAAATATACAAGTAATAATACAAAATTTATATATATATATATATAGTATGATTTGATTTCGTTATCATCCTGTATTTAGCAATACGAATTTAACTATTTTTCGACGTGTTTGAATATGATAAGCATTATCTAACAACGAAAAAATTTCTTATACATATAGGTAAAAAATATAAATACGAAGATTAATATAATTTTTTTTTAGTGAACAATTCTCGTAATGACTAAAAGCAGTCCTGATCCTAATAAATACATGTAAAATTAGTATAAAATACTGTTTTATTTATAAACATGATGGCTTTTATTTAATACGGTCAAAATTATGAAAGCTTTTTATTCAACGTTTTAAAAAAAAAAGTTTATAGCAATTTCGGCTTCTTTAGCTTATTAATTGATTTGGCATTTACTTGGTAGAACTCCATTATCATAAGGTAAAAATATCAAAGTATTTTAGTTCTACAGTTTTTAATAATTTGTATGCGTTGATAGCTATTTCGGCTTTCGATGGCGAACTAAAAAACTTATTATAAATATCAGGTTAATTTACCTTTCAAATATTCGAAGTAGGATTATCGTCAAAAATCTTATAAGAAGTTACTTGATTTTGTTTTCTTACTAGTATTTCTTCCAAAGACAATCGTCGGCATATTGTGACAGACATAATAAATTCGCGATGAATAGATCGCTTATAACAGTATTTTTTAGATATCAACTAACTATTATCATTAATGATATATTTTCTAATGATTTAATCCTTCTGATGTTATTTTTTTGTGAGCGAAAACTCCAACGAAGGTGGAAAAGTTTTATGAGTTATTTTATGTTATTTGATGACTTTTTATTTTATTATTATACTTCATTATTTGGACGGTATAAATAATATAAGGCATTGAAATAAATGTCTAAACTGTCATTAATCATTTGGTCGATTTATTTTTGACGTTCAAACTTTGTCAAGCTATCGAGTTTAATAAAGTAAATGTTTTTTTAGCGAAAGATTTTTTCTGGAATACTCAAAGTTTACGTCTAGCTGAATCATTTGTTATTACAATTTATTGTATTATGAGATGTCTTTGCGTATTGGCTTTTCACTATTACCTAATTGAAAGACGTTTTCATCGATTCATTTATTTTGCAATAAGCATGCTCTTCCGCAGGACATATCTCTCTTGCCAATACATAAAAATGTAAAACAAATAAAAAATAATTGAAAAACACTCAAATAATTCAACTGAAATCTGCTTGGTAGAACTTCAAGATAGATTTTTTGGGTTTTTTAGGACAATATATAAAACCCAAAAAATCTATGTTGAAGAATGTCTGTCACAATATGCCGACGATTGTCATTGAAAGTAATACAGTAGTAAGAAAACAGAAAACAGAAAAACGTTAAACACTATACTATAGCAATAATTGCATACTTTGCTTTGTCTTTATTTATCACGATACTCCAAAATAGGGTATACTGTATGAAGTACCGTACATGAAGAAATTTAGTCTCAAACTTAATAAACGTAAATGATTTTTATCTTTATTGTTTGTAAGCATCGACACCGGGCATGCACGAGCTTTTTATTCTAACGGGCTGCATAAAAACTAATTATGAACGTTTCGGGCCGCAAAGAAAAAAAAAATTTTAAGTACACTCTTTTTACACTGGGATACGTTCCACTTTAAAGCCGTAGACGTGTTAAAAAAGATGAATTGAATATAGGTAAACGTGCTATTTTGAAAACGTATAAAAAAGGATTATGTATACATACTTATTTACTATAAATGTTTTAGTTTTGAAATATTTAGGTATATACAAATGTTACATTGATAATTCAGTAGATTTCAAACCAATTCTTTAAAATTCGGCTTAATTAATATGTCAAGTATTAAGCTGTACAATTTAATGTAAAGTTTCATCAATAATACTATTTCTTTGAATCGATTTATTCAGCTCATCAACGAAAAAGATTGCTCGCATGTGTTAAATTAAAAAAAAATGTTTTATATATTATATTGATTTCAAGTTGCTGCCTTCTAAGACCACAATTTCTTTTTTATTGCACGCATGCGGCCTGAAAGTCACGGGTTGTACATAGAGTTTCCAGATTTCTTGCAAGCCAATCCGGGACATTTGTCCGATTTCTGACGTTCGAATCCGAAAACCCAGGAATTAGTTAGTGAAATAGTTTACTCTAAATTTCCGGGACAATTTAGTACTCATCCGAGACAATTCCGGCCAATCCATGACACCTGGCAACCCTAGCTGTACATCGCTTTTCTAGACATACAAATTTCGCAACGTCCAGAAATGTTTTAATTGAGAGAAAAGCGATTTAAATTACTCAAAATTTCATTGTTAATGTCAGATCCTTTACCAACACACCAATTTTCAATTCCAATACACGCCTTAATTTTTATTACGGAGAGTTAGGCCAGACAGGTTCTTCACTATATTGACTCCCTTAACCACGATCAATCGCTCAGAGGATACATTGCCAAGATACCTTACCGCCAATACAAATCGCTTGGCAATACAAACGTCTCGTAATTGGGATAGTCACAAGTGTAATTAATCGTGAACAATAATAATTGACAAACAAACGAATTGAAAATCGATACAATAGGACCACGTAAACGTAATTATTTGTGAGTGTACTAGAGCTTTTCACTTTGCAAGACACCTATAAAAAATTGGCTCGTATATAACTGGTCAGAATTTTATTTCAGTCATAATATTTAATACATTGGTCAAAATTTATATTCAATGGTCATAATCAAGGTTCCCTGAAAGCTGTGAGTGCGAGCGGTCGCGTAGCAGTTTGATAGCCCCTGCGCACTCATTCGCGGGTTGGCGCGCACTCCAAGACAACTAATCAATTAGTATTTGATTGGCTTTGAAATTTCCGCACAGCTAACCTCTTGTCTTAGAGGGAGCATTTGTCAAAACGTATCGGTCAGAATTACAGAGGGCAGAATAAATAATTAATGGTCAGAGTTTATATAAAATAGTCATCATTTAAATGAAATTAAATTTTAAAAAACCTAACCTAACTTAACCTCACCAAAATGGTTATAAAAATCTGATTGTATATTTTTATTCTGACCAAAAATTGATTTAAACTCTGACCATTTATTTTGTTCCCTAAAAATATACTTTGTTGTTTTTAAGTTTTGCTTAAATAAATAAAAACATTGTAAAAAGTAATAAATTGCCTCCCATTTTTATCGCAAAAGTTAAAAATATAATTTATATCCTTTTTAAATAAATTAAGTTTTGGAATAAATGATTGCCTTTCTCTGCGCTATAAGGAGACATCTGTTGTCATCTCAAATACCAATGATAATATACAATTTAAAATCGAATTGAAATACGATATTTTTTGTTGACAGAAAAACATTTTTTAAAAATCGTAATCCGCTTTTCATTTGTATCCTCGTTTGTTTTCTTTTTCACTGCTGCCAACATTACAATAAATTAAAAATATCAATTACGCTTCTGACAACGAGAAGCATTCGTAAAATTCGCAATATGCTCCAATGATTGCGCCATACATACGGCGTCGATTTATTTTCGCTACATTTCCTGCCATCAGTATCAGGGTAACATACAAGTTATTAATTGATTTGGCATTTACTTGGTAGAACTCCATTTATAACAGATTAAAATAACAAAGTATTTTAGCTCTACAGTTTTTAATAATTTTATTTGTTGATAGCTATTTCGGCTTGCGCCATCGTCAGAACTATTTCTGACGATGGCGCAAGCCGAAATAGCTATCAACAAATAAAATTATTAAAAACTGTAGAGCTAAAATACTTTGTTATTTTAATCTGTTAACATACAAGTATCGGGGCAACAGGAATGAACGAAAGTGTTGATCCAGGTGATTGGCGGAAACAACCAACGTTGGCCCAGTAAAATTCGTCGTTATGAATGGCCGCTGAAGTCGACAAGCGCTCGTCCTCGTCTATCAATCCATCGGGCGGTTTAATTGGTTTTTCCGCAAAGGGTCGCCCACGCCTTTTAGCCTCTGGTATTATTCGCTTCGATGCACGTGCGAAAAAGCCGCGCCAACTTTGTTTTGGTGGAAAATTTTACGTGCGCCAGTAACACTTCTACCACTTATCATGCTATGCGCGCCTGATACTTTTTTGCGAATATTCATTTGTTTTGAGAGAAAACATTTTCAAAACAGTAACTAGATTTATTTAATTTATACGAAACTGTTCATTTGCATAAAAACACTAAACTCAAGAATCGATCGCCGTACCGAATTATTATTAGGTATTAATTATATTTTTACCAGCATGTTTTTATATATACATTTAAGCATAGTTGATTCTTTCATGATGATTAATTGCGGAGTATATACCGCTTTCAATAAAAAAAACCACACTTGTAAAACATGAGAAATGGAGAGCGTGTAGATTGCTACTTACAGAAGCTCTCGTAATATTCACATTTATTTTTTTATCTACCCAAAAACATTAAAGAATTTTCTTTGGACTAAAAAAAACGATGTAACACTGTATAATAGGAAGTTATGCTGTAGTGGGTTAGTGGTGGTCCCAGCACAGAGTGCCATCATGAACGGATAGCAAATATACTTATATTTAATTGGTCAGTATTTTACTAAGCTAATGATCAATATAAATCTTTTATTTGGTCTGTATAAATATGGATCAGGGATAGCATTGTGCCAGACCTCACGTGTTCGAGTCCCAGTACGAAAAGCATTATTTCGATCGATCTTTGTTCGAAGACATGGGTGTTTGTGATATCCCTCCCACCATTTCCGATCCTTAAAACACAGAGCGTAGCGAGAGCGCTTAGTTTACCACTAGTGCTGTCTTAGCCTCATCCTTTTATCCCTACTACTCTTTTTAAAAATAAGAGAGATTGTGCGACCAAGTAACAAACAGTTTTTGCAGAAACGCTTCTGTTGAGATACCTCCATTTGGAGGCCATATGCTCCACATTAGGAGCGGACATGGATAAAAAATAAATATTTTATATATTTCTTAATTGATTTTTTTTTGAATAAAAAATATTCGGCATTACAACTAATGCCAATGCGCCAAACGTTTTTAAGTTGAAAGATCATACGAGTAAAAAAGTTAAAAAGAAAAAACAACGAGTTACTTGGAATAAACTCAAGGTAAATTTACATCGCAAACACCCACATTTTAGGTCTCAAATTTGAATTGAAAAATCTAAATTTGATATTGAACTTACCAAGAGTCGAATTCAGGCCCACCTGGTCGGTAGAGCAAGCTCTTACCAACTAGAACTACAGCGGGTGGGCACCAACATTACCTCTAAGCTGAAGGTTTAGATGCGCGGAAATTTCAAAGGCTGCGCGGACCGATCAAATATCAATTGAGCAACTGTCTTGTAGTGCGCGCCAACCCGGAATGAGTGCGCGGGGACTTCTCAACTGCTGCGCGGCCGCGCACGCGCGCAGCTTAGAGGGGACGTTGGTGGGCACATAAAAAGTTCGGTACACAGGACACTCTACCTACTCGGTGGAAAACTTTCACGGAATACCGTGTAAAAAACTATACTGAAGTAAAATATAATGGTGTATTGTTTTCGTTTAATAAATATCAATTAAGGATTAAATACAATTTTATGTATAAATTTGACTAAAAAAACTATAACATGAATTGGTATAATTTGTCTTTACAATATTTGAATATAAAATCAGAATCATCAATAAAAAGTCTCAAATAGCAAAAGTTATCAAAACATTAATTTTGTAATGTTTGAAATACAATCACGCAGACGTGGTGTGGATTCGGGCAATCTATAATTGATCCTTTGATTTATGTGCCAGATGCCTCATTCAATACAACTGGACGTGACGAAAATGAAAAATGAGATATGAAAAGAATAATATATAAAACAGGAATTTGTCATGTGCAAATAATGTTTGAATTTGTTATGTTGATTATATCCATAATACTTGTGCTAATTATGTTTTGTCATAAAAGGTGTTAGTGATTGTATTGATTATAACCAGTGGTGTAGTGGGGCCAGGTCGGTGACCTGGAAACTGAAAATGAGGAAGGCGCCCTGCCACCTTTTTGACTTGTAACTTAATTTTCAAGTACATACATTAAAAATAGTTTTTTTATTGATTTAATTGTAAAAACTTGTAGTTTTTTTTAATTTTGGGCGGATATAAAAAAAAACTAGGGAAGAAATTAATGTCCGACCTGGTACCTATTTATTTACCACTACACCACTGATTATAACTAGCTGTGGATTGTTTTTCTGAGTAGAATCTTTAAAACACTATCCATCAAACATTTGATAAATATCTTATTAAAAAAATAAACAATTGTTATAATTCCAAATTTATTTGAAATGAGCGTTATTAACTGATTACCAAATTAAATTATGATCACGAATAATAAATCTGGTCCTGACCTTGATTTGAAATGCAGAATTAGTCAAAAAGATTGTTTTATTATTTCTAAGTAATATTTTTTTTGTTCCAGGTAAGAAAAACCACAAAGATACTTTCATAGTGTTATGGGTAAGTGACTTGAAAAAGGTAAATAATATGATTGGAGACCTCGTTTCAACGGCTTAATTGTAAAATACTTTATAATCTTAGTAATAATTTCTTGTAAAAAAGCTTCTGTTATGGTAACTCTACTAGAAGGCTAGATCATTTACATTGGGAGTGGACATGGATTGAATAAAAAAAATATACAGTATTTTTTTGTGAATATTTAAAAGGCAATATATATCGCGTTTACTTGTTTACGCGCCTACTCTCGGATATTATTTTTAATATTTCTCTGCACGCAAGTCAAAAATGAACAAAAAAGAAACCATATTTAATACGCATGGGAAATAATGCAATCGTTTTGTATGAAGTATTATTTCTGTTATTTTTACCACAACAGAATGAGATTTTTTTTATTTGTAGTTCAAATATTGTTATGTGACTTTTCGGTACGATCCTGTGTAAGTGTTTTTTTAAAATTATTTTAAAGATTTTATGATGTTATTTGTACAGTAAAGATAAAGACTTTAATTTTCATTGATAAATAAAATACCAGAAATATACCGTCGAATAAATTGCAAGAATGTACCACCATAATTTTTATTTGTAAATTGAAGAAAATGGCATTTTATTGTGGCAGTAACACAAAACAGTTTCAATGACAAAAATTATTCAATGATGTTTTTTACAAAAAATAATAAAATGGCTATAATTTTGAAGAAGTCTACATTTATAACAGATTAAAATAACAAAGTATTTTAGCTCTACAGTTTTTAATAATTTTATTTGTTGATAGCTATTTCGGCTTGCGCCATCGTCAGAACTATGTTTAAACTAATGTTTTGCTCAGCTATATATACTGGCTCTGAAGAGATACACAATGCATCAAGTTATTCGCTCTAACATCCTAATTATAATTACAATATTACACTTATCAAAGAACGATTAACAATCTGGGTTTATTTCTTAAAACATTAATTAGGATAAAATTAAAATGATATTTATTATTAATGACATTACATAAAATTTATTAACTATGGCTTTATTGTTTCGAACAACAATAAGCAATATGGGTTTTTTCAAAGTAAATTATGATAAATTATACTAATATTTATTATTAATTACAATAGGGGTTTTAACAACGGTGATGGATTAATAATCGTTTGTTCGTTTAAGATGTTTTGTTTATGCCTATTAATCTCAAGCTGCTCTAATAAATTTAATTTTTGACCTTTATGACAAAGATGCAAAACGGTTGGCTCTAAACTTAAGTTAATGTCATGAGACTCGGTCAAAAAATGGTTTGCAAATTGTGAGTCTGATTTTGTATTGTTAAAAGATCTTATATGCTCTTTAGCACGTGTTGAAATGCTTCTACCGGTCTGTCCTATGTAGATCGCATTACACGATCCACAGGACATTTTATATATTCCGCTTCTGTCAAGGTTGTTGATTTTATCTTTACTGTTTTTAAGCTGGATTCCTAAATTATTATTAACCTTAAATGCTACGTTAACCGAATGTTTAATTTCATTGTGGATTTTTTCGCTAATTCTTCCTAGGTAGTTAATAGATCTAAAGAAGCGGTTCTCTTGTATAACGTTAGGGTAAATAAGTTGTCTTGATAGTTTTAATCGTTTTTTATGTAGTAAATTTTGTATCACCGTTGCCTTGTACCCGTTATTGATCGCAATGTGTATGATAGTCTTAAGTTCATTTTGGTAATCAAAATTATTCATTGGCACTGATACTAATCTATGTATCATGGAATTATATGCTGCCAGTTTATGATTCCATGAGTGGAGAGATTTTGCGTGGATTGTAGTGTCGCAAAAAGTTGGTTTCCTAAAAATTTTGAATTTATGATTTTTATCTACTCTAGTTATCGTTAGGTCTAGAAAATTGATGCTTTTGTCTATCTCTACTTCTAGCGTGAATTTAATTTTACTATGTATCAAGTTAGCTTTAAGTAAAAAATTACTTAGCTGTCTTTCCGTTCCTAGCCAACAAATCAAGATATCGTCTACATAGCGGTAGTAATATAAAATATTTTTATGATCGAGTTCTAAAAGTTTTATTTCTAAATTATTCATGAAAATTTCTGCAAGAAGTGGGCTTAAAGGGCTGCCCATCGGTAAACCGTCATCCTGTTGATAATATTCTGAGTTAAATAAAAAGTAATTGTTTTCGGTGCACACTTTAATTAAAGAGTAAATCTCTTCGGTTTCAAATGGATGAATTTTCGATTTTTCAAGATATTCGTGCATAACCTCAAGGCACTCTTTAACAGGAATGTTTGAAAATAGACTAATGACATCTAGTGAAATAAATTTACTATTCGCGGGTATTTGTATGTTTTTAATTTTATCGATTAGGTCTATCGAATTTTCTACGCTGTGATGAGCTTTGAATTTAGTTTTATCTTTGAAAATTTTATTCATTAGGTATGCTAATTTAACTGTCGGAGTATTTGTAAAGGATACTACTGGTCGAATTGGAGTTCCGGTCTTATGAATTTTTGGCTGACCATATAATAACGGCGCCGTTGGATTCATGAGGTTAACGTATCTTTTCATAGATTCAGTTGGGAAAACGATGTTGCAGTCTTTTACAATATTTTTGATTTTAGTCGCTAATTTAGACGTCGGGTCCTTTGTGAGTTTAGTAAATTCGGATGGTTTAAGAAAGTTGTTTACTTTATCTATGTAGTCATTTTTATTCAAAATAACTATGGAGTTGCCTTTATCAGCTTTAGTTATAATCAAATTGTTAGTAATAGTTTTAGCTTTAATATTTTTAAGCGTTGTAAATTCTTTATTAACAAGTTTCCGTTTAGTTGTAATCGCTGAATTTGATATTATTTTGGCTGTAGTATGTTTAAGTAATTTGTTATCTTCAACTCTTGACAATGCCAATTCAGTGTCTACCGCAAGTAGTTCTAGTTGTCTGGCTGATGGAAATTGGGGGATTTGATATTTAAAACCTTTGTCAAGAAGATTGGTCTCTTCATCTGAGAATTTAACTGAAGACAGATTAATGGTCTTCTGGTAAAACTTGAGTTGTTTTGTGTTATATTTAGAATCAATATCGGTATTAGGTTTGCTGTTTTCAATTAAGTTTGTGAGTTTACGGCATTGTTTTTGAAATTTAAGGAAAATAATATAGTTGATATCGTCTCTTATTGAGGTATCAAGTAAATCGAATTCTATGGGATGTAATTTGAAGCTAAGTTCCGCATGTAGGACCTTAATATAATGTAAAAGATTATCACGTTTTCTCATACCTTCGCGAATTTCTTGTTTCAGCCATATCTTTTTCGCCCTGTCAAGCGCAAATTTACCGGCTGCTGTAGAAGATTTGGTCTTGATTTGTATATACTTTGGCGTCACTTTACACTTAATACACTGTAAATTAAACCACACATTTTGCACAGTCGTTTTATGTCTAAGTTTTAAACGTTTAAAGAGAATTGCCTGAGTAGCCATATCGGCTTCTTTCAATTTATTAATTGATTTGGCATTTACTTGGTAGAACTCCATCTCTCCACTCATGGAATCATAAACTGGCAGCATATAATTCCATGATACATAGATTAGTATCAGTGCCAATGAATAATTTTGATTACCAAAATGAACTTAAGACTATCATACACATTGCGATCAATAACGGGTACAAGGCAACGGTGATACAAAATTTACTACATAAAAAACGATTAAAACTATCAAGACAACTTATTTACCCTAACGTTATACAAGAGAACCGCTTCTTTAGATCTATTAACTACCTAGGAAGAATTAGCGAAAAAATCCACAATGAAATTAAACATTCGGTTAACGTAGCATTTAAGGTTAATAATAATTTAGGAATCCAGCTTAAAAACAGTAAAGATAAAATCAACAACCTTGACAGAAGCGGAATATATAAAATGTCCTGTGGATCGTGTAATGCGATCTACATAGGACAGACCGGTAGAAGCATTTCAACACGTGCTAAAGAGCATATAAGATCTTTTAACAATACAAAATCAGACTCACAATTTGCAAACCATTTTTTGACCGAGTCTCATGACATTAACTTAAGTTTAGAGCCAACCGTTTTGCATCTTTGTCATAAAGGTCAAAAATTAAATTTATTAGAGCAGCTTGAGATTAATAGGCATAAACAAAACATCTTAAACGAACAAACGATTATTAATCCATCACCGTTGTTAAAACCCCTATTGTAATTAATAATAAATATTAGTATAATTTATCATAATTTACTTTGAAAAAACCCATATTGCTTATTGTTGTTCGAAACAATAAAGCCATAGTTAATAAATTTTATGTAATGTCATTAATAATAAATATCATTTTAATTTTATCCTAATTAATGTTTTAAGAAATAAACCCAGATTGTTAATCGTTCTTTGATAAGTGTAATATTGTAATTATAATTAGGATGTTAGAGCGAATAACTTGATGCATTGTGTATCTCTTCAGAGCCAGTATATATAGCTGAGCAAAACATTAGTTTAAACATAGTTCTGACGATGGCGCAAGCCGAAATAGCTATCAACAAATAAAATTATTAAAAACTGTAGAGCTAAAATACTTTGTTATTTTAATCTGTTATAAATGGAGTTCTACCAAGTAAATGCCAAATCAATTAATAAGTCTACATTTTTCAATTGAATCGTCTGGTATCAAAAGTAGAACTGTTCCATACAACATGTATACAAAATGTATGGAAAATTTCTGCTTTTGATACCATACGACTCAACTCATATTTTTTTTTATCAATAGCATTTCATTAAGAGCCTTCCATATGTAAAGTCACACGATTAAGGCTAATTTTAACGCTACTATGGCAAAATTTTCGTCATACAATCTTTTTTCAAATTTTGACATCGTATATTGACGACCTTGAACTGCGGGTTATGACGTAGACTTTGTCCATAAGAAGCTAATTCATCATATGATAATATTCTGGGTTTGAATTCGATTACACGAATCTTTTCTTAGAAATCAATAATCAACGAATCGTATAGGTTAAAAAATTCACTGTTGTATACGGATCAACATTTCTCTTGCTATTAATTATAATAATAGTACATTTTTAATTTATCAAAAATAATAAATTTATCTCTTAATTTACCACTATGTTTTTATTGTGATTTTCTTTCAAAGATTTTTTATTGCAATAATAAATGAGACATGATTTTTAAATATGAAATTTGTAATAGAATATCTTTCTGAAATGAGATTGAACTCCTTCTTCAAACAATATTATTTGCTGAACATTTTGGAAAACCTTTTTACTAGATCGTTGCAATCTGTAATATCACATCCCTTTACATTCCAAAACTTTGTCAAATAAGTCTGGAATAAATGGTTTCCAAACTGTGTTTCATTGTTGTCGCGATAACAGTATTTAAATATAAACATTAATTTAAGTATATTAAAAGAAAACAAATGTAAAACGATGCATTCAACCCTTTTGAAGTATCCATACGTTTGGTAATAGATTTTCAAATATGCACTGTAATAAAAATCCTTCAATAGAAAATTTAAATCTATATATTAATAGCCGATAAGGTCCGTATGTTTGAGTGTTTGGACGTCCATTTCACACCTTCCAGTCTCCACTTTTTTATTCATACTTAATTTATATATTAAAAGTCGATAAAATAATCACTCGCTTTTCACTTTTCACAAATGTGTGCGTACTGATGATGTCCTCGAGACATCTTCTTCTTCTACGAAATGTATTTTGTTTGCGTACATTTTCAAATTAATAGATAATGAAATGAAATAAAATAAAATAAAATAAAATAAAATAAAATAAATTGAAATAAAATAAAATAAAATAAATTAAAATAAAATAAAATAAAATAAAATAAAATAAAATAAAATAAAATAAAATAAAATAAAATAAAATAAAATAAAATAAATTGAAATAAATTAAAATAAAATAAAATAAAATAAAATAAAATAAAATAAAATAAAATAAAATAAAATAAAATAAAATAAAATAAAATAAATTGAAATAAAATAAAATAAAATAAAATAAAATAAAATAAAATAAAATCAAATAAAATAAAATAAAATAAAATAAAATAAAATAAATTGAAATAAAATAAAATAAAATAAAATAAAATAAATTGAAATAAATTAAAATGAAATAAAATAAAATAAAATAAAATAAAATAAAATAAAATAAACTAAAATAAAATAAAATAAAATAAAATAAAATAAATTGAAATAAATTAAAATAAAATAAAATAAAATAAAATAAAATAAAATAAAATAAAATAAATTGAAATAAAATAAAATAAAATAAAATAAAATAAAATAAAATAAAATCAAATAAAATAAAATAAAATAAAATAAAATAAAATAAATTGAAATAAAATAAAATAAAATAAAATAAAATAAATTGAAATAAATTAAAATGAAATAAAATAAAATAAAATAAAATAAAATAAAATAAAATAAACTAAAATAAAATAAAATAAAATAAAATAAAATAAATTGAAATAAATTAAAATAAAATAAAATAAAATAAATTGAAATAAATTAAAATAAAATAAAATAAAATAAAATAAAATAAATTGAAATAAATTGAAATAAATTAAAATAAAATTAAATAAAATAAAATTTAATAAAATAAAATAAAATAAATTAAAATAAATTAAAATTAAATTAAATTAAATTAAATTAAATTAAATTAAATAAAATGAATTAAAATAAAATAAATTAAACTAAACAAAATCAAACACAATGCAGCAAAAATCTCCCGTTGCTGGGCAACGGGCTTACAGCTAGTTAACTTTGATTATTCCACGTATTGTGTTACTAACTGTGACACGTGTTTCGCCTCTTTCAGAGGCATCTTCAGACTTACTATCGCAAAGTTTGCTTAAGTAATGAAGCAAGATTGATTCTAACATTTTAGAGGCGAAACACGTATCACAGTAAGTAACACAATACGTGGAATAATCAAAGTTAATTTAAATTTTCTATTAAAATGAATTTCCACAAAGTTACCGCCGAAACCATCGAAAGTATTAAAATCCTTCAATGTCAAATTTTACTTATTTGTTTAATTTAAAACCATGTTATTCTCCAATTTATTATAAAATCACGATCAGTTTTCCTCTGTGAAGGTGAAGTATTCAATATTCGGCATTTCTATCACTTGAAATGCCAAATATTGGATATCAGCTAAGCCGATGAGAAACATGATCGATCTATAAAATTGTGCATTCAATCACACATATTATATTTTATTTAAATATATTAGATTTAATAAGTTGCTTATATCTTCTCTTATCTATCAGTTTCATAAAACAAAGCTGTTCGAAAATTGAACCTCATCTCTCCATCCTTACCATTGTCAAATAAGAGAGTTTGAGCGTCTGGATAACAACCAGTATACGTTTTGATGTCCATATGATTAAAATTGGGGGGCGGACATGGTTTTAGTGTGAACAGTTAACACCGTTAAAATTATAATTGATTGTAAATTAGCATTATTGCCTACATGTCCACCTTAATTTTCTATAGCACGTAAAGATATGATAATATTTTAGGACATATTTAGAATTGGGAAGCATTTCAGTATCATTGTTCAAAATGAATATCCATAAAGCATTAAAGTAGTTATTCAATTTAATTTAAAAACTTAAAAATATAAAACGGGCCAAGAGTTGAACATCTTTGGAATATATGTATGTGGACACAGTTATCAGAGTTCGACAATAAGAACTATTTCAATCTGGGATATCAACTTATATTTTTCTTCTGAAATCCCGAAAGTAAATAGTCTTGAAAACTTTGAGCCAGATGCGCTTTCAAATTTGACCCTTTGCACTCGACAACGCCCTTAAGCTCATAATAAACGTTGTCATTTTGATAACGCCCGATTAAAAAGCGATAAACCCGAATGCAAGGGGTCAAAATAGCCCGCTAAAACGATTACATTGATATTCGATGGCAAAAGAACAAACAATACACGAGTTTATATAAAGTATTTTTTTTACCTAGTATTTATTATGTAAAAAATGTCATTTCTCCTTCAATTGATCTTTGCCTTAATTCTCTTCGATCGTAATATCTTGATGTTCTTACATTTTTTTTATTATATTATACAACTCTTAATAGCGTTAATAGCTAATTTAATGTTGAAATATGGAATTCCCATGGGTTAATCCTTTTCGCCAATAATGGCTTTAAACCTAGTGATACATTTATTTCTAATTTGAACACGATACACTCATTTACTAAGCGTCAGTTCAAGTTCATCCGTGCACTTGAACGCCTGAAGATGCCGAAAAGCGAAACCCGGGTCGTTAGTGACAAAACGTGTGAATGTACATAATTTGAACGATACAAATTTAATATTGAAATTCCATCAAGCACCTTCAGTCGAAATCTTGAAGTAATCTAAGATGTAATGATGTATTTTTTAATCCATGTTTGCTCTCAATGTGGAGCATATGGTTTTCTAACGGAAGTATCTTAACAAAAAAAAAATCTACGACAACTATTTGTTACTCGGTCGATTAACCTCTCTTTTTTTAAGAGAGTAGTAGAGATGGAAACGGTAGGGCAGGAAAGGGCTTGTGGTTGGCTAATCACTATCGCTACACCCCGTTATTTTAGAAGTTCTACTATATATATATATATATATTATGAATGACATGTGCGTAATTAACGATAATTTTTCTAATTAATAAATGTCACTGTAAACTGTTTCACTTACACTGTACAAAGAAGTGAGTAGTAAGCAAGGAACTTGTCAATACGAAAACGAATATTTTCCCTCTTAACGGGTTATAACTGTTATAAGTTATGACCTAATTAACTCAAATTGTTTTAACATAAAGTTCCGTCGGTCGATATTGAATATTACTAACTAGCCAACTGTGATGTTATATCAATACAGGTACCCTTTAATAATGCGAATAGGTGCTCCAAAAAGTCTTCAAATATGATATGTGGGAAATCGTTTGCAAACTTTGCGACAATAGTTTCTCTTCGCAGAAGACTCGTGGTAAAGTTTTCCGTGGGCCTTCCAAACCGGGGGGCGTGGACAGCGCTTTCAAAACTAAGTTTCTCCACATTAACCGGTCTGGGACAATAAAGGTCTTTCGCAGAAAGGCGATTTATGGACGACTGCGCTTTCGGGTCTTGGGGACAGCGCCAACTATGCGCGAAAATTCTAAACTAGTCGTTTAAATGCGGAATGCGTGAGCTCTGACTGCATTATTATTTTTGTAGTATTCTAGGATAGAATTAAGCATTTTTTTCTTGCACTTATTTAAAACACTTCAATTTAATTAAACATCAAATTAAAATTGATGATATGGTTATTTCACTGGTTGTGTAGCTCCATGTAAAACATGTTTTGTCTATTTTTAAAATGTAGACATTGATTCTATTTTTTTTAAACTTATAAATGATAAATTAAGGGTGTTACTACTCAACGCGATTTGGAATAAGATATAAACAATAACAGTATAACTTAATTTATACTTGAATCCGGATTGTTTGAAAGATCTCTACTTCGCTTTGTTAAAAGATTTATATGTTTTTTTGATCACTCATCTATCCTGTATTGAACTATTTTCGAACTTTCACGATAACATTATCTTACATAGTTAAAGCGGAAGACTAATACCGTAAGACAACATTTGTCTAACACATAGTGCTTGTTGTAGCTTTTATCGAAGTCCGTTCTATACTTACAGTTTGATGTGAAAAATTACTAGCATTCATGTTCGAGAAGACACTCCCAAAAAGTGCATTTGAATAGACCCTGCATTTAATTGCATGCTTTTGTTTCTGCAGTTTGGCTTCAGTTCATAAACGACTATATAATAAATTATAGTTTACGATATCCACTCTGCTGATTAAAGATTTTATTTAAACAATGAATAACGTAAATGACTTATTTTAATTTTATTAAGGTTTATTGTATGATTCTGTTTTTTCTATGAAAGATTGTTATGATAGAAAAATATTTCGTTTGTTTAAGAATAACTAATATTTTTTCTTCTCGGAAGCCCTTGAAGGTTAGTAAATATAATAATATAATAACAAATATATCCATTCTCTACATTTTGTTAATCAATCAGGAACGGCTTAGATTAGTATTAAAAAAAAACATTTCACTGGAAAACCTTGCTTCTTCAATGATAAAAAGTACATATATTAAGTGTAGAAATTTATTTTTATTGTTCGAATCAGCATTTTTCTTACAACTCCGGAATATAAAATAAAAAAAATCTTTTGAGATGATATTTTATATCTTTTAAAATGTATGTAAGTTGCATGACAATGACAATATACAAATGTATATGAAGACTTTATTTACAATGAATATTATGCTTCCTTTGAAAACGTGTAAAAATATTTTGAATTAGTATGGCAACATTACTCATCACGCAAGTGGCGCCCTCACCAGCGGCCAAGTTATAATGATACATCTTAATCTATAATTGCTGATTAGAACAGTGGCTTCCAACCTATATGTTACTGCGCCTCCCTTTGAAGAAAAAAAGATTATCGCGCCTCCCCATCCTATATTTCATATAGTAATAAAGACACGTTTTAAAGGGGAAATAAATATTTTGGACTTTTCGCGCCTCCCTTTGCAATAGCTCACGCCTCCCCAGGGAGGCGCGCCTCCCAGTTTGGAAATCGCTGGATTAGAAAGAAGTAAACGTGTTATATAAATAATATTTATTTAAAAGTAAAGTATATAGTAAAATTATCGTTCCTAAAGCTTATCTGTATAATTCACGCCTTAACTTCATACTTTACTCCAGTATTTGGTGACTAGTGCCTGTCCATCGAAATGTTTGGCTTCATTATATCAAAGTAATAATATCGTATGAATATATTTGTTACAATTTTAATTCGACTGTTGTATTGTGCACATTATAAGATGAAACTAAAAAAAATATATTTTTAAGAAAATTTTGACTTTGACATAATCATGATTAACATCGTGATACATTTTTTTTTCTTCGTGAATTATCCCATTTAACCGGTCAGTAAGTGTTAAAATATTGAAAAAAACTGTTTTACCCAATTATACTGAACAATGCAAGATATACATACATTCAATTTGAATCGTTCAAATTATGTACATTCACACAAGTTTTGTCACTAAACGTGCTCTTCATATTTTCACCCGTGCAATTGAGCGCCTGATGATGCCGAAAGGCGAAATCCGGGTCGTTAGTGACAAACTTGTGTGTACATAATTTGAACGATTAAAATTTTATATTTAAATTTCACTAAGCACCCTCATTAGTACTGATTTTCGCCACCAGATGTGCGGCTATTATATTTTAAAACAAATATATTTCTACAATCGATTAGAAAAAGTTAGAAATAAATTTTGAATTAAAAATAAATGCTGATATTGCAATGGAAATAAAAATCACATTTAACTGGAGCGGTTTCGTAAGATACTTGAAAAATGTCTCATTTCTGTCTAAGTAAGTATCCGAGAATTTTCAATCAGCCGAATACTTTTCGTATGCAATACATCAAAAATTGAATTATTGGAAATTTCTCCATTCTCTGGCTGCGGGTTAAATTGTCCCGGATATAAAATCGGAACTTGTCTCTAGAGAACCTTGCCGTAACGGAAATTTTGTTTTAATTTTTTTAAAGTATATCATTTCTCATTTTTAAACATATGGGCTCGTAATGTAACATTTCATTAAATATCATTGAAGTTATCACAGTGGAATTATTAAACGCCTTCCTAAATATATACTTAATTTATATATAACTCTACTGTTGTAATTTATTTATTGATTGCGTAAACGCAATATACAATATAGCAATTGTATTTCAGTCGTTAAAATTTTAAAAGGCTACAAAAGATTTGTATAATGTCCACAATTGATTGATAACTGGTTGTAGTAAAAAAGTGCTTTAGTAATAAATAGATCCCGACAGAGAGATGAAGTTTTTTTTAAATATTAATTAATATCTGTTCATATTTATTAATTGATTTGGCATTTACTTGGTAGAACTCCATTTATAACAGATTAAAATAACAAAGTATTTTAGCTCTACAGTTTTTAATAATTTTATTCGTTGATAGCTATTTCGGCTTGCGCCATCGTCAGAACTATGTTTAAACTAATCTTTTGCTCAGCTATATATACTGGCTCTGAAGAGATACACAATGCATCAAGTTATTCACTCTAACATCCTAATTATAATTACAATATTACACTTATCAAATGTGATTCTAGTTTTTCAAAGATCTAACAAAACATCTTAAACGAACAAACGATTATTAATCCATCACCGTTGTTAAAACCCTTATTGTAATTAATAATAAATAATAGTATAATTTATCCTAACTTACTTTGAAAAATCCCATATTGCTTATTGTTGTTCGAAACAATAAAGCCATAGTTAATAAATTGTATGTAATGTCATTAATAATAAATATCATTTTAATTTTATCCTAATTAATGTTTTAAGAAATAAACCCAGATTGTTAATCGTTCTTTGAAAAACTAGAATCACATTTGATAAGTGTAATATTGTAATTATAATTAAGATGTTAGAGTGAATAACTTGATGCATTGTGTATCTCTTCAGAGCCAGTATATATAGCTGAGCAAAAGATTAGTTTAAACATAGTTCTGACGATGGCGCAAGCCGAAATAGCTATCAACGAATAAAATTATTAAAAACTGTAGAGCTAAAATACTTTGTTATTTTAATCTGTTATATCTGTTCATATTTTTAATGTAATAATCTGCCATGGTGTATAGAAAGAAAAAAACATATGCAATTTGATTCCTGACAATTGATTTATGCTCAGGTTGGTTTGCCATTTAACAATGAATTGACTTACGTCAGAAGAAATCTTGCAAATTGTGCAAATTTGTTTCTTTACAAATAATCTCGACCAGAACGTGATAGTCAATAGATCCATGATTACTAAATTGTTTGTTCCCCAATTGAATGGCATAAATGTGGAAGAGCTGTGGTTTCAACAAAACTAGACAAAATCTCACCAAACGCGTGACACAAATTAACTGTCGCTGAAAAAGGTGTTGCCAACTCAAATAACCAACATTTGAAAAACACCTTATATTTATTTATAAATTCCTAATTGTCAATTTTAAAAAATTAATAATGTTTGAAGCCTTAGAAGTTAAATTATGGCAGGTTATAAATTGAATACCAAAATAAGGGTTTATTCTCTCGTTGCTTCCGTGCTCTAAGTACTTCCTTTAAGCGATGGTTGTATTTAAGAGATATTACCGCTTTTCTGGGAAATTTTCATTTCGCGCACCTTTTACCTACATACTTACTCAAAAATTATGGACGCAAACGAACTCGTTTACAGCGTTTTTTTTTATTTTTCTAATATCGGTCAAAATCTCATTATTCATTACCATAGCATAAAAGACTATTACATAGATAAATATTTGAAAAATGCCTCTCAATTTATTTCAGACTGATAACAGAAATTTTAATTGAAAATAATTTTATTTGTTCAACTAGTTTGCAGGAATAATGCATAAAATAAGTATTTTTTCAATATTTTGGTACATGATGATTTAATAATCGAATGATTCGTCACATATTTTTTAATTATTTAAATATATCACTTTTATTCATATATCTGCCTCATCACTTTTTCATTTTTGATTAACATCAAATAAAAGCCTTACAGATAAGGGAATGGACTAAACAGCCGTCAATTACGTCCAAAATTAAAAAGCGACGATTGACCTGGCTTGGACATGTGCTGCAGATGCCACAAGAAAGCCTAAATTCTGCCTGTCTCTTCTACCAACCGGATGGATTCCGCTGTCGTAGAATGCCACTGATAATCATCTATAGGATGTACTCGGCGGAGCTACGGGTCGCTGGAATGACATGGGAGGATGAAAGAATACTGGCAAGGGAAAGATAATCTTGGAGGAATCATGTGGTGGCCATATGCTTCGACTAGGGAGCGGATATGAAAAAAAAGCTTAACATTACAAAAGTGATGTATAAAAACTTATTTTAGCCTAGCCTCATTCTTTTAACCTGTACTTTACAAAAAAGTAGACATAATAAAAATCAGTTTTCGTAAAAAAACTTTTGGTTGAGGTGTTCCATTAGAAGTAAATGCATGTAATTCACATTAGGGGTAGATATGGTCGTAAAGAACCATTCAAATATGATTGCAATAAACTTTGTCGCACATTGTACTGATTACTTTGTTTATTTTATCCATCTATTAACACATACAATTAAATGTAAATTAGCTTAAAAGGCGTTACTCTCATGATTTTTTGCCATTTAGGCACCACATCCTATCAAAGTTCTGGGATGTAAATATTGTTTGTAGATGGATTGTTGTTTTGCACGTGACGTGTGTTCTTTGGTTTATATATTTTATTACGTTAAAAAAGGCTCAAAAATGTTTGTTAAAACTACCGAAAAGAGTATATTTCTAACCATAGCAACAGACATATCATTCGTATTATTCGTAGTAACGGATTTTGAAAATAAACGTGAAACTGCTTTAAATTTATGAAAGTTTATAACTTTTTGATAGACGTTTTAATTTAAAAGCAGTAATAATATACATAATATCATTCTGTACTTCGACCGTCATTTAATTAATAACTCAAAATGAAGTTTTATAGTTAATCCGCAGTATTCACAAAGTTAAATCGTAAATTTGTCAACCAAATCACAGTATGAGCTTATTATGAATTATTAACACTCGTCTAAGCTTAGATAAAGTTATTTATATCGCTCTAAATCTTTTATAAAATAAAAAATTGTTAAAGATATTTTAGATAAAGGATTATTTTAATCAAAGCTGTCTGGTGTTGTCTGAATTTACACAAATAATTCAATAATATAATACCAATCTGCCATTCATTTTCAAACTCTGAAATAAATTGATCATTAATTATTGATTGCGCACTGGTAGACTATATTTTATTTGAATTACACAATCGATTTGAATCGTTCAAAGCACAGCTGCAAAATCTTCCGATTTTAAACAAAATATCAAACTTTCCCACATCTCCACTTCTATACCCTATATAACCATAAAATCATATAATCATAAAACCTTTGCCGACAAACAAATTATATAATTCTTGAAACTGCTCACTACTCAAATCTGTTGGAATTTCCCATGGGCTCATCCTTTTTGCCAGCAATGGCTTTGGACTCAGTGATGCATTTATATCTTATATAAACACGAAACTTTCATTTGCTAAGCGTCAGTTCAAGTTCATCCGTGCACTTGAATGCCTGAAGATGCCGAAAGGTGAAACCCGGGTCGTTAGTGACAAAATTTGTGAGAATGTACATAGTTTGAACGATTCAAATTTAATATAGAAATTCCACCAAGCACCTTCAGTCGAAATCTTAAATTACACAATCGATGTTAAGTTTTAGCATTTATCACCTTAAAATTAGCATGGAATTACGACTGAAATAATCACGTAGAGTATTTTCCGTATTTAACAATGGCTCGTATTTTTCCGGTCAGAACTTATATTGCATTTGTCAGAATTTATATTTAATTGTCATAATATATCCGTTAGAATAAATAGTCATTATTTAAATGAAATTACAAAAAACCTAACCTAACTTAACCAAAATTGTTATAAAATATTCTGACTGTATATATTTTTATTCTGACCGAAAATTGATTTAAATTCTGACCATTTAATTTGTTTTTCTTTAACAATATTGAAAGAACTCAACCATTAAACACTGTTTTTGTTCACACTTTTGAAGACTTTTACACTAAAATAGAGATCGCAAACAGGTTTTGCCGAAAACGGGATCTCGATATTCATGGTGTTTTTTCAATACCTTAATACCAGTTTTGAAAATACCGTTGTTTATAAAAATCGCAGGTTTAATTTTGCGTATTTTTTAATGACAGTATTATAAATATAACATTAAATTTGATAACTTAGTTTTTCCACTTGTCGTGTTACAAAATGTAACTTTCACAAAGCAACCGCCGAATCCATTGACAAAGACGGTATGTCATATGAAATATCGAACGATTTTGATTTACCTGTCAGGTATTTTGATCCCAATCAGTTGTATTTTTTTCTTTATTTAACCTTCTTTGCAATACTATTATTAATATTTGCAATACAAGTATTTAATTTAAAATGGTGAAATACCGGTATTGATATTGTCGTCCAGTACCGGTAAGTAATCCCTAGATAGAAAAAAAACTTAACTGATACAATATATTATATTTTAAATGTATGACACTTTTTCGTATTTGTTCAAAAATATTTTTTTGAGTTATTATACAATTTATAATGCTATTTAAAAATGCATGAAATTTTTTTTCCATTTTTTTTAGTGGTCCGTACTTTTAAGTAAACTTATAACGATAATCTTAAGATTTAATTCCACCAAGGTGTCAGCACTATCTAAACAGTATCAAATAAATTTATCTCTATTATCAGACAATTAATTTCCATTGATGCTTTATTATACAATAAGGTTATTAGAATATTTAAATAACATTGTCACTTAAGTCTAAGTATATTAATATTGACAATCTTTTTATTGAATATTTATTATGTCGCACCGATAGAGTTGATATAGAGCTAGCTCTATTTTCATATCAGATTGTTGGGCTGAATTCTGTAGTCTTCGGCGTAGCGCCGTAGAGCCGTAGCTCAGTGCTCCCCTGCTTGCCGCGAGGCACGCACGTCGGACGCGCGACGCCCTCCAGTCTACGAGAGACGTCGACCGCTTGTTGCTTCGCGATTCATTTTTAAAAATCGAATAAACTTTTGAATCCATAAATAGAACGCGTTCAGAATTAATTCGCCAAATTCTGACGTCTGCTCGCAGCGTGTTTCATTAAATTTATTTTGGAGTGATGAAAATGATCACGTGAAGTTTTTGTTTTATATAATCATTTGTATGGGTAAGATTCATTGATAATAATAAAATTGGGAATTTCATTTATACGTATTTATATTATATACGCAACAATGGTAAGATATATTTATATTATTTTTACTCTTACCTTTTTATTTGTTATATGTAAACTTTAATTTCCTTATTTTAACAGTATTTTAAATCATAAGTAAGTTTTGTGGATATGAATTCTCTAACACACATATATATATATATATTAAAACTATTATTTCCGTTCTATTCATAATACGAAATAAAGATTTTTTAAAATATTTATTACGCAATATTATAATTATGTATGTCTTAAATAACGATTCGCAGAGTGCGATAACTAAAAATAAACAATTTATTGATTAAAATTATCTGTAAATACGATCAGATTATTTTTTCAAAAAAAAATTCCTTTTAAAATAATAAAATAATTAAAATAAAACTATCTTTAATCTCTAATTTATTTATTACTTTGAAAGTATTGACTGTCAATACTTGTTGGAAAGGCATTATATAATATTAAAAAAATAAAATACTTTTATGTACTAATTCCAATTTTATTTAATATGGTCAGGACCGATTTGGTCATGACTAGCATTATCAACTGATGAGAGAATGCAATATTACTGTGTTTTTTATACAAAACAAAATATAACTATTAGGATATAACAAATAATTGGTATTGAAAAGTTTATGTTTAAAGTAGAAAGGTTTATTAAACGCCTAATTGTCGAATATTTATGATATATGAATTTGTATACAATATGCATATTTTTAAATTAAAAAATAAAACGACTGCGCCGTATTTAAATTGCAAACATCATTGACATAATTAACGGTAAAATTCTTCCACTAATTGTACTAGATATCAATATTTAACAACCGATGGATAAAAATTTAATTAAAAAATAATTGCTTAGAAAGAAAACACATGTATGTTGACACTGTTAAAAATATATCAATCAGTAAAGATATTCTACATGAAAACGATTGAAAGAGATCATGCGATTGGCAGCGAGAGGTTGAATATCAGCGTTAATTAAATATGGAAAAAAAATCCTTAAATGTATTTTATGTATTTGCGTATTTTAATTATAATTATAGTAGACCTTCCAACAAAAAATAACATATGATATAATATCAGTCGCTTTTAAGGTGTTCACTACTAATTATTGATGGAAAAGACATATATTAATAATTCAAAAATTCTTGTTTTAATTCCTTATTTATTATACGATTTATTATAAATCAATACTAATAAAAACATAATATTGCTTTGTACTTCATTTCAATTTCGGTTTTGCTCATTGCGAGCATTGTCAACTGAGCGAAATTGGTTATTATATTAAATAAAGTGGAATGAAGTACAAAGGAATATTGTGTTTTTATTAATTTCCTTTCCACCAAGTATTGACATTGAACACCCTAAAAGTGATAAATCAATACTATAATAAATAATTTGTAATTTGCACAAACGATATTTTATCTATTAATATAATTGCAGTCAATAAGTGTCGACAAATATTATAGAAGTAGTAAGGTCTAAGTAAATATCGTTAAAAAATTGACTGATAATTCGTTGAAATAATAAAAAAATATATATTATTTATTATCAATGAAAAAGTGTTTTTCTTTGATCCGAGACTACAATTTTTCGTCAGTTGAGAGGTTTTTCGTCGTTGAAGTAATAAACTAAATTCGGATTCAATTTTGACTGGAGTCTTTCAAACACAACTAGACAAGATTGCTATCGCGATCGGATAATTAATTAAAACTAAGTGTTTGTGATAAATATTAATCATGTCGAGTTGCACCGATATAACATATTTATAACTATGTACATGCGGTTCTCATCTTTCTCATATTATAGTTTTTCCGAAAATCTCTTAATATATGCCAATCTTCCCTGTGAGTTGCCTCAATGGCCTGCTTTATTATTGTCTTCATTTAATATCGTTTAAACGTAGCTATTGCTGTTTGATCTATAGGTTGTATGAGGTAAGTGGTATAGGGAGAAAGAAACTCAAAATTGATTACCGGGGACTTTGGTAGTACTGGAAAATTGTCTCAGATTAATAATGCATGGAAGCGAACAATTTTTACGTTGACATTTTTTTTAAATAATTGAATTTTAAAAAATGTGAAAATAGCGAATTAACCGAAAGTAATGGGCCGCTTGTACATATTTGAACGTAGTCTAAAATTTTCAAGTGAATTCCTATCTAAGAATTCAAATCAAAAGCGGTTTCGCGAATCGCAAGCATTTTCAACGGTTGATATAGAATCATGCACACTTGTAATATTGTGAAATTAGTACAAAAAATGTGTTTTAATTGTATAGATCAGCGGTCGGGGAACTTTTTTAACCATTACCCAAAAATATTTTTGCGTAAGTCGACATTACCCCCTCATTTTAAAAAGGAGACAATCAATGTAAATTTAAATTAAACATTTTTTATTGAATTAATTTACACGGAAAATAAAAAAAGTTGCATAAAAATAGTAAGTATGTAATAATAAATATTGGAACTAACAAAATTTAATTGAAAACTTTCCCCTTTCAGGTTTTTCCTTAAAATTCCATTTTCACCCCATTTGGGGTAATTTACTCCGGTTCCCCGACCGCTGGTATAGATAGACTCCAAAAAAATAAATTACACATTTGATACAATAAAATGTTAGAGTGATATTTATAAAAATCATTATGAAAAAATGTTGTGATAAACAATTAGTACATGAGCTAAACCTGTCCAAATATAAGTGAAAATGAGTATAATATATATGTATATGTATTTTTTTTTTTAATTTAATGCTTTTTCACCAAGTATTAGGAGTAGACAGCCTGAAAGTGATGTAGATAGACAGTCGTAGATCTATAAAACTGAATTATCGATATTCAATTTAAAATGAAAACAAATGGTTTAAGAAACTTATTTTTAATTGTACAGATATAAATATCATTAAAACATTTTTTTTTGTGATTTATGAGTATTGCAATCACTAAAACATTGTATCATATTATATCACACTTTTTGAAAGCATATGAAACCTTTATTTATTCCCTGATAAGCGATTTGATCAAGAACACAATATGTTAATATGAAAAGCGATATCATATTATTGCATAATATGAAACTTGCTCTGTGCATATCAGCTAGTATGTAATTTTTCATTCCATACATTAAACAAATACGTAACGGGAATAAACTTGGCCTTAAAATCTCATTTTACTTCTTCTTATAATATGATATCACTTTTCAACCTACGGTAGAGTTTATGTTTCATTGCAAATATTTAAAATGAAAAATGCTAAAAAGTGTTTTTTGATAAGTGATATCTAAAAATAAACTGACTTTATTAAGTTATTCTGCGATAAGGAATACGAAACAATCAGATATAAACTTTCCTGTTAACTTCTAACAAATATTCTGATGTTAATAAGCAAAGGTGCATTGTATAATATTGTAAACGTCGCCCAAAAATATTTTACTGACTCAACTCAATTCTCTCGCAACACAATTCACACATGTGTTTACTATTGATCGAAAAATATTGTACAACTATTCTAAAGTTATTCAGTAATAGATTAATTGATAAAAGCTTTTCAAAGTATACAAACTATTGGGAATATTTATTAATTACTAAGTTATAATGTACATACATATATTGTTTAAATCTCTCGCTTGTTACTCATTTTATAATAATTCCTTTCAACGTAAACCCTTTTGTCTCGGCAAGTTTCTATCTTTTATAATCTGGCTTTATAATACATTCATAATTACGTTTTATTAACAGTCTCTAACTAAATGAAAATCTCTCATTATTTGGCATCTGATGTTATGAGTTCGTGCTCGAGATTTATAATAAGACTGTTACGGCCCAGCGAATTACTTGTTTACCAAACTAACCGTCATAATTTGTTTAAAATAATTTAAATGCTAAGCTTTTTGACTAAACGAATTATTGTGTTCTCGCAAAAACCCCGATCGCTGTATATTTTCCACATGCGTTCACGTTTTTGCGTAATGCAAAAGTTTTCAGGCAAGCTTATTCGTTGTACACTTATCAATAGACAGCTCACAGTTTTCTTCTTTGGGATTTAAAGTATTCAAAGTATTTACGCCATCATTCTTCGATTGTGAATTCTGTAGGTTATTTATCATTTGTAGAAAACACTTTCAACATAAATAATGGCTAGTCACTTTAAAGTTTCAAATGATATTCCTCATTATACAAGAAATAATTAGTGTTGTCATAAATACTTTAATGGATTTATTGTTAACTTTGTAGAAATTAATTTTATATATAATATTCAAATGAATTCCATTTGTGACACTTGTTTTGCTTCTTTGAGAAACACTTTTAGACTACTTTCATCGCAAAAGCTTATAATATCGTAGACATTGATTCCAACGGCAAACTTATTAATGAGAAAATGTAGAACGCGACCATTAAAATAATAAATTTATCAATTTTTTATTACTTGTACTTAATTTCATCAATAAATATAATTTGTACTGTTCTCCTCTCCGCGCAGTGTAAAATAAAAATCCTCCTTGAAATTATGATATTTTGAATGATTAAATAATAAAAATAAATCTCTTAAGATGCTTTACGAATAGTCAAAACACGTGTCAAACCTCTTTACACAAGTAACGATAAAATACGTCAAGCATATAATGAAAATAGTTTATCATTATTTAATTAAATTTAAATCGTTCAAATTATGTACATTCACACAAATTTTCTCATTAACGACCCGGGTTTCGCCTCTCGGCATGTTCAGGCGTTCAAGCGCACGGATGAACTTGAACTGACGCTTAGTAAATGAATGTTTTGTGTTTATATAAGAAATAAATGTATCATTGAGTTTAAAGCCATTTTTCATGTTCATCCGTGCGGTTGAACGCCGGAAGATGCCGAAAGGCAAAACCCGGATCGTTAGTGACAAAATTTGTGCGAATGTAAATAATTTGAACGATTCAAATTTTATATTTAAAGTCCACCAAGCACCTTCAGTCGAAATCTTACATTGTTTAATTGTATTTTTTTTCATATACATAATTGAAAATTGAGATACAATTTACGCGCATCTGAATTATCAGTGAATTATTTGAAATGTTAATTTTTGATAATTTGATTAAACAGATATCCAAAACCATAAATAGTAAAAAACTCAAACATAGAACACCTAAAAAAACAACGAAAAGTGTTAATTATAAAACTTGTCTATTCTAATGTTTTTGTTAATCTACATTACGAAAGTACTGAATGGTACTGATGACGTAACAATGGCGTCGAATCAATTCGCCAAGCCATAATAGGGTGGAGTTTGGTACCTCTTTACACCCGGTGGGTCGTAAAAATGATTTTTCTACATTTATTACCTATTTCTCAAGTCCGCTCGCAATGATTCTATTTTACTAGCCTGTACATTATGCCATTTCTATTTTTACTTCCCTCTGACCTTATAAAGAATGTAAAGTAAAAGATCGTAATCTTTTATGAGAATCTGCGAATATGTATATATATATAATATAATTTAAGATATCTTTTAGATGTAACCTAATAAAGCCACACTCGGAAGTCTTCAATTCAGTGTACCTACTTATCAACATCATTGTAAAAAAACGTTACTTATTCGAGTGTGCTATAATTAAATTTAAATATCTATGGTAATTGGATTTCAGTTTCATTTTGTGCGTGGTCGAGTTTCAACGACGTTAGCTTAGAACACGGGTTCGAATCTCGGTACGGACAGTTTTTATAGATTGATTTTTCAAGCGATTTATGAATTTATGTCTGATGGCATGGAATTCCCTCCCACTCATTATATCCTAAAAAACAGGCATAGAAAAAGCGATTAACTAACTGCTAGTCATGTCCTAGCCCTATCCTTCTATTCCCACTCTCTTTTTAAAAAGAGAGGTATAGCAAGTGAGTAACAAGCCGTTTTCGTATAACAAAATATGTTGAAGTACCCTCCATTAGAAAGTCATATATTCCATATTAATAAAAACACAATAATCCTTTGTACTTCATTCCACTTTATTTAATATGTCAGGACCGGTTTCGCTCATTGCGAGCATTGTCAACTGATAAGAAATATAATGTAACAATGCTATTTATACAAAATTGAAAATTTGTGTCAAAAATTTCCCAAATTTTAATTATGTTTGTAATTACTTTGAATCGCCATTCTGAATTTATTAATCTGGGATGACTTTTTAATTATATGTTAGATGTGTTGAACATTTTAATTTTGTGTTATTTTAGAATCACTTTAATGTAATTGGCAATTTCTTTTCAATGCCAACTGTTGTGTATAACTTTTCAATTTTGTATAAATAGCATTGTTAAATTATATTTCTTATCAGTTGACAATGCTCGCAATGAGCGAAACCGGTCCTGACATATTAAATAAAGTGGAATGAAGTACAAAGGATTATTGTGTTTTTATTAATATAATGCCTTTCCACCAAGTATTGACAGTGAACACCCTAAAAGTGATATGCTCCATATGTTTTAAAAAAACCTCTATTCAAAATATCATATTCTATTTGTTAAATTAAACCAACAATAAACGTTTCTATATTCAGATTACTTTAAGGGTTCTCATTGTCAATTTTAGTTGGAAAGGCATTATGATATCACAAAGACTTTGCAACGTGTTTTGCTATTGACTGTTTCTCGGACAATAAACTGTTTAATTTTCTCTAGTAATATGACCAAGTTGCTGCAACTTTCGGACTTTGATAACCTCGAAGTGAACGACATAATATTGTATCGCTGGTAAACTTCCAGGAAATGCTGTGCCAAAAAAACATGTTCTAAAATAATCGTCTTTTTCGAATATCACGAAGCAAACTGAATATAGACAATAAGAAATAAATAAACAACAACTGACCAACACGTTCACAGCTCAAAAACGTTTAGTTGTCTAATCGTCTTTGGGTAGCTGTAGAAATAAGAAATCTGTACAACGGAAAAGCCAACGAAATTGACTGATTTCGTATTACTTCTTTGAATGTCTGAAAATTCCTTCCTACTCTTTCGATCCTTTAACCTTTAGAGGAGTATGGACGTACATGTACGTCGGCGCCATTTTTCTGTAAATGAGTATAAAAGTAGTTTAAACTCAACACTGGAGTGTCTGTCTGTAAGCATATATATGCTCTAAGTATGAATTACTTATATTCATTGAGAAAGAGTCACAAAATTGTCATGTTAAGAAAAGGCAGTAAATTAAAGTGAGGTCTGTATAAATCTATTCACTCCTCTAAAGGTTAATAACTGTGCTAAGCGAAAGTGATACGTTAACCACTAATCCTACTCTAGCCTTATCCTTCTATCTCTACTACTCTCTTTGAAAAAGAAAGGTTGAGGGACTGAGTAAAAAACTCTTCTGCTGAGATACCTCCATTAGGAGGCCATATGGTCCAGGAGTGGACATCGTTTAACTATTTTGATTGTTACGTCATTAAAAAAACTTTGATGATTTTTAGTTATTATTTTTTATGTTTATGAAATTATTAACAAGTTGAATAATATTTTGTGAGGGTAAAACGCAATTTGTGATAATTGAAAATCAGCTTAATATGATTTATTACTTGGCAATTTAGAATTGTGTTTTGCAATACCAGTCATGATTATATAAGTAATTGTTTGATAAATATAAAGCAATGTTTTTCAGCACGAATTGGCAGTCCATCGCCATTAAATTCGTAGAGAAGTATTTTGGTCCCTATAGTTTCCCTTCAAACGATACCCACTGTGTATGTTATTATTTTACAATGGGTAGTAACCGATGGCGTGCGGTGGCTTCAACCAAAGGATACTGCCCGAAAAACGAACAATTGTTTTAAATTAAGTTTTATAATTAATCATTTGTTTTTCAATTGATAATAAAGCAAGAGCGGACGCAAAAATTTAAATTACAAGTAACTTTTTAACGACACAAAAATAAAGTATTTCTGATAAAAAAATGCACAAATTTAACATATAAAACAATACAACTTTATTATTATTAAGCTCTGTGTCGGGAAAATAACAATAATAAAAGTAAATTCTTTTCTTTTTTCTGTTATGGAAAGCGGCCGTAAAATGCTTGTTAAACCCTGACTTCATTAATCTAATATTTAAAAATAAATCAATGCGGATTAACGCTACACAAAATTCAAATATGACACAGTGCAAAAAAACTTTTTTTTTGGGATGTACCGCATCCGCCGAATCCACTCACCGCACGCCACTGGTGGTAACAATGTTTCATGAACGTCGGTAAGAAACGCGTATTAAACACACGCATTATTCAGAACTTTGCGCGAGGCTGTGCTAAAAGCTGAAATAATATTTTCGAAATGTTTCCTCTCATTATTCGAGCACAAAGAACTGGAATAATTTGTTATGTATGTAATTTTATTATTCGCCCTAAATATGAGGTATACAGTATATTATTATTACTATTCCTACGTGAGATAAATATTTATTCACGCCTTGTACATTTACAATATATCCATCTGACTGATTCATCACTGCAACATGATATAGTATTCTAATACATGGTATTAACAGCTATATGATTTTTGATGGATTAGTTTCTTTTAGTAGTTGAGTGCAGTGTTCTTCAACGTTTTTACATCCGTGGACCGTTAAAAATTGGAAAAATATCTCGCGGACCGGCGTTAACCAACATCACTCAATAAGTTCCTAAACTGACATATAAATCACGCCACGATTGACAAATCCATATGATTTTCAGGATGTACCAACTAGGGTATCCAATCCCGAAGCCTTTTTTTTTTTTTAGCTCACCAAGGAATTTGGAATTTTCAATTTACCAATTTCGTGTAAATTTCGAGAATTTGCTCAAAATTTCTCAATCCCGAAATCCCGGGATCGCGGCCATCTCAATCCCGGAATTTCGGGATCAGAAAATTGAACGGGATCCCGGGATTAGATGCCCTAGTACCAACCTTCAAATAATACAGGTCAAAATTTCATAACAATTTTAGTGACGCTACTTTTGTTATTTTCAAAACAATGGAAAAATATGAATTTCGTGTGTTGATAAAGCATTGCTTTTTAAAGGGAAAAAATACCGTTCAAGCAAAGCAATGCATTGACAAGTGTTATTCGGAGTCTGCTACATCGAGACAAATGTCAGAGAAGTTTTTCGCTGATTTCTAGACGCTCATTTCATGATTTATGAACTAAACGTTCTGGTCTCCCAAATTCGACAGTTCTAGAAAACATCAAAAAATACCAAAAAATATAACAGTTTTGACCGATCGTAAATTGAAGTTGTGTGAAATAGCTGACACCTTAAATATTATATCAGATGGCAGTTTATTCACCATTTTGCATCAACATCGAGGAGATAATAAAGTCATCATTCAGAAAATTTTTCGAAACATAAAATCTCGCGGACCGGTAATAAACATTCGTGGACCGGTGCTGGTCCGCGGACCATATGTTGAAGAACACTGGCTTAGTGAATATGTTTTTCAAAAAAGTGAAATACATGTCATGTCATATTGCATTTATTGATTTACTATTTTTAAACCCAATCAGATTATTAGATACAAAATGATTATAAATCATTCAATTTATTTTCTTAGATAGGGTACTAATATAAGAAACGGTTAACGAAAAGTCTAGTAGTTCATGCAAATTTTGTTTCTTTTGTGATGATCAGCAATACAGAAAAACGTACATTTTGATTTATATCAAACCATTTTCTTCGTTCGAAAATTTAATCTCTTTAACCGGATTTCATGAAAGCTTCCACCACTTACGAACCACATAGTTGTCGATCGAGAACTTTGAATATGACACGTATAATATATAAAGAAACGTGTTTTTTTATTATTAATAAACTTGAATGACTAGTTTTATTCAATGTCTACATTATTTATGATAATCCAATAAAACATGCACACCACAAATGTTCCTCATTCATACTAAAATATTGTCGATACGATATCTTGTTGTTTGTGGTCAGAACTAAATACATCTCTAATTACTTGTAGGGTGTTCACTGTCGATACTTGGTGAAAACTGGAAAGGCATTATATGAAGAGAACCGAAATATTCATTTCTTCTTATTTACACTTTCATTTACCAAGATCAGGACCGGTTTCGCTCATGACGAGTATTATCAAAATGTCAATAAAATACACATTTAATACAATAAAATTTTAGTGTTATTTATAAAAATCAGAATGAAAAAATGTTGTAATAAACAATTAGTATTGCACGTTATAAATTATTATCAGTTGATAATGCTCACCACGAGCGAAACCGGTTCTGATCTTATTAAATAAAAGTGAAAATAAGTACAAAAAAATATTGTTTTTTTTTAAAAATTAAAATCCCTAATTAATGATAAACATCGCTAAACGGATTTACTAGAAATACAAGATACTAGACAACTGTCAGTTTTGCAATACTTATAATATCAGTTTCTTTATGTTTTAACAGCTTAACGACCGTGGACGCGTATTTGAGTCTTTGAAAAACAAAGGTTGCTGGCTGGCGGAGACATATATGCGTATAGGCGAAGTATCTGGAAGCTAAGAAAACTGAATTTTGTAAAGATATCTCAATTTGCTTACAAATAATAGTAAATTTAGTAAAATTATAATGTTTGCGAATTGTTCGCAAAATTTTATTGTGCCAGGTGAAATTTTATAAAAAAAAACGTGCGGTCGTTAACTGAGAAAACTTGCAGTTCAACCAAGGATTTCGCTTCAATCTCTCGACTGTGCATTGGTTAGCCGGGCTGCTCTTGTAAGGATACGACAACCCAAAAAGAAATCAAGAAAATATATCGATCATGAACCAATTTATCTACTAGATAAATCAGTATTGTTTAGTACGTTATCATTTTATAACGAATAACTCGTCATATGGTTTCTCTAGTAATAAATTAACTTTAATAATTTAAACTGGTCGCACCACTTGTTTTGAATAGAAATTTAAATATCATGCGGCACCCTTCATTGAAAATTAATATAATATACAAAAGTGGAATTATTTCTGTTCTGTTTTGAGTGTCATATAAAAAGAAATTGAAAACATAAAATTTAATACCAATTGAATCATTGAAATGTTTATAAAGTTCCTTTTTAGAAAATATTTTATTCGAGAGCTTTGCTCTATGAAGATAAATAGTTATACTGACACATTAAAATTCAAAGGAACTAGCTGTAAGCCCGTTGCCCAGCAACGTGAGATTTTTGTTGCATAGTATTTAATTTAATTTAATTTTATGTTATTTTATTTTATGGTATTTAAATTATTTTATTTTATTTTATTTTATGTTATTTTATTTTATTCCATGTTATTTTATTTTATTTTATTTTATTTTATTTTATGTTATGTTATGTTATTTTATTTTATTTTATTTTATTTTATTTTATTTTATTTTATTTTATTTTATTTTAATTTAATTTATTTTATTTTTATAGTTAGCAGAAATTTCGTAAATTATTTAATATTTGGAATAATGTTTAAGTTTGCTAACAACAATTTTTCGTAGTAGCAGAAACTTCGGAAATTACTTAATTTTTAGAATAATGTTCAAGTTTGCTGACAACTATTTTTCGTAGTAGCAGAAATTTCGTAAATTATTGATTTTTTGGAATAAAGTTTAAGTTTGCTAACAACCATTTTTCGTAGTAGCAGAAATTTCGTAAATTATTGAATTTTTGGAATAATGTTCAAGTTTGCTAACAACCATTTTTCGTAGGAGCAGAAATTTCGTAAATTATGTAATATTTGGAATAATGTTCAAGTTTGCTAACAAACATTTTTCGTAGTAGCATAAATTTCGTAAAATATTTAATTTTTGGAATAATGTTCAAGTTTGCTAACAACCATTTTTCGTAGAAGCAGAAATTTCGTAAATTATTTAATATTTGGAATAATGTTCAAGTTTGCTAACAACCATTTTTCGTAGGAGTAGAAATTTTGTAAAATATTTAATATTTGAAATAATGTTTAAGTTTGCTAACAACCATTTTTCGTAGGAGCAGAAATTTCGTGAATTATTGAATTTTTGGAATAAAAAAAAAGTTTGCTAACAACCATTTTTCGTAGTAGCATAAATTTCGTAAAATATTCAATTTTTGGAATAAAGTTTAAGTTTGCTAACAACCATTTTTCGTAGTAGCCGAAATTTCGTAAATTATTGAATTTTTGGAATAAAGTTTAAGTTTGCTAACAACCATTTTTCGTAGTAGCAGAAATTTCGTAAATTATTGAATTTTTGGAATAATGTTCAAGTTTGCTAACAACCATTTTTCGTAGGAGCAGAAATTTCGTAAATTATTTAATATTTGGAATAATGTTCAAGTTTGCTAACAACCATTTTTCGTAGTAGCATAAATTTCGTAAAATATTCAATTTTTGGAATAAAGTTTAAGTTTGCTAACAACCATTTTTCGTAGGAGCAGAAATTTCGTAAATTATTTAATATTTGGAATAATGTTCAAGTTTGCTAACAACCATTTTTCGTAGTAGCATAAATTTCGTAAAATATTCAATTTTTGGAATAAAGTTTAAGTTTGCTAACAACCATTTTTCGTAGTAGCCGAAATTTCGTAAATTATTGAATTTTTGGAATAAAGTTTAAGTTTGCTAACAACCATTTTTCGTAGTAGCAGAAATTTCGTAAATTATTGAATTTTTGGAATAATGTTCAAGTTTGCTAACAACCATTTTTCGTAGGAGTAGAAATTTCGTAAATAATTGAATTTTTGGAATAATGTCCAAGTTTGCTAACAACCATTTTTCGTAGTAGCAGAAATTTCGTAAATTATTTAATTTTTGGAATAATGTTGAAGTTTGCTAACAACCATTTTTCGTTGGAGCAGAAATTTCGTAAATTATTTAATATTTGGAATAATGTCCAAGTTTGCTAACAACCATTTTTCGTAGGAGCAGAAATTTCGTAAATTATTTAATATTTGGAATAATGTTCAAGTTTGCTAACAACCATTTTTCGTAGTAGCATAAATTTCGTAAAATATTCAATTTTTGGAATAAAGTTTAAGTTTGCTAACAACCATTTTTCGTAGTAGCCGAAATTTCGTAAATTATTGAATTTTTGGAATAAAGTTTAAGTTTGCTAACAACCATTTTTCGTAGTAGCAGAAATTTCGTAAATTATTGAATTTTTGGAATAATGTTCAAGTTTGCTAACAACCATTTTTTGTTGGAGCAGAAATTTCGTAAATTATTTAATATTTGGAATAATGTCCAAGTTTGCTAACAACCATTTTTCGTAGGAGCAGAAATTTCGTAAATTATTTAATATTTGGAATAATGTTCAAGTTTGCTAACAACCATTTTTCGTAGTAGCAGAAATTTCGTAAAAATATTTAATTTTTAGAATAATGTTCAAGTTTGCTAACAACCATTTTTCGTAGGAGCAGAAATTTCGTAAATTATTGAATTTTTGGAATAATGTCCAAGTTTGCTAACAACCATTTTTCGTAGTAGCAGAAATTTCGTAAATTATTTAATTTTTGGAATAATGTTGAAGTTTGCTAACAACCATTTTTCGTAGTAGCAGAAATTTCGTAAAATATTTAATTTTTAGAATAATGTTTAAGTTTGCTAACAACCATTTTTCGTAGGAGCAGAAATTTCGTAAATTATTTAATATTTGGAATAATGTTCAAGATTGCTAACAACCATTTTTCGTAGTAGCATAAATTTCGTAAAATATTCAATTTTTGGAATAAAGTTTAAGTTTGCTAACAACCATTTTTCGTAGTAGCCGAAATTTCGTAAATTATTGAATTTTTGGAATAAAGTTTAAGTTTGCTAACAACCATTTTTCGTAGTAGCAGAAATTTCGTAAATTATTGAATTTTTGGAATAATGTTCAAGTTTGCTAACAACCATTTTTCGTAGGAGCAGAAATTTCGTAAATTATTTAATATTTGGAATAATGTTCAAGTTTGCTAACAACCATTTTTCGTAGTAGCATAAATTTCGTAAAATATTCAATTTTTGGAATAAAGTTTAAGTTTGCTAACAACCATTTTTCGTAGGAGCAGAAATTTCGTAAATTATTTAATATTTGGAATAATGTTCAAGTTTGCTAACAACCATTTTTCGTAGTAGCATAAATTTCGTAAAATATTCAATTTTTGGAATAAAGTTTAAGTTTGCTAACAACCATTTTTCGTAGTAGCCGAAATTTCGTAAATTATTGAATTTTTGGAATAAAGTTTAAGTTTGCTAACAACCATTTTTCGTAGTAGCAGAAATTTCGTAAATTATTGAATTTTTGGAATAATGTTCAAGTTTGCTAACAACCATTTTTCGTAGGAGTAGAAATTTCGTAAATAATTGAATTTTTGGAATAATGTCCAAGTTTGCTAACAACCATTTTTCGTAGTAGCAGAAATTTCGTAAATTATTTAATTTTTGGAATAATGTTGAAGTTTGCTAACAACCATTTTTCGTTGGAGCAGAAATTTCGTAAATTATTTAATATTTGGAATAATGTCCAAGTTTGCTAACAACCATTTTTCGTAGGAGCAGAAATTTCGTAAATTATTTAATATTTGGAATAATGTTCAAGTTTGCTAACAACCATTTTTCGTAGTAGCATAAATTTCGTAAAATATTCAATTTTTGGAATAAAGTTTAAGTTTGCTAACAACCATTTTTCGTAGTAGCCGAAATTTCGTAAATTATTGAATTTTTGGAATAAAGTTTAAGTTTGCTAACAACCATTTTTCGTAGTAGCAGAAATTTCGTAAATTATTGAATTTTTGGAATAATGTTCAAGTTTGCTAACAACCATTTTTTGTTGGAGCAGAAATTTCGTAAATTATTTAATATTTGGAATAATGTCCAAGTTTGCTAACAACCATTTTTCGTAGGAGCAGAAATTTCGTAAATTATTTAATATTTGGAATAATGTTCAAGTTTGCTAACAACCATTTTTCGTAGTAGCAGAAATTTCGTAAAAATATTTAATTTTTAGAATAATGTTCAAGTTTGCTAACAACCATTTTTCGTAGGAGCAGAAATTTCGTAAATTATTGAATTTTTGGAATAATGTCCAAGTTTGCTAACAACCATTTTTCGTAGTAGCAGAAATTTCGTAAATTATTTAATTTTTGGAATAATGTTGAAGTTTGCTAACAACCATTTTTCGTAGTAGCAGAAATTTCGTAAAATATTTAATTTTTAGAATAATGTTTAAGTTTGCTAACAACCATTTTTCGTAGGAGCAGAAATTTCGTAAATTATTTAATATTTGGAATAATGTTCAAGATTGCTAACAACCATTTTTCGTAGTAGCATAAATTTCGTAAAATATTCAATTTTTGGAATAAAGTTTAAGTTTGCTAACAACCATTTTTCGTAGTAGCCGAAATTTCGTAAATTATTGAATTTTTGGAATAATGTCCAAGTTTGCTAACAACCATTTTTCGTAGTAGCAGAAATTTCGTAAATTATTGAATTTTTGGAATAATGTTCAAGTTTGCTAACAACCATTTTTCGTTGGAGCAGAAATTTCGTAAATTATTTAATATTTGGAATAATGTCCAAGTTTGCTAACAACCATTTTTCGTAGGAGCAGAAATTTCGTAAATTATTTAATATTTGGAATAATGTTCAAGTTTGCTAACAACCATTTTTCGTAGTAGCAGAAATTTCGTAAAATATTTAATTTTTAGAATAATGTTTAAGTTTGCTAACAACCATTTTTCGTAGTAGCATAAATTTCGTAAATTATTTAATATTTGGAATAATGTTTATGTTTGCCAACAACCATTTTTCGTAGTAGCATAAATTTCGTAAAATATTCAATTTTTGGAATAAAGTTTAACAACCATTTTTCGTAGTAGCAGAAATTTCGTAAATTATTGAATTTTTGGAATAATGTCCAAGTTTGCTAACAACCATTTTTCGTAGTAGCAGAAATTTCGTAAATTATTTAATTTTTGGAATAATGTTGAAGTTTGCTAACAACCATTTTTCGTAGTAGCAGAAATTTCGTAAATTATTGAATTTTTGGAATAATGTTCAAGTTTGCTAACAACCATTTTTCGTTGGAGCAGAAATTTCGTAAATTATTTAATATTTGGAATAATGTCCAAGTTTGCTAACAACCATTTTTCGTAGGAGCAGAAATTTCGTAAATTATTTAATTTTGCGCATATATCGACAGCCCTGCAGTTTTTTAATTGTAAATTATTTAATATTTGGAATAATGTTCAAGTTTGCTAACAACCATTTTTCGTAGTAGCAGAAATTTCGTAAATTATTTAATATTTGGAATAATGTCCAAGTTTGCTAACAACCATTTTTCGTAGTAGCAGAAATTTCGTAAATTATTAAATCTTTGGAATAATGTTCAAGTTTGCTAACAATCATTTTTCATAGTACCATAAATCGACCTCGGCGCATATATCGACAGCCCTGCAGTTTTTAAATTGCAAATTATTGAATTTTTGGAATAATGTTCACGTTTGCTAACAATCATTTTTCGTAGTATATATATTTTATTCAAATAATTTTCAAATACGCTAACAAATAAATTTCGTAAAAGGAGAAAAAGACCCGATGACATCAGTACGCACACATTTGTGAAAAGTGAAAAGTAAAAAGTGATTATTATAGATTTTATTTTATTTAAAAAAGTGGAGACTGGAAGGTCGAGGACGTCCTTACACTCAGACGGACATTATCGGCTATTAATATATAGATAATAAAACCTTACTCTTTTTTGGACTTGATTACGGATGGCAATTTAGCCGACAGTTTTAATACTCGCATACCCGAGTATACCGTTGCTCAATATTCTTTTCAATACTATACTATATTAAAATACTCAATACTATATTACGTCTGCTACAATGAGGAAAATTCCGGTTGAGTCCTTATGAAGTATTTCAGACTTTTTTTAAACAATACTGATTCTGTTCTGACTGGCTTAGTAGTACAACTAAATACAATTTTTCTTTTTTGGAGAGTATGTTTTTTTTGTGTTTCAAAAAAATCGTAAAGTAGCTAACTAAGAAAGATTTTTTGATGCAGTGCCGAGTCCATGTTCGAATAGTCAACATCGTTAGTTTCGACTACAGCGATCACGGGTTTAAATCCCAGTTTGGAAAGTTTAAGTTAAAATAGTTTTTTAAATATATTTTTGTTCATAAGCACTCACGTTTGAAATGTCTAAACCAGTGATGCACAACCTTTACCTTCTAGCGGGCCGCATTAAACAAATTATCGTGAGTTCAGGCCGCAAAGAAAAAAAATGATTTCAAGTACGCTAAATCCTTTTTTATACAGAACATATGTACGTTTCATGTAAAACAGCCTTAAAACCGTGTAAAAAAGATTAACTGAACTTAGATAAATGAGTAATAGGTTCCATTATATTACTTTGACCGTGTTATAACGAAAATAAATAAGCCATGCAAAAAAATGATTAAGAGTATGTTCTTGGTTTTAAAAAAATCGTTCTATTGTGAAATATGTATGTTTCATTTATATGCAAGTTAATGCAATCTTGGTCTTTGTTCATTTTCAACTTTTTTTAAAAAATTCGACATACTATTTGTAAGCCTGTTTCTATGAACCATTTTATTCTCCTTCATTGAAGAACAAGATGCTTACATTTATTAAAAAATTGTTTTACGTGAAAAAAATATGTTTGAGAAAAAGATTTAAGGGCCGCCACAAAATTCAAAAAGGGCCGCGGTTTGTGCATCACTAATCTAAACGATTCTCACATCGATTTTTTAAAAACAATTGGTGCAGCGAGAGCGATAAGCTAAACGCTAGTTCTGTTATAGTCACGTCCTTCTATTGCTTCTACTCTCTTTGAAAAAGAGAAGAAAAACAACTGAGCAACAATCAGCTTTCGTAGAAACATTTCTACGAGTCCATATGCTCTTCATTGGAAGCGAAAATGCGGTGTGAGAATAATAGACGTCAATAAATAGCTTTCAATATGAGGAGCAAACATTCAAAAAGTGTTTTGTCACACAAATACAAAGCTTGGAAAATGATGATTTAAGTGTTGCAAAAGTGACGGTTTGTATGAATGTGTCAACTTTATGATTTCATTTTAATATGAAAAAAAAACCTTTTTGAACACTAATTTTGATTTCCATTCATATGTTTTATTATGGGCTATCAGAATTGATATAAAACGCCATTTTTCAAAAATTGTGACAAAACACTTTTTGAATGTTTGCTCCTCATATGATATCTAAACAATCTATAACATCAAAGTGATTGATACCAAAGCCAGAAAAACTGTTGACTTTTCATTACATCAAGTCATCAAACTGTATATTAAAAGAAAAACTGCAAGGATCTTGGGACGTACACGTAAAATACAATTCTCTTGACTATGCAATCTTTGTAAGCTTTGATGTTGGTGATCATATATGGCTAGTCTCAGTATAACATGAATGCAGTCAGTGGCGGACTACACTATAAAATAAACAAACGAGGCACGCGCTTGGGGCCTCATACATTGTTTATGTATTTTTATTATTTTACATATAATTTTCTGACGTTCTTATAATATCCAAAAAAATGGGATCTCCCATAAACTTAACCTGCCACTGCATGCAGCCAAAATATGGTTATGCGATGTAGCTATAAACTAATACTGACGCCAAACACGTAGACGAATCGTTACCCCTTCTCTATTATTCATACAAAATTATTATTTATATTATTTTGATTTTTTAAACGTACCCAGGAATCGTTTGGGTAATCGAGTAATCAAATATACATTGTATTGACCGGGTATCTGGGTTACCGATACTCGGGTTGTCATCCCTTGTTATAATACCATGAATATTTATAAAACGTTGAGTGGTGCGTTAAATTTTATGTTTGTGTAAAAGTATAGACATGGACAAAGTAATTTTTCAAACTATCAAAGCTTTTGCCCACCTGAGATTTAAATAATGTTTGAAATTTTCGAAAGCTATTTGTTGAATCGATTTTAATATAAGTAATTAGTGTGTGATATCGCTGCGAAAAAGTCAACTGTCTGGTAATAGACGATTTATTTAAGGTTTAATATTGCATTAAAAATGTGGCAGAATTAAAATTCGTAGCTATTTTATTTTCATATTTTTTAAATAGTTTGAATATAATATTTTTTTGAGAGTCAGCATCATTTCTGACGAGGGTGTTTAACCGAAAAAGCTATTAAACATGTTTTAGAAAAATGTTAAACTGAAATATATTACTATTTTTGACCTTATCAAAAAGAACTTTTAAAGAAGATTTTTTTTAATACGCCACGGTGTATTTATTTTTAACTGAAGGAACGGATAGTTACCATTGCTTATATTGAAACCGTCTCAGTTGAAAATCTTCGTCATGAGCTACACCGATCATGATCATATCGATGGCTCAGTCTCAAAATGTTGTAACTACCAAAATGTCGAAAATGAGTTAAGAACGCAGTTAGCTGTAAAATTTTGACATTATATAAAATGTAACATTTTACAGCCAACTGCATTCTTAGCTCATTTTAGAAATTTTGGTAGTTACAACATCTTGGCACTAAGCCATCGATATTAAATAAATGTTAAATAAATACAAAACACTGCTTTATTTTAAGTATTGACAGTGGACACCTTAAAAGTGAACACATTAATGTTTATATCACAAGGTGTATGGAAATTTATTACGTAAACTAAATTATTAATTATCAACGCGATCAATTATTTAAAAAATAAACATTTTTACTATTTTCACAAATCTGTGAGTGCACAAAAAACATAAAATTTACGGCTTATTCGTATCGTAGTGAGTAGTGACAGAATTGCCAATAATTATTGACAGAAATGAAATAAAAATGAATAAGTAAAATTGGGTAAGCCTGTTTTTGTGAACAATTTATTCTGCTTTATCAACGAAATTTGTTGAATTCAATGATTTACTTGAAAAATATGTAGTTTGTTTTATATTTTAAGATAAAACTTTCGTTATACATCCCTGATCTACTGTAAGAAATGGGGAGGGTTTCTAAAACCATTTAATCCAAATAAAAGTCGTACACAAAACAAGAGTAAATATTTTATTAAAGTAAAAATCATTATGGTCTACTGAAATATGAAAATTTAAAGCTATTATCAAGGGGATTCAATGTGCTGTTCAATGCTTGCTTCACCAATTACAAACAAATGCGCATTCGTACTGTCTGAATATCTGTTCCGCATTAAGTTTTTCATGTCGTAAAGTGGATAGGCATTTGATATTATACTATGGCAGTATCAGAAATCAATCGATATTCAATTTCAATTTTACGCGCTCACTGTCAGCACTCACTTATAGGAAAACCCACCGCCGCATTTTCGTGAAAATATTTTTCGACAACGCTGAGTAATATTATAATATTGACTCGTTTGTACGACACTGAATTTATTAAAAAATAATACCCTTTTTTGTACTGGTTCCACGTTATTTATTTAATGTCATGATCAATGTTCCCTCTGAGAGGGAAAGTTAGCTACGTGGAAAACTTAAGCGCTGAGCAGGCCAATACAACAAATGCGCGGCACAATTCCAATATTTTTTGCAAAAACATCAATATGCCATATTTAATATAAAAATAGTATTTTTTTTGTTTTGCTTATTATCATTTAATTATTTTTACTGATACGTATAATCAATTTTTTTTATATAAATTAAAATCAAGCAAATAATAATAAAAAAATATGCAAGATAAAATTAACAATCAATCGTTATTAAAATTATAAATAAACATGTTTTTTAAATTAATTTTAAGTTGTACAGTTTTTCACGTCATCCATTTCTTGTTCTGATAATAAGTAAGATTTAACTATATTACAATGGAGTACCAAATAAATGCCAATCAACATACTATTCATTGTTGTGTTTGATAAAGGCAACGTATGTTTTATTTACAGATATTATCACATTATTAGAAAAAAGTGCTGCGTTATATAAGGTTCATAGTTAAAAAATAAATATTGTATTCAATTCGAACCATAACACATATGGCAGTGTCAAGTACCAAACTACAGCCGTAACGTAACGTTAGAGCGCTCGATTGGAATCATTTACCCTTAACTTCCTGTCTACGGCGAGAAAATACTTTTCACTTCAATAATAAGCACAGACCTGTATATTTTTTTGTTACACGATTCCTTCGAAGCAGTCAATTTAATCCAGTTACTAAGCGGATGTAATAAACGTTATAAAATACAGAAAAATGTTTACACTTACAACATTCGTGGTATGTGAATACACGATAATCGATAATAACACGATAATATCAGGATATTTTTTAATCTCTCTTATATTTCGTAATATCTGAATAAATATTGTGATTATACATTTCCGGGATAATATCCTGAGATAGCTATTTTGGGATATCATCTCATCCCCCTAACATAAAAGCGATCCCTTTTGCAGCGTAGAAAGCTTGTATTCGGCGTCTACATCGGATGGTTATAGAATTTTTAAATCGGCTTTTATCCCGAAACAGGCAATAATTGACGTTTCTTAAGTGACTTGGAAGTTTTTTTTTGGGCTTAATGGCATGTGGAAAGTCAGTGTAAGATGTGCTGTTTTAATATTTTAACATGCGATGTTGATGTGTCTAGTGTGTGTAAAAATAAAACACTTCTTTTGTATTTTGTGGTTCGATATTTTCATCAAATGCCTGAACCATGTTTCGTTCATTTGACCAAGCTGTGAAGTTAGTTAGTTGGTTCAAAAAATGTACTATGCTAAAAAACATAAAGTGTATCTCCTTCAAGAGTTGACAATTAACATTTTAGTAGCTAAAAATGATATTATTAATTGATTTCGCATTTACTTGGTAGAACTCCATTATAACAGATTAAAAATATCAAAGTATTTTAGTTTTACAGTTTTTAATATTTTTTATGCGTTGATAGCTATTTCGGCTTGCGCCATCGTCAGAACTATGTTTAAACTTATATTTTACTCAGCTTATATATACTGGCTCTGCAGTGATACACAATGCATCAAGTTATTCACTCTAACATCCTAATTATAATTACAATATTACACTTATCAAATGCGATTCTAGTGTTTCAATGAACGATTAACAATCTGGGTTTATTTCTTAAAACATTAATTAGAATAAAATTAAAATGATATTTATTATTAATTACATTACATTAAATTTATTAACTATGGCTTTATTGTTTCGAAAAACAATAAGCAATATGGGATTTTTCAAAGTAAATTAGGATAAATTATACTAATATTTATTATTAATTACATTAGGGGTTTTAACAACGGTGATGGATTAATAATCGTTTGTTCGTTTAAGATGTTTTATTTATGCCTATTAATATTAAAAACTGTAGAACTAAAATACTTTGATATTTTTAATCTGCTAAAAATGATAGTTTCGGCCAGTAAAATATGTGTATAGATTACATAAAGAAGCGTTTTCATACTTGACATTGTTTCTTTATGACATTCACGGGCAGTAACGTATTAATACCAAACCAACGATATTAATTGAATGAGTGATTTGTTTTGTTTCCTTGAAGCTGGGTGAAATGCCGAATTGTACTTGTGGCCACGAGCACCAAGGCGAAACTAGGTAATATCAAACTTTCACATGATGAATACCAAATAGAACTATTTGCTACTCATCATCTCCATATGTGCCCTATTGGATATAAGGACATGAATTCAACAAATACCTTATTACGTGGCCCCTTTCGAGAAAAAAATTCATTTTGAACAACTGAATTGGACCTAGATACATACTTTTATTTACCGTGTGCAATTTGGTTCATTTTTCCATTAATTTTAAATTTAAGGCCATTGATTCATATTTTGTATCTAAATCTATAAATTACTTTCATTGTAAACTTAAATTACCGATTGTTTGTTATACCCTAATAATTTTATTTTGTTTAGTATAAATAGCACTGCAATATTGTTGATAATTATCGTCATTAGTGAAACCGAGCCTGAACGTATAAAACGAATCTGGAAGTAGTACAAATTAGTGTTTTTTTTATTCTTTGACTATGTTGATATTGTTAATTAATAAAACACTTTTGTGCCGATTCCACGAAATTTATTTTCAGTTAAAAACGCCTGATTTGAGGTAAAACGTTTCCGATCTAAAATAAATAATGTGGAATTATCAAAAAAGTATTTTAATTATAAATGTTATACCGTTTCACCAAGAATTTTCATGAAAAAACGTCGATCGTTTTGACCAGGAATGCCCAATTGATACTTTCGATGGTTTCGGCGGTAACTTTGTGGAAGTTCATTTTAATAGAAAATTTCCCCCCTCCTTGCTCCTCATAAAAGGGAAAAAAACCCAAAAACTCCATTTTGTAATTTCATAATTTTAAAATGTTAGAATCAATCTTGCTTTATTACTTAAGCAAACTTTGCGATAGTAAATCTGAAGATGCCTCTGAAAGAGGCGAAACACGTGTCACAGTTAGTAACACAATACGTAGAATAATCAAAGTTAATTTAAATTTTCTATGCCCAATCGATATAACTTGGTGGGCCAAATAAAATAATGCGTCTCTGATGGGTCACAGATACATATTTTAAAGGTTAATAATAATATGATATTTTTTATATCTATAATAAACAGACTCCTTATCCTTTTTACGAGAACTGTTGCTCAATCGCTCAACCTCTCTTTTCCAAAGAAAGTAGTAGGGATAGAAAGATAAGGCTAGGACCGGACTAGTGGTTAACTAATTAAACACTCGCTACGCCCTGTTATTGAAGGATCGGAAGGAAGGAGGGAATTTTTTGACATTGCAAACACTTATGAAATCAATTAAAAAATGCTGTTCTTATTGGGTTAGAACTCAAACCCGTGAGATCCAGCACGGAACCTAACAACGCTAACCGCTGCGCCATAGACCCGAACCCGAATACTTACTTAGAAATCAACAAAATATCTGGGTCTGTAAATTTATGGTTCTACCTTTTTGGGGTCTTAGGCATGATTATGAATGAATGTCTGGCGACAGATGCCACACCCTGGCAAAAGTTTCAAAAATTTGTAAAAAATTTAGTAATACATTTTTCAAATGTATTTTTCCAATAAGATGCAAAATGTAAAGAAAATTGAAAACCTCGAAAGAGCCACACAAAACTTTAAATAGAGCCATATGTGGCCTGCGGGTCAAGGTTTGGGCGTGCCCGATTTTGACTATGTTTTGTCCCTTCTAGAAGAAATTTACTCGTATTTAAAAAAATCAATGGTCAACACGTTATACAAAATGTTCGACAATAAATAAATATATTACGTAAATAATTCCTGCGAAACTAGTTATAATAATTATGTTGCCGATAAGCGTAGAAGGGAATCTGCAAAATACGCCCACACTCAGGGAAATAATATAAAATCGATGTGTTTATTGTGTCCCCCTATTCATATTTTTTTCACAATGCGCTTATCGTATGCCGTTTTATACATTATGTATTCGCGTGTTAAATAAAAACGCTTTTCTTGTTCTGCATTGTGCGCATGGGATTCAGAATTGAACAAAAGACTTCTAAGAAGTGGTTACGGTACGTTTGAAAATTTTATTTTTCTCCCTAAAAATGCGTTTTTATTTTTTCCCGTCACAAGAAACCTTCCATTGGCAATACAGATACTTAAATATTTATTTTTGACAGCGTTTCGTACTTAAGATTATTTGTATTTAAATTTAATTTTAATTATGTATATTGGGAGTTGCTTAATGCAATAAAAATATCAATTTTAGTGAAATATCGTTTATATAATAAAAACATACCATAAATATCGGGTTTTCATAGTTTATTCACTGGAAAATTTATCAATAACTAATATCGTTTACCTTCTATCCCGAAAGATAACTAAAGTTAAACGAAGTCCTTACAACTCAAACCACAGAGGCTATTAATTTCCAGGCTGAAGCTATCCTTCCAAAACCGATGTTTACATCAATCCTTTTAAGTTGCGAATACATTATCTGGTCACTGAACATAAGCTAGGATCCTTCGATATCCGCTCGATTGCTTCTGGAATTATTAAGTTTTTTTTGCTTGCTTTGTCTCTTCTCTTTCTTAATCTTTTGAGTTTGATGAAAACTTTGTTGGTCGTTGATTTAAAAAAAATATTTATTGAATTACGCTTTGTTTTTTTATTGTTTGATTCATATTATATCTAGAGCAGCCATACTCAACCTGCGGCCCAGTAAGCCCTCCATCGGTGAGCTAAAAAAAAGGAATTTTGGAGATATCTCGAGAAAAAGTATACCAAATCGAGGATTTCAAATTCTTCGGTGAGCTAAAAAAAAGGAGTATACCATAAATATGTTGCGGCCCACGTAGAGAAGCAAATATCGGAATGCGGCCCGGAGGAAAAAAAGTTGAGTATGGCTGATCTAGAGGCAATGTTTTCTACACGAATAATAAGAAAGGAGCATGTAAAATTTATCACATTTTTTTATTGTTCCACATTTTAGGGATTGCATTCACCTATCTTTTCAATATAATCAATTTTCACAGCCTATATAGCAAGAGTGCTAAACCAAATCCAAATGCTAACTATTCGACTCTTTTTTTATTTTCTTAAATAATTATCAACAGTAACGTTCCTAGGCTATGTGCCGCCCTAAGCAGCGTTCAAAATAGCGCTTTTACTGTTTTTAGAAATTACATTAAATATGAATTGAATAAAGCCATAGAAGTAAAAGTGACGTGTTTTCATTATTTCATATTCTTCTTAGAATGCATAAACATCACCATCATGTCGACCGCTGTTTTCCACTTGCTCTACTGACCAGGCGGGTCTGGGCTCGATTTCCGGTAAGGTCAATGACAAATTTAGATTTTTTAAGTTAAATTTGAGACATTGGTGTTTTTAATGTCAATTTACTTCAAGTTGATCTCGAGTGACTTACACTAAATTTTCATCGAGTTTTTCTCGTATGATTTTTCAGCTTTAAAATATTTTACGCATCGGCATTAGCTGTAATGCCAAATATTAAAAAAAATCATCATCTACGTTTTGATGACACATGCCATTTTCGCTCGCCTTTATTAATTTACGCCAAATTTGCCGCATACAGTGCCACCATCGGTAAATGTCATTTAAAAAGGATGTTTACGAAAAAAGTAAGTAATGTTTACCAATCGGCCATACTATTATTACCATTGAAAGAACGTTTGTTCATCAAAGACTTTGAGAAGCATCATATTTATTCTAATCTAAATTTATGTGCAAAAAATATTTAAGAAGGTATTTAAAAAAAATATTCTGTGATTATTTGCCGCTTCCTGGGCAACTGCTTAGTCGCTTATGCCCACGGGCCGTCTCTGATATTCGATAATATTTCCTAAAAGTTTTTGTAAAAGGCGATACCAATTGTATATAAGGAATAACGTTGTATCATACACAAACAAACGGTAGTCTCGAGTTTCTAAGAATTTTATTGAATTGTTATTCCATGTGACATTTACTTTTTTATGTCACACGATGTCTCGTATTTTTGACACTCACCTTCGAGTCATTGTCACATTTCGTCATACTGTTTTTAACTACTTTTAAAAAAAAAATGTCTCAAAAGTATTGATGTAGTTCGGTATTCAGATAAGCATTATAATCGGCATAAGGGCCCATCTACATTTTTTTCTATATTCAAGTTATCTTACACAAAATGTCTAAAATATATAAATCTTCATAAGTCAATGCCACTATAAATAGTATACATTATACTCAGAAAAAGTTATTGGTTAATATAGAAGTTTGTTCAAACCCTCTCCCCTTATCACCCTTTTAGCGTGTTTACTGTCAATGCCTGGTGGAAAGGCATTATATTAATAAAAAACACAATATTCCTTTGTAATTATTTTTACTTTTATGTATCAAGATCAGGACCGGTTTTACAAAAACAAATTGAAAAAAAAAGTTTAATAAACGATTGGCATTGAAAAGAATTTACAAATTACAATAAGTGACTCAAATTAACACAAATTATGTTTAACACCTCTAACATGTAATTAAATGTCAATTGCTTACACCTTTTCACATCGATTCTTTTTTGTATAAAAAGCAATGTTAAAATAATTTATTATCAGTTGACAATGCCAGTCACGAGCGAAACCGGTCCTGACCTTTATAAGTAAAGTGGAAATAAAGTAAAAGAATATTGTTGTTTCTAAATGTTATTACAAAGACCATCAATTGTTTATAAAATTCTATTTTTTTTCAGTTTTTAATGCTCGCCATTAGCGAATCCGGTCCTGATCTTGGTAAATAAAAGTGGTAATAAGAGCAAATGAATATTGTGTTTTTCTTAACATTCAATTATATTATGGTATGCAGTTCTTAAAACTAAAAATTTTCGAGACGGTGACCGGTCTCCTAGTTATATTATTTTCTATACATGCTTATTTGAGGAGCAAACATTCAAAAAGTGTTTTGTCACACAAATACAAAGCTTGGAAAATGATGATTTAAGTGTTGCAAAAGTGACGGTTTGTATGAATGTGTCAACTTTATGATTTCATTTTAATATGAAAAAAAACCTTTTTGAACACCAATTTTGATTTCCATTCATAGGTTTTATTATGGACTATCAGAATTGATATAAAACGCCATTTTTCAAAATTTGTGACAAAACACTTTTTGAATGTTTGCTCCTCATTTTAACAACGCCAGATATCCAACATATAATTTGTAGTTATGGTAAAGTACATAACATTATGTTTGATTGCATAATATATTAATTCTCCTTTATTGGTTGACCGCTGTTGACGCCGATGGCATAGGCTTAGGTATACCTAAAGGCCAGTTAAAGCGGTCAACGATGATATTGCAATCTCTCGGTTTACCTAAGTGAGTAAAGGGCCATTATCATCCGAGCTAATTACCCGGCCAGCCAGGGCGGCTCTGATGCAGTGCCCGACACCCGCCCTCCCACCGTTCAACACTGTCTACTTGATTAGAATTATACATAATGTGACCAGACGTCCCGTTTTCAGGCGGCGTGTCCCGGTCAAAACGATGATTTTTTATGTGTAAGTCATTTGAAATGAACTCGAGAAGAATTAACATCACTAACACTAGAGTATGTATTCAATCCTGGAGCCTTTTTCCCGGGATTCCGGGATTGAGATTTTCTCACCGAGGAATTTGAAATCCCCGATTTGGTATACTTTTTCCCAGAATCTCACAGAAACTCGTTTTTTTTTTTTAGCTCACCGAAGAATTTGAAATCTGAATTTGCCAATTTCGTGTAAATTTTTGGGATTTGATCAAAATTTCATAATCCCAAAATCCCGGGATCGCGGCCATCTCAATCCCGGAATTTCGAGATCAGAAAATTGAACGGGATCCCGGGATTGGATGCCCTAACTAACATTCATGTCTTAGATGTAAATTTTAATTGAAAAAATAAATAATTTGACATAGACCTTACCGTAACTTAAACCCAGACCCAGAGCTAAGCTCAAATCCATAGTTAATCAACCTTTTTGGGTCCATTGCCCCTTTTGAGTCTCACATTTTTACGTAGCCCCCAGTACCTGTTTTGAAGTTTTTCTGAAAAAAATGTTGTCATTGGTTAATTTGAAATACCCAATAATTTTGGTTTTTTTTCAAAAAGACGCGAGATTATTTTTTTTGCGTTTCCCAGAATTTCCTATTTCTTAAACACAGGAATTAACGGATTTTTTAAAAAAAAACCTGGTAGTTTATGGTAGTTTATGTTCCCGGTTGGGAAATACTGCTCTATCCCGACTAAATCACAGCGGGCGACCAAACCACGAAAAATATAAAATACTTCTTTTGGATATTTTAATATAAAGGTTGTTTTTTTTGTGTGCTAAAAGCATTGCACCTTAAGGTAGGGATTGCTATACCGGACACATTTATCAATACCGGTATTATTTTTTTTAATTGAGAAAAAAAAATCCAATTACGATCTCAATACGGAGTGAATAAATCCAAATCGGTATTTTGAATATTTTACATATAAAATAAAGCACTTAAAAATATATCGTAATCATATACTAAAAATGTTTTAATATTTTTATTATAATGCCATTCCACCAAGTATTGACAGTAAACACCTTAAAAGTAATCATATACGTGTAATTTTCTTAAATAGGTTACTTATTGTTTCTTAAAATAATAACACACCATTAAATAGAGTCATTAATTTTGGAAACTATCAATATTGATACAACTATTGTGAGATCTTAAACTACAATGTTATTAAGCTATTTGATGATTATTCTGTACATTCGAAATTCGGTTTTGGTTAATATTCGATTCCGACATACCATAAATACCGGGATTCCGGTTTCGTTAATACCGATATTGCAATCCCTACTGTAGGGTGACGGTATTCAAATGTTATAAATCGCGTTTCCTTGAATTGTGGAAGTTAGGGGTAGAGTAGCCATTGTTTCAACAGTGAAACACGCTAAGTTGAGGTTGAATTAACACGTGGGTCTTTACAGAGCCACACCCCTACGACCTCTTCATTGTATAAACACAGTGCTGGGTTTGCAACATTACGATCCTTTACATACCATAGAATTAGTCCCATAGCAAATGTTAAATGTGCATTTCCTTATCGCTCGCTTGCGTAATATTATGTGGGGGATTTTAGATGCCATGCCGCTGGTATCGTTCTAAATACAGAATAACTCCCTAATATTCCTTACATGAATAAACATAATTATTAATAAAAATAATAAAACATTTTTAGTACTTTTTCCACATAAAATTTATTAGATCAGGACCGGGTTCGCTCATGATGAGCATTGTCAACTGATAAGAAAAACAATAAAACAGTGATATTTATACAAAAGTTAAGTGATAAAAACAAGGTATGACAAACAATTGGTATTACAACCTAGCAAAAGAATTGAAGTAAAATACAAGGAAAATAAACTATAAATAAAAAGTTGAAGACCACTTAGCAATGAAACTATTATGACAAAAATCAATTAGGTATGAATTATCATTACCAAAGTAAAAACCAACAATTAGTGTATATAATAAATAAATCTTAATGTCTTGTCAACCAAATTGAGTTTGGAAAATCCAGTAGAGTTTAATCTAGCAAAATGTAATGTAATACCAATTGTTTGTCATACCTTGTTTTTATCACTTAACTTTTGTATAAATATCACTGTTTTATTGTTTTTCTTATCAGTTAACAATGCTCATCATGAGCGAAACCGGTCCTGATCTAATAAATTTTATGTGGAAAAAGTACTAAAAATGTTTTATTATTTTTATTATAATGCCATTCCACCAAGTATTGACAGTGAACACCTTAAAAGTGAAAATTATTAATATTTCTACCTTTCCAGCTATTGGGCTAACAATGAGCAATTTTCGACTTTAGGAATATGTGTAGTTAAAAACCTTTTATTTGGATTTTGAATTTCAATACTTCGTAGATATAAATTGTATATCTAAGTAAACTGATACTATAAAATTAAAACTGGTCCATAGTTGTGACACGTGTTTCGCTTATTTTAAAAGCACGTTCAGACTATACTTCAATCCCGGGATTAGTTTTATCTGAATCTCGCGAAATTCAGAATTGATGAGAAAAACTGCGAAATTCTCAAAGTAGAAATTCGCGCGAGAGCTAAAAAAAGGTCTCACATTTTTTAATTTTAAGAAATCCACAAATTCCCAAGATTTCTCAATCCTTGGTCTGGGACTAGATGCCCTAGTTCAGACTAACTGTATCGCCAGATTTTATTTACAACCTAAACATTGATTCTAATTATTTACTCATTTTAATAGAAAATTTAAATTAACTTTGATTATTCCACGTGTTTCGTCTCTTTCAGAAGCATCTTCAGACTTTCTATCGCAAAGTTTGCTTAAGTTAATTACAAATCACAAAAATAAACAGATATATATTTTTTCTTTTTATTGGACTATTGGATGGGTAGGAACAGGAAAAAGGAGGGAGTTATCCATAAACAATAACTGAAATATTCATTTGTTTTTTTTTGGAGAAAAAAATCTTCTGGAAAATAAATTTATTAGTAGGATACTACTTGTATGTTTAATGTTCAGACTTCAAGTCAACTTCAAAATCATATTTTAGGGTGTTCACTGTCAATACTTGGTGGAAAGGCATTATATTAATAAAAACACAATAATCCTTTGTACTTCATTCCACTTTATTTAATATGTCAGGACCGGTTTCGCTCATTGCGAGCATTGCTTTCAATCGCCATTCTGAATTTATTAATCTGGGATGACTTTTTAATTATATGTTAGATGTGTTGAACATTTTAATTTTGTGTTATTTTAGAATCACTTTAATGTAATTGGCAATTTCTTTTCAATGCCAATTGTTGTGTAAAACTTTTCAATTTTGTATAAATAGCATTGTTAAATTATATTTCTTATCAGTTGACAATGCTCGCAATGAGCGAAACCGGTCCTGACATATTAAATAAAGTGGAATAAAGTACAAAGGATTATTGTTTTTTTATTAATTCAAAATCATAGTTCAATTTTAATCTTAATTTGGTGAAGAATATCTGTATTATTGGTTTTATTAATTTCAAACTCTTTTCAGACCTGATTTTTGTAATCAAACTCGTGATTCTTACTTACATTTTCACAGTCGCCAATGAAGTTTTCGTATAAACGTATTTTTTCAATTTGACATAATTATAACTAAAAATATTGTGCTTGGCCATTTTATTTAATTCATCTTTTCTGTATTACCAAATAAGCGTATAAGGTATACTAATATATAATAGCTTTGTATTAACCCAATCAATACCTTTTGTCATCGGTATCTCTTTATATGCTATATAGTCACAACTATAAAATGTGTAGACATCTCGTCTCATTAAAAACCGTCTGCTTCCGAAATGTTCACCTTTAGAAAATATCGTTAAACTACCCCGACGCGATTTAAACGCGTTTTCGAAAAATTTTGACGCTAACAAGGTTATTATATTCGTAACATAAATTTTCCCAAGCTTTTGAAAACTTACCTTAATATTGAATGTAAAATGAAACCCATTTATTTTAAAATGTGCGTTTAATTAAATTTTGTAAGTTTATCGAAAAATGTGTTACAATATTTCAATTTTAGGAAAGATGGGTGGAATATTGTGAATTGTTTTCCATGAATTAATGTGGCCTATATCTTTTAATTCAAGAGTTTATCTATTATCACGATTTCTCGCTTTTAAATATATCTTACTATTGAGCGAGAAGAGATGTTTAATGCAGTCTGTCTTCATATTAGCCCAATAAACCACGCTGAACTGATTTTAACCATGGTCAACTTTAAGACGTTCGACAAACTTTCAACATCATATGGAGAACGGGATATATCTGATTCCTATTTTATGATTAGTTATTGTGGTATGAGAGGCAATCGTGTAACGGCGGATGCATACACATAACGAGAAACGGTCCTTGAATTTACGAGTAAGTCTTTATCCTTAAAACGTAACTTTATTATTTGAAAATGTTTAAACTGCCATATTTTTACACTTTCCTGCTTAGCTCTTGGATGCATTTTAATTATTAAAACTGCGTATCTATCATCGAAAGTATGTATAATGAACGTTACATACATACGCATACACTTTTTTGTTTTAATCTGTGCCCTCTCCCAATGTGAAGCATATGTACTCTAAATGGAGGGGTTCACAGCAGAAATTTTTCTACGAAAAAGGCTTGTTACTTAGTTGCTCAATGTCTCTTTTTTTCCAAAGGGAGTAGAGATAGAAAATATATAGCTATGACGAGACTAGATGTTCGCTCATCGCTTCCGCTATACCCTGTTTTTTATTAGGTCCGTAATGCAGTGGTCACCATTGATGACTTACGCGATGCGTAACTCACGGAATCAAATCCCAGTATATAAATTCGTGACGTGTGAAAACTTTCTCCTACCCTTCCAATTTCATTAATAATGAAATTTCAATTTTCTCATACTTAAAAATACACGCAATTACTATTTTCATTAGAAGATTGATAAAACTATCTCAAAATAATATAACAATGAACTAGTTTTTGATAAATCTGCACACTTGATAAAATATTCTCTTTGGTTTTATATTTCATTATAATATTCACAAATCCAGTGACCCACTTCATACGACAACCAACCCTCGATAGCATTACATTATGGGATACACATAGCGTCCCATATCATTCTGGTGTTGAAATATATTATTCGTCGGGATTTCAAGTAACACGTCTGACCGCAAGCTTTGCCAGACATTGTTTACCTATTATCCCTCCTGAATTATAAATGACCACTGCGAGGGAAGATTTTTATGATAAATATCTCGTATGGAGAATTGTAGACTATGCCCAGACAAGTTCAAACTAAAGCATTGTTGATTTATGATGAGTTTCGTCAACTTTATCGCTATATTAATGTTCGTGTGTATAATAAATGGTTTTAGATTTATTGTTTTTTTTTCTAATAAAAATGTTTTGTTTTGAATGAAACAACAAGTCGAATTTTTCTAAATTCAAATTTATCGGTGTTGCGCTTTAAGGTTATTGAAAATTTTCATATCATATAGATGAGGCGTCTAGTTACAAAACGAAATATATACACAATTTGTCGAATTCAAGAAAACAATACGTTCATATTCACATGCAATTTTACACAATGTGAGAAAATTTAATCAAAAAATCATAATTAGCGATATATTCATGGATCTGAATATTTCAAATCTGGTAAGTAAAATTTAATTTTGTTTATATTTATTTGATTGTATTGCCTATCAGCTACTAAACCCTTTTTTAGTTCTGGAAAAAAGAATCTTTTCCAATTTTTGCTTGAAATATAAAAACTTTGAGGCAATTACTGAAATGTTTTCATATCGCTTTTTGTACGCCTCAGATCATTTATTTAAAATACGCGAGGTTTACATCATATATAAATATATTTATAAAAATACATATATAAAAAAAAAACACATGATTTAAAGTACAATGCCGACGAATGGCTTATTTCTTTAATGAGTATATTTTTTTAGACGTCGAATAACTGATGGTTTTATTTACTCAAATATTAAATCCCTCTTTATAGATGAGTCGATTTTCCTACTAATTTTAAATTTAAAAAGTTTAAATTCTGAAAATGAACTGTGATTATCGTTGTTTGAAAACCTTTTTTTCTTGACTTACTTTTAGATAACGTGTTCATTGATATTCTAATTTTACAACAGTATATATTTTTCACACTACAAGAGAGTATGTGTGGGCGTAAGTGATTTTTTTTCTTCAGGAGAGTGAATTTTAAATTTTTAGCAAATACACACTTCCTCTCTGTCTTTCTGCGCATTGTTAAATCATTTTGATCGCATACTGACAGGTAAAACTGCTACTTGATAATAATTTTAAAGTAGACTAGTCGAATGAACAAGAATTGTATGAATGTATCAGAATGTTCTTAAAATTCTCACGGAATGCATTGTCAAAAAATGTCGCATTTTAGTTTTGTGATATAAACTTTGAGCAATTGTAGAAACAAATATTTCTCATATAAGTTTATTGTTTATTTCAATTATAAGCTTAGTATTTTGAACATAGTAAATCACTCAGTGTTAATGGTTTCATCTGCTATGTTTCAAATAGTTCTAGCTGCCAGTCTTACGGCCGCAGCAATCGTTTTGAAATATTGGTGCTGGAAGAACTTTTGACAGAGTCAGTCAAAATTTCCAGAGTCTTGCGGTGCCGTTCCCAGTTGAAAATCTAATTTTGCCAACTGTTTCCACAGTCCATGGAATAAACGTATTCATTATGGCTTTCGGAACATCTACGTTTATATTATCGCTGCTTTTAATAGTAGTATTCATAAGCTAGTTATTTCACAATAATTATTACTTAGTAATAACAAAACCGGAAGGTTTGGTCGGTACCCTCTAAGAACTCACACGCATTTTGTATTGATCCGTTTATAAGTAAAGCAGAACGTTTGAACTGTTTGATACCGTTTGACACAAAAACTGTGCATCAAAAATAATCGATTGACTTCTTCGCCTAAGAGAGTTCAATGCTGTAGCTCTTATGACTATGACATCTATCGATAAGAAAATATACAGTTCACATATTCATTACTTTAAGTGGCGGCTCGTGGTTTAAATATTTAAGGGTGCTGTGGTTTATTTTTTAAACCATATCCGCTCCCTAGCCGTAGCATATAGCCATTACATGGTTCCTCCAAGATTCTCTGTACCCCGCCAATCTTCTTGCTTCCTCCCATGCCATCCCAGCGTTTCTTCACTTTTAACATTATAAAATCCTGTTAAGTACGTTAATCCTGTTAAGTATTATAATGCTCGCTATGAGCGAAACCAGTCCTAATTTTGGTAAATAAAAGTGAAAATAAGTACAAAGAAATATTGTGTTTTTCTTAACACGATTTTGTTTTGCTTAAAATTTATAGAAAACAATTTTAATGATGTGTTTTCAAAATATTTATTGGAAGTAATTATTTCATGTTATAAACAATTTATTTATGTATTGAATTAAAATTATGCTTTCTCCATAGTGTTGTATTTAAAACAACTCCGAAGGCTTCCCATATCAATGTTCCTTATTATAATTTGATTAATTATCAGAAAACGCTCATTCTTCAAAGTTCTATTATTAAGAAAGCTTATAACGTAGTTTTGAAATAATCGGTAAATTATATTCAACGTGAAACTAAGCTTTAGGGCTTATTGTTTATTTTGAGTTTATAGTTATATTGAGTTTTTGTGTACCCTGATATTATACATGAGTCATTTAAAATTTCAAAAGCAGTTAACTCGGTTATTGGCAAAATAAGCAATCGAGCTGTGTGTTGTGTCTATATATTGCCAGTATTCTTTAACGCTATCAATGGAGCTTAACACTTTTTGAATGATGCTATCCCAAAACTAAAGCTCGCCCGAGTTTATTATTATAAAAATAAAAACATATATGTATTAACAATCCCACTAGTTTTCAACAGGGCTGTGGAGTCAGTTAAACAAAATACAACTTCGACTTCGACTTCGACATTAATTAAAAAACCTACTTTGACTACGAATTGATTTTTTCAATAATTTACATTTAACTTACATATCTGTATACCATGAGATCATTTCAGTTACTAGAATACACACGAGCCCAAATCCCATAATAGAGAAATATCGTTTCGATCAATGGATGGTCTGTGACCAGTCTAATTTTTTACCTTGCGATATTCTGTCTAATGTTGCTTCTTAAAGACGCTAAGCACGTGCTATAATTTGTAATACAAGTAGAGTAACAAAGTTATTAAAAGAGATTTAATTATTTAAAATGAGCCTCTTCAGATTTACTGACAAAACTATCGAAAAAGTGAATTTCAAAAACCTTTTCACCAAACTATCCCTAAAATGGAACGCAAAAGGAGCGAATATCTAAAATTATCTCCCAACTTTAAGCCATATTCTTCTATCCCTACTCTCGTCGAAAGATATATATTGAGAGACTGAGTAACAAGTTGCTCTCGAAGAAAAATTCTATTGAAATAAACTCTATTAGGCGTTTATATGCTCGTTATATATCACTATACATTTATATGGTCCATGAATCACGATGAGCTTCAGTGCCAGCTTGAAGACCGCTGGTCTGTGTGTTCGAGTGGCGTCGTTAGAATTTACCAACTGCCAATTCAGATAATACCTTCTTATTTCAAGTAAGCCGTTCTCCATTAATCTTTTGCTTATCCGCCGTGGGAAAATAAGATAAACGCAAAATGATCGCCGAGCGGATATGAAGAACGAAAGGAGGAAATGGAAAACATAATTCGATATAAAAATCATTTCTTACTTTGGAACAGGTGCCAAAAACGACAGGTACATTACCCACAGCAAATGACATTCGTTCACTTAATATTTCTTTTTTAAATTACGATAGAAATACGATTGGAATTGTTTCCTGGCACTTTCAATGTCACCCTCTTTATTTGAATCGTTTTTGTAATACACTTTATCGGAGATGAGCTTTTTTATCAATATAAAAGTATTTTCTCTATATTTGGTGGTATAGTAGTTTAAAATTACTTCATCCGATGGTTCTATTTAGACGATTGCCTTAATAAAAAATCTGTAACAAAAAGAAAAACTTGTTAATGTCAATACGTTTATTACGAAACATGTTAATATTGTTCGTTATCAATGTTTCGCATATTATAAGCTCGTGATCAAACAAATGTAGTAGTTTTAACGCTCGTCGGCTCATGATTTAACGTGAAGTAATTTACGCCCAGGCAGCTTATAATGACAACTTCGTGAAAATACGCTTTTGATAAAAAACAAATATATAAGAATTGATTTGATATTTTTGGCGGATTCGACGGTAACTTTGTGGAATTTCATTTGAGAAGCATTATCCAACGTAACATCGCAACGTTCACAAATAAACTAAAATGGATTTTAATTCTTAAGTTTTTAATATACAAAAAAAATAGTTTGGGATGGTTTTTCAATAAATAATGGCGGAAATGACCCATCGTGTATTTATATCAGTGCTCCGCAACCTTTTCTCACCTACGACACACCAAAATTCTTCCTAGAATTCCGCGGCACACCAAAAGCATAAACATATAGGTATTAAATTGATACAAAATTTTTCGTTTTTAATTTGAAAAGTATACATACATAAAACTATAATATATTTACTTTTATGCAATCTTAATAATTGTTATAAAATAATAACTAATTAACGTGATACCTGTGTTTGTTTTAATGAACACAGAGGTTTTAATAATAATTCAATTAAAATATTTTTTCATTATGTATTTGACCGCGGCACACCTGTATCCGGCTCACGGCACACCAGTGTGCCGCGGTACACCGGTTGCGGAGCACTGATTTATATGCTAAGTTTTTGTGATGTACTATTATTATATGTCCAAAAAGTACATATTTATTAGGTTTTATTTTTTGAAAGAAAATCACGGCCCTCCATGCACGGCCATATTAATACCGCACGGCACAGATCAGGTTAATCAATTCTTTGAGAGAAATTCTTATGTTTATTTAAAAGGGAAACGACATGATTTACTTTTAATGTTCTCTTCTAAAAAAACTACCCAAAGGAAATTCGAATCAAAACCAATGAATGATGAATCAGCAGAAACAGATTAAATTAAATACACTGAAAAACAAGACTACTAAAACTGACTTTCAACCATTTTTTTTATACAAAACACACTTGAGTCAATTTCGTATGTCTTCTATGAGACTACTTATAGAATAACGGTATAATTCAATACATTTTAAACTGAACATAAATTAAATTAGATAGTAATAAAAAAATAATGGCTTTTTCCGTATGAATTTTTTATATTCAATATTATTAAATAAGATCTTAGTTTCCTCTATGGTTTCACTGCAATAAGAGACGAAATGAAATAACTAAGCTTTTTAATGCCCCAATGAATTCTCTTGAAGTTCTCATAATGGCTATACCAATAAATGAATGAATTAAAAATAATAATGTAAACCATTTGTCAAATCAGATAAACTGTTGACATTGTTTTGCTTATATCAACAAAATGGATTATTTCAAGATGTAATATACCTCGATAGTCTCTCAAAAAGTGCTTGACTAGTAATAACGGATTCGCGAAAAATCATTAGTCTGCCCTTGAACATTATTCAATGAAGACTTGTGATAGGTTTATATTACAAAATAATTCATAATACTTCAGTTCTCGGAGAATTTTCTCGATTTTTTTAAAAATATAACTCGAGAAAAACTTCTTTTTGAATTTTAATATTTTCATTATAATCAATAGTATTGTTTTATTTGTTACATTCATAATCAGCTACCTCTTATCTGAACCATAAAGCGTAATTTTTCCAACATAACCCACCCCTAAAAGAGGGTGATAGAGCTCCTAGAATCTCGTATAATCTTACTACGGTGCGATGGTTCACAAGAAATGTGTTACACATTGAGATTGTAATTAGTTGAGAATTAATTAACACTTAATTAAAACTAAATATAATATAATATTTTCAACGCGCTCATTTACTCACTATGAAACTACATATAAAATCATTTTTTAATTTCAGTTTAAAGCTGGGTTACTAAATTGAAAAAAAAACGGCGTTCGAATGTCGGAAATTTCGCTAAAAATCGGGTTTTCGAACCCAGATTTAAAAAATAAAAAAACTCAAGTTAAATACCATTTACAGAACTGGACAAATTCACTTTTTGTTGTAGTGTGAATTGCATTTAATAGATCACTTTTAGTGTGTTCACTGTCTATACCTGGTGGAAAAGAATTATTAAATTTGAATCGTTCAAATTATGTACATTCACACAGATTTTGTCACTAACGACCCGGGTTTCGCCTTTCGGCATCTTCAGGCGTTCAAGTGCACGGATGAACTTGAACTAACGCTATCAAATGAATGTTTCGTGTTTATATAAGAAATAAATGCATCACTGAGCTTTAAGTTATTGTTGGCGAAAACGATAAGCCCATGGAAATGCCCAAAGATTTGAGTAGTGAGTTGTTTTAAGAATTTTATTTATTTTGTTTGTCGGAAAAGGTTTTATGACTATATTTATATGGGGTATAACATATTAAAAATGTATATATATATATTCCTTTGTACTAACCACTTTTATTTATTAAGATCAGGACCAGTTTCACTCATGATGAACATTATCAACTGATAAGAAAATAATTGGATTTAATAGCCTGGCTAATGGTTGCATATTATTCTTTTTATTTGTGATAATAATTGTTTATTCAAGTTCACGATTTCATTAAATATTGGCATTCTCTCTAAAATTCGAAGAACATTGATAAAACATCAGTTAAAAAGTTCTGTAAGTAATCATAAATTGTTTTTGGTAGACCGCATTAAAATCCAGATTACAGTATCCTTTTGTCTTTGAATGCTTATCTCTATGGGTGGACAGCCTTTTAATTCACAAACAACATCCGAATCCCAGGGAAACGCGCAGCGGGGAACGTCCCGCGCTCCTAATCTGTCCACCGCTTAGTTTTGCGAAATCTCATCCATTTCGTTTGTACTTAACGACTCTTTTGACGAATAAATTTCGCGTTACAGTTTGTGACGATCTTGCCTCATTATTTTTAGGTTACAAAGCCGAGAAGTTCGCGTGTATTAATCCAACAGACGGCCGCGTGCGTTTCAAAAATTTCACAATGTCATTAATTTGGAATTTATTGTGACCGTAGAAGTTAACGGTCTCGGTTGGCTTCCTGTCGGCCATTAAACCATCTCTGTGCGCTTAATTTCCATCTCGTGTATTTTAAGCTGCGTTAAGTAGCTTTTATCATATTTTTTTTCTATAAAAGGTTTTACTCACACCGCTGCCGAAAATATGATTCATATTTAGAACTGGGTATTATACATCTTACCCCAAATCCAATACGTATTAAATTTGAATCGTTCAAACTATGTACATTCTCACAAATTTTGTCATTAACGACCCGGGTTTCGCCTTTCGGCATCTTCAGGCATTCAAGTGCACGGATGAACTTGAACTGACGCTTAGCAAATAAAAGTTTCGTGTTATATATAAGATATAAATGCATCACTGAGTCCAAAGCCACTGCTGGCGAAAAGAATGAGCCCATGGGAATTCCAACAGATTTGACTAGTGAGCAGTTTCAAGAATTATATAATTTGTTTGTCGGCAAAGGTTTTATGATTATATGATTTTATGGTTATATAGGGTATAGAAGTGGAGATGTGGGAAAATTTGATATTTCGTTTAAAATCGGAAGATTTTGCAGCTGTGCTTTGTTGATTTCTAAAATTTCTTGGAAAAAGAGCTTATGACTGTCCGTATTTGGGTGTAACATTTTTATCCCTTGTTCCTGATTGAACACGTGTCCTTCCAATATTAAGTGATTAGCAAAAGTAGACGTGTCTTTTTTCAATCTAAAGGCTGCCATATGTTCTAAAACCCGGATGTTCAGTGTTCTTTCTGTTTTGCCGATATAAAACTTTGTACAACAAGAGAATTGCAATCTATAGAATGTACATAGTTTGAACGATTCAAATTTAATATTGAAATTCCACCAAGCACCTTCAGTCGAAATCTTAAATTATACCAATACGTATTTTTGCCATCTTGATTTTTTTGAAATTTATTGACTTAAGTTTTGCCATAAGACGTGTATATACATACATATATACGTTTTCAAAACCTTATTTTGCCTGCCATTCATTTATTATTTTTATTTCCTTAGTCAATTTATTATTGCTTACATTCTACTATTGAAAACATCTCTTTTTAAATTCTTAGAAAAAAAACATTTATATATCGACTGTGGGAAGGAAAAAAGACGTAACCCACACATGTCAAATTTTACAGGAGACACAAAAAACGTGTTTTGATGATTTTGGGGAAGATGCAAATTATGAATTATACAAAACCCTGAAGTGCACGAAAACTTTTAAACTGGTGTTTAATTGACGTAATCTAATATTAACTAAAGACATTGTATACGAAAAACCTTTTTTTCAGTCTTTTTTCTTGTTTTGAATTTTCACAAGCTCATCCTTTTTCAAATTAAAAAACTAAATATAGATACTAATTCGGTATTTGCAGCTTACATCCTTTTAATAGAACGTGTATCGAGTTTGATACATTGTGATTATCGAAAAAAAGCTGTTTTGAAAAAACTGTGGGTTACGTCCTTTTTCCTTTCCACAGCTGATATGATTTGAGTGTGATACCGATTCTGTTAATTATTAAAAATAATGGAATATTGATATGCTGTATTCATATTTTTTTATTATTTGTTTTAAAAAAAATTAAAAAAAAAAACAAAATCGTTTTTAAAATTTAAATTGTAAATGTGGTCAAATATAAATTTTCCAATTAAAAATGAACGCTTTTCTGCGAGTAAAAAAAATATAATTCAAATAACGAATATGTAATGTGTTTTTTTTTTCCACTAGCTTAATGGGGACTGTGCGCTAAATATCACTTTGAAATATTATACAAGGGACAGCTGGTATTCGCAAATCTGATAAATGTGTGAATATTTTCGATCAAAAGCTCCCAGATCTGAAAGCTTCGGGTTGGTGGTGTCCGCAGCGTAGAACCATCGTACCGAATAAAGCATTTCGCTTCAAAGGAAGAGTGGTCGCTGTATCGGGAGATTATCCTACCGAACTTTTAACCGCTGACTCAAACGCCCCTTTCAGAGCTTTTGTAATTATTAAGGGTATTAGCTGCGATACCTCCAATGTGAGAAATTGATTTCACATAGTAAAAAAACAATTTTGCAAGTCACGCAAATCAACGAATATGCTTAATGTTCGAATAATATTAAAAAGTTTCTAGCTATTTTTAGAGCCAAATATGTTTTGCATTACTATAATGTTTGTATAGCTCTTAATATAAAGAATCGTTTTTCAATAAAAATATTGACTAAAATAAACTGAAAATAAACAAATTTTTGAAAAAAACTACATTATAATAACCTTCCGATATCGTTTATAAAATATAAAAAAGCTGAAAATATAAACAATAATAACGTAAACATTATAAGCTATATTGGACTTCCTATGTTTTTGACTTTTTCTGTATACTAACAGAACTCGAGATTCTTTGGAAGATAGTTTCTGAACACTCAGAAGTACAAGACGTTGGAATTAATTTGTTGAAAATACCGATGAGAAATGAAGAAACATAAATACACCAAGATATTGTGCAAATAACGTAAAAAATATACACATATCTGCTTTGAGAATCCTCTTTTCTTCGAATAAAAAATAACATAAGCAGTGATAAAAAAATCCTAAATATTCCTTAGAAATATCTTATAATCTCATTCAGTAATTCATTGAATAGTATTGACAAAACAAAAATGTCAAATATGTATGCCTTCTTAAATTCTCATGCTAGGAAACACTGAATGTGAAGGTAAATAGGCGGTGCTAAGAAATAAGTTTGTCTTTCTAGATATAGGTTGCATTTGCATGTCAGATGTATTGTATTATATGGAAATGAATCTATCGCTCAGTCTTCATCTCGAAGGTTTCTGTGTAGTTTAAACATTTCCAGATTGTAAGTATTTTATTGTATATAACTTTCTATCGATGATCGAATCTAATGATTATATGTAATTTTGAAGTCCTAAAGAAGGTATAATTAACAATTTTTTCCCCAATTAAGAATCAATCATTTATATCAAATCAATAGTAAAATTAATTCAGATCGCCATCAATAACTTTTAAACTATGTGATCAAGTTTATTTATATTTTACACGGTAAAAAATGTGTACTTGTCGCTTTGTCAAGTTCATCATTGCACTTTGCAAAATTCAAATGGTTGACAGCAAAACGTTTGCAAATATTCACAATTTATACGAATGAAATTGTTTAGTATATATTTATTTGACAGTTTCATTTCTTTGAAACATTAAATTGTTTTTTTTGACACAAAAAGTGTCATTTCAAAAAACATTAATACAATTCCCGGGCTTTTAGCCCATGGGCTTAAATCCCAGTACAGAGAGTTTCATATTATATTGAATTGTCTATCGATTTAAGGATTTCTGTTCAAAGGCATCGATGCCTTTGATTTAAAAAAAACCTCATCTTAAAAACGGTGGGTTACAAGAGCTATGAGCTAACCATGCAATCCTTGAAGAAAATCTTCTGTTGAGGTGCTTAGCAATGAGAGTGGACACCGATTTTTTTTTATTGAAAAATTGATTTATTGAAAAACGAATAATTCTAGATAAGATATAGAAAAATGATGTAAATATATCCATAGATTAGGTATATATTCTGATTTCTACAATAAGATTATCAAATTTTTGTCAGCAGATTTGAAAATAATTCGTCCCTAGATTAACGTTTTTAATGATGTTAGTATGTACTAAACACAATCACAAATACATTTTGCATTGCTGTGGCAGATGTGCATAATTCTCCCATTTCAAACGTATGCCTGCAATCAAGTGGAGTGAAGTCAGTGAGCCACTATTGTCTATCTATACAAAACGAATGTCTCGTTGAAGTCGACATCACAAGTCAAAGATATTAATTGATAGATTTCTCTACACATATGTATATTGTGATTAAAGTGATTTGGGTTAGTATAAAATGATGGAAAAAGTATGTATGGAATTGTACGTTCACGTTAATATTAATTATTTTAAAAACAATTTGAGTTTAATTGAATCCACATCCGCTCCCAAAGTGGAGCATATAGCGTTCCAATGGAGGAGTTATCTCGTCAGGAGTTTTTTTTTTTACAAAAACTGCTTGATACTTGCTCAGTTGCTCAACCTCTCTTTTTCAAAAGATTAGGGATAGAAAAGATATTAGTAGGGCAGGACTAGTTAGCTAATCGCTCTAGCTGTGCCCCGTTATTTTAAGATTGAAAGGATGTGAAGGAATTAGTAGAAATTACAAACGTTCATGCCTTCAAACAGAAGTCGATATATCTATTGCAAAAAATGCAATTTGTACTGAAATACCAGCTCGTGAAACCTAATCACGTTGACCACTGCGCTACAGCCCCGTCATATTTACCATGTGATATTTAGTTTAAGATTTAATTAATAAATATACCATGTATACTGCACACAATTTTTCTATTGCACTCAAAAATTACTATAAAATATAGTGTTATTAAGTATCAATTAACATACTATAAATAATCTGTTGTATCGTTATGACAATGGTAAGATGCTAAACAGCATTCAACATTATTTGAAATTTCCTGCACAACCTAAAAATTGTGTTATATTTAACCTAATATAAAAAACTTTTTTGTAAGTTAGTTCAGATAAAAAGCTTTTCCAATTCGTAAAGTTTAAATAATTCTCACTACAGAAAAATACAGAATTACTGCGAATGAAGAATTCATTTTGTATCTTTTTTATATCTCCCATTGACGAAAGTTTTCGATATTTCATGGATTAAATATCTGATGAAATCCTTTTACTAATTGACGTTACTACTTAGAGTTGGGATGTCGTTAGTGATATGTAATGTGGTACCGAACGAGGACAAAAAGCCTCCCGGATGAAGCAAACTTAAGCGGCTCATTCCAGTTTAATTATTATTATGATGTTGTTAAAACTCGAAGCTTTGCAGGCTGCTGAATACGATCCATTCAGGCAGAATTCTACTTGAATATGGAAGCTTTTTTCCAGCGGGAGATAACATAGCTGCGTTAATCCCTATAAAAGATTTCACTTGCAATAATTTAATCTGTTTTTAAAATTTTATATCACCTTATGAATAGATATTTTTATTTGGAATAATGGTTTTTCTATTTATAATTTAAGATTTCGACTGAAGGTGCTTGGCGAAAAGACACGTCTACTTTTGCTTATCACTTCGTTTCAGAAAGCCACGTGTTCAATCAGGAACAAGGGATAAAAATGTTGCACCCAAATACGGACGCTCATAAACTCTTTTTCCAGGAAATTTTAGAAATAAACAGAGCGCAATTGAACAGTCTTCTGATTTTAAACGACCAAATGCACATGCCTGGCTCTCCACTTTTATACCCTATATAAATATAATCCCTATATAAAACCTTTTCCGACAAACAAAAATAAATATAATTCTTAAAACTACTCACCATTCAAATCTGTGGGCATTCTCATGGGCTAATCTTTTTCGCCAGCAATGGATTTAAACTCAATGATATATTTATGTCTTATATGAACACGAAACATTCATTTACGTCAGTTCAAGTTCATCCGTGCACTTGAACGCCTGAAGATGCCGAAAGGCGAAACCCGGATCGTTAGTGACAAAATCTGTGTGAATGTACATAATTTGAACGATTTAAATTTTCTATTTATGTTTGTATGTTACGTGTAAAATGGTATTTTTATTTGTTATTTTTAATTAAGTAACTATACATGAATGAAGATTTTTTCCCTTTTTATGTTTATTTATTGAATTAATTCTTAGTATTTCTGATCAATTTATTTATACTTCGAGTACAGACTTTATTCATACTAATTTCCGCGTGAATTTATGCAACTTTGTGTTAACAAAGATTCTGTCAATTTAAAAACAGCGGGGAAAACATTTTTAAAAAACCCTGCAGATGTACTGATACTTAAAAAAGCACAAATAAAAAATGAAAAACTTAACCGATAATTTTTTTTTAAATTACGAAAAAACGCATTATTCCTTTCTACTTAATTTCCATTTTTATTTATCAAAATCAGGATCGGTTTGTCAGAGCAATGAAAATAAAATTTAAAAGTTCTATTTATACAAAAATAAATTGAAATGAAAAGGTGTAGTAAAAAAATGACTTTGAAAAGAATTTAAAAATTACTATAGAAATTATCAATAAGTGAGTCTTAAATAACACAAATCACTTTTAATGTGTTTACTGTCAATACTTGGTGGAATGGCATTATAATAAAAATGTTTTATTATTTTTACACATTAAAATGTTTAACACCTCTAACATGTAATTGAAAAATCATCAAAGAGTAATAATGTCAAAGTGGTGACTAAATGTGATTACAAACATTATTATAATTTCAGAAATTTTAACACAGTGATTTTAAATGATTCTTTACTAAAATTAAAACCTTAATAATAATTTAGCCGATTCCAAGTAGTATGTATGCTTATACAAAATCGACAGCAATTTTAAGAATTGCTATTGTATTTATTAAAAAAGAATGGTTCAGGTGCTTAAAACGTATTTATAAAAATAAAATATATGATAGCCGTTTTCAGTGTTACAAATAATTGGTTCATTCATTAGAATTTAACACAAAGCTTCTTCATATTTCGTGAAAAATTGGCAAATTCCGCTGCTACGTAAAAAGTTTATCATTCTCGTCTGTGCGATGTTTTTTCAATGATTATAAATTCATCGCATACTTAAGATTATTCTCGCCTATGCATTCATGGAAACACACATAATTGTTTGCTGTCGGGTTAGCTATTCAGGATTTAATGCTGGTAAATGGATAGCTATCTATCATTTCGTTCGTGAGGTTAGACGGAATATTTAACTAGGGCGATGTTGGTTTACTTGTATGTGTCAGGCGTGTTTGTATGTCTATTTGGCAACTCGTTCCACAATAACGATAATTAGATTTCATAACTTTTACACGATCTCGCTTGGCCCCGAGTCTTTCTGATTGATTGTTTCGAAGTATGTATGTACCAAAGTAGATATCGGTTCAAATTAAATATGATATAATACATTGTGATAAAGGGTTGTAATACTGAACGAATACACCAATACCGGTATTCGATATTGCACAAAGGTATAGTAACTATATTTAGACATTTCATATTAAAACCGATTTTAAAACAAATATTATCTAAAGGGTTAGTGCTACGGTCTACAGAGATATTAATAATTAAGACGAATTGTGAAGTGACTTATTATCACATTGGTGTAATTGATACATCGATTGAATTGGCATTTACTTGGTAAAACTCCATTGTAATAGGGTATTTTTAAAACCTTATAGAATTTTAAAATCATCCCGCTTCAGTTAGGAATTACACTTTATTATATTCCACTTTTATTTATCTGTGAAAAATGGACTGGGAGCCATTTGCGTGCTTATCCAAAGACCTTTTATTTTTTTACAATAAATACATTTATTTCTTATATATTCTTCATTTCATATTTACTATTTCAACATTTAATAACTATGAATGTCCAATAAAACCCGGAGAAAGCTAATGTTAATATTATTGTATTTATTTTTTTCAGTTTAATAAAACTTTCACAACTAAATTAGTTATTTTGTTTAAGATTTATCAATTTATTGTAAGAGAATAAAACGTCGCTATTTAAGCAAGTCACTGGTTTCTTATTAAATACAGTCAAATATTGGTGGAATAGTACAACGAATGCCTCTATAAACTAGGATAATTTTAAAATGATATTCAAATAGATTTTATCAGTCTCTGTAGACAGTTGAACTCATCTTATAGGACAGTGCTTACCAACCTTTTTCATGCCACGGACTCCTTAATCTCAAAACAATAATCTGCGGACATGTTCGTATATTATCACAGAGAATGTTGAAAGAATGAAAATTTTCGCGGACCCCCTCGAAAAACCTGCAGACCTCAGGTTGGGAAGCTCTGCTATATGAGACAAGGCTTACTGTCGTAAATACATACATAAACAATTGTTCTTTTTAATAAAAAAATAGTCCATAAAATACCAGTACATTTATGTTCAGTACATCTGTCAATATTAATTTGATATTTGTGTAAATTAGTTCAGAAAAAGCCCTCTCAGATTCAACGCTAATTCTATCGATAGCCATTTAAAAATCACCCCTTAATGTATCATAATATCGGTATTTCTGTATTTAAAAAAAACAATCGAATTACCGGAACATCGGTTTCAATGATACCGGCATTGTAATACCTTTATTACGACGTACACAAAACGTGGAAAACTTTTCCGGCGCGTCAATTAGTTTCCTATTTTTGTATAGCGTCTGTTGAACATCAATAAATGTTTGCACATCTTGTTTTTTCTACTATTTGGCAGATACGAAATATTTCTTCGTAATTGTGAGCGCGTCACTTGTAAGTAATTTTACTGCGAAATATACGCCTTGAGATGTTTCTAATAATACTTGTTGTTTCATTGATTCAATTAGAACCGACTTCACGGAATCACACTATTTTCTGACATAAAAGTTACCGTGCGTAATGATTCTATTAAATTTCCATTACATGACATATCGTCGGCTTCGAACTCGAAATCACTAACAGACCATTTTTTGATATTGATTTTTTCGGTGTCAAAACTCAATTTAATATTTTATATAATTGCAAAAAGTCAGAAACTTATATAAACGTAACATTTTAGAGATTTCAAACGATAAAAAATCACTATAAAAAATAAAGGTTTTTCAGAGCAACAGAATGCTTTCAGTTGTTTATTGATTTTCGTCAATTTGTTCTCAGTTAGTGACACTTTGCATTAAATCGACGTTATAGAGATATCTAGAGAAGTTTGGGGAAAAAGTAAAGTAATCTGAAGATTTCAAATTCTTCGGTGAGCTAATCCCAATCCCGGAACCCCGGGGTTGAAAATTAATCAATCTTGAAATCCCGGGATTGGAAAAAGGCTCCGGGATTGGATACTCTATAAATAATGGAATGGCTTTATACCCGGTCGGAAATAAATTAATAAAAATAATAGACCCGATTAATTTTCATTTCTATTCTTAAAATCTATGCTTAAACTCTGACATTGTAAAGCGACTTTCACATAAAATTTAATACGTGAATGAAAGTACTAAATGTCGTTTTATGAGCATGGCAGTGTAATGAGGTGTAAAGGCATTTTTTCCCTCAAAATGAAAAAAATAAACGAAGACGTATTATGCCGAAAATAAAATCTTTTTCGTTCCATATCGTGATCCAGTGTTTCACGGAATGCTTTATTCCATATTTCTTAATCTCCTCCTTTTCCTTCAAATTTCCTATATTGCTACGATTAGCTCTAAAATGGAGTAAAATATGATCATTCCAACGTCTTAAATATGATTAAGAAATATAATAAAGGGTTTCGCGTTTAATTTAATCCAGGCTTTCCAAAAATTCTTGTTTCATAATATTATAATATAATATAAAATGCGGAGTGTAGTTATTTTTTTGATTGTTTATAATTAAAATCAGCTTCCATTGTGCATTCGATGTCCATCAACAAGTGAAAAAAATAATTTAACCTAACTATGGAATCCAAATAGTGCATCTGAAGAAAAGCTTATTGTTGAAAGCTAGTTGTCAGCCGTTCAATCCCTTTTTTCACAGTCATGTAGCATACATGGATGGCGTAATAAAATAGCTAGTAGAATCTTTTGTTAAAGAAGCACATTTGGTTAATTTTAGTGTGTTAACTGTTAATACTTAGTGTAAAGGCATTTTATTAAAAACATAAACAATCTTTTGTACTAAATCCAGATTCGCGATCAGGACCGGTTTACTCATCACAAGCATTTTGAATTGGTAATAATATAAACAATTTACATATGCTACAATTTCGGGCTGAAAATTATGAAAAACATATTTTTAATATGGTTTATGTTAGGTAATATACATATACAATATATGAGAAGCAAACATTTAAAAAGTGATTTGCCACACAAATACGGAGCTTGGGAAACGCTGATTTGACTGCTGGAAAAATGTGCAAACTTTATGATTTATTTTTTATAGGAAAAATCCTTTTTTGAACACTAGTTGTGGTTTCCATTCATAGATTTTACTATGGACTATCAGAACTGATATTAAACGGCATTATTCAAATTTTGTGACAAATCACTTTTTGAATGTTTGCTCCTGATATACCTATATATTTATATATAAAGATGTTTTTTTTGTTCATCAGCAAAAGAATATTCGTATTCTTTCATACGTTGATTGTTTAATACGTTTTATAAATGTAAATCATTTCAGTATGTTTTAAAACAGTCCAGCTTTTAGAAAATCACAAGTGAGTCACTTAAAAAGCTATTATGGAAAACTTTACAAATGATACGTACGTAAATAGTTCGCAGCATAAGTCAAATATAATAAACCTGGAGGAAAACTGCAACTCATTCGTTTGAGAACTATCATCGCGTAAAGTTCGAAAGCTCGCTCGCTACCTATCGAAAGTTTCTCGCGCGAAGCTTTCCCACTCAGGCTGCACTTGCTCTACCTACCAAAGAGAACCAGTTAATAAAAGTTGCAAACTAAACTTGTCTTTGAATAAAGTTTAGCCACGTATCATTGAATGAAGTTTATTGCACAAATATCAATTTCGTTTTACTAAGATGCTTTTCGATTATTAAAATATTAACCATAAATATTTTATGTATCAGCAAGTAGTTTCAAAACATTGATTATTTACTGAAATTCAAACAGCATTTCATTAAACCAATAAAATCCCTCTATCTATTCAAATTAATTATTTAATTGAAAATTTGATATCAATATTTAATTTAGCCAGACACTTTAGTACGTAATTCTAGTATCGTGCCTTACTAAACAGTTGTAAAAAATATATTATACATACATTTTAAAATGTCCCTTTAATGACGAATTTTGAACTGTTAATGAACATTTTTTCCATTTTATTGATTGATCATTTAAAATAAAAGTGAAATTTGTACAAATGAAGATTTTTTAAACAATATAATCCCTCTCCACCATTGAACACCCTGAAAGCGAAACTACATAATATATTTCGAGAAAAATTCAGAAAACTTTCCATAATTGGATATAAAAAAGATACGTTATTTAATAAATATAAGTATTTAATAAGAGTCTGTAGGTTGCAAATAAACGTATGTAAAATAATTGGCCATTATGTATTTAAGCTGTCATAGCTGTATTATCAGTTATCACGTCATTACCATACGCAGACAATCGATTACGAACTGTGGCTTTTGGGCTTAAGCATGACTACCATGAACAACAAAACAATTTACTAATTTCAATGAACACCAAAGTAGTACGGTTGTGTAAAGGTTGGGTATATATAAGTCTTACTGTACTTTCACTGCATAATTATAGAAAAGAGATTAACTAGTCTTCTGGAATATATGTACATCAAATCCAATAAAGACATTTTGTTACGAATTGCGTAACTCAGCCATCCGTGTAGTGTTAGATTTTTTCTTTCTTTTGCAAAGTGTTTTTCATTGTTTTTATAAACACGTATATTTTATGCGAATTTCATTTTTAATAGACCACTCTATTTCTAGAGAGAGCTTATTTTTTCATCCAATCCCCAAGCCACAGATATTCCGCGAAATGTAAGTAATTCAACGCACGAAAGGGGCTATTCTATTACCCTATTTGCTGGCTAAAGCAACATATTCGACTAAATTTATTTGTTTCCATAATGCATTTTGCGTATCAGGACTTGAGTGGTGTACTATTTTAAGTCGCGTGTTTGAACCACTTCAACTGGTAAAAAAAATAGAAATATTATTTTTTCTGTAGTATATATAGCGATTCTATCGTTAAACGCCAGACTAATATGAGCCCATTAGATGTGTAGTGAGCCAAGTGGTGTTTTAGTTGTAAAATAGTTGGACGCGTTATAATATTCTACACGTCTTAAAGTATCGTAGAAGTGAACTAACCTCAGTTAACACATTGAAATAGTGTTATCTCCCTAAAATAAAAATATGCATTCCAACAAAACACCAAATAAAATCGTGATTGTATTTAAAAGTTCATTAGAAAAGTTTGACCATTTAATAAATTGACTCACTTCACCTCTTAAGGGATCATATGAAATGGCAATGAATATATGTTTCAATGTCGAATGCTGCCATTAATGGTAAAAAGTTAAAGGTTTAGCAGATAGTTTTATACACCAAATAGAAGTGCTACCTGTCTTCATTCACTCAACACACCCTCTTTTTATACAGTGTCTACGCATTGTAAATCGTGCGTAAGCGTAGTGTTAAAATAATAATATTATATTATATTAATAGCTAATATAAATAATATTTAGTTGGCTTAACTATAGGTAATAGATTTAATTTTACTTTTTTTAATTCCACACGATATATGGTTTTTGTTTATTTTTACAGTTAATTTTACCAATATTGGATTTGATTTATATTTTATAATACAATTTCGAATCTATCAAAAATAAATAACTTAGATTTGCCCTGTAATGAAAAGAGAATAGAAATATTAATTAATTCGTGATTTTAAAATTAGTGCAAAATTAATTCATATATTAAAAGACCATTTGTTTTTCTTAAATAAAAACTAAATTTAGATTTATCTAAATAAACTTACAATAATTACGAAATCAGTTAATAAAGTTTTAATGATTGGTAATATTTGTCTAGAAAATTATTCTATCTAAAATTTAAACCCTTTTCGGTAGAAAATGTTTACTGACTTAGAAAACCCACTGAAAAAATGCAATGTTGTAGAATATGTTCGACACTTTTTAACTCTATTACATGAAAACCTTTTTAACAATAGTTTCAACGATTTAGTTTTTATTGTTTGAAAATCAATTTCAGAGCTAGGTAAGTTGTGATCTGTTGCCGCTAGCTATGAATCTATTATATTTAATCTCCATATAGTTTGCGATACTATGCTACCTTTTGGAAAATATTTTATCGACTATATTCATGAACGAAATCTGGAAATTTCTTATAATAATTCGAATTTAGTCTTTGCACGTGTTCAAAACTAACTGCTTAGAAATTATTTCTCGTAGTGATAGCTTTGTGGGATATTTGATTTTTTGTTCAAGATATATTGTATGAAATCTCAAAGAAGTTTTAAGCTTTAGAAATATATTTTATGGAAGGCTTTATCAGACTCATTTATTATTTTAAAGTACAATCAATTAATATTTGTGTTGAAAAATTTAATTAGGTAAACCAATATGAATTAATATTGATTTTTTATGAGATCAAATTGAACAATGGGTTACGTTGAACATTTTTAGTATGTATTTTAATTACCCAATTTTTGATGAAGCAGTCAGGAAATGCGTGAGAAATTACGATACATTTTTTCAATGCGAATTTTTCTACTTTACACAAGCTATTAATTAATATGCGAATAATATTTTTATTGCTCTTTCCCCCCCTCTGCTACAGGTATAAGAAATAATCTCTTTCTTAATTTCTCATAAATGATATATAATATATTTTTTTTTTAATTAAGATTTCGACTGAAGGTGCTTGGTGGAATTTCAATATTAAATTTGAATCGTTCAAACTATGTACATTCTCACAAATTTTGTCACTAACGACCCGGGTTTCGCCTTTCGGCATCTTCAGGCATTCAAGTGCACGGATGAACTTGAACTGACTTGAACTTGCACTTGAATGCCTGAAGATGCCGAAAGGCGAAACCCGGGTCGTTAGTGACAAAATTTGTGAAAATGTACATAGTTTGAACGATTCAAATTTGATATATAATATATTGAAAATAAGAAGCAACGTCTATTTTATATTTTTAATTTTACAATAGAGTTTGTCTGACAATAATTCTCAAATAAGCGAAACACGTGTCACCCCTAAAGCAATGCCATTTGTTGGCTAGCGGCAAGAACTTCACATTGTTTGTGTTAAGTTTAAATTGATAATGCATTTAAAATCTTGCTATGTGTTTTTGTAATAAGGTGAAAAAATATCAAAGCACTTAAGTTATATAAATATTATTGTATATATCGACTGGAAAGGAAAAATATCTATCCCCACACAGAGAAAATTTTACAGGAGACACGAAAATCGTTTTTTTGATGATTTTAGGGAAAATAATGAAATACGCACAACCTTTAAGTGCACGAAAACTGAATTTTAGATTACCTTATTTTAAATAGTCTTAATAAATTTAAAAAAATCCTTCATTAAGTATTTTTTCCTGGTTGCAATTTTCAGAAGCCCTAATTTTTCCAAACTAAATTTAGATACTAATTCAGCATTTTCAGCTTACATCGTTTTGATAGAACGCGTATAAAGTTGTATTAATTGTGATTATTGAAAAAAAACTGTCTTGAAGAAACTGTAGGTTACGTCCTTTTGACTTTTCAAAGTTGATATATTTTTTCACCGTATTATAATGAAATTTTATCGATTCAATCAATACTTTGTGTTTTGTAAGTGTATCGCAAGGAATTCAACACTCTTGTACGCTGGAAATATACAGTATTATCACATTATGTTTTTTTTATCTCAACAAAAACTCGCATAAAATTCTTCAAAATGAATAAAATAAAAATTATAAATACCCATTATCAAAAAATCATCGCGAATCGTTGAAATACACCACTAGGGTTGATGCGGTCAATTGATAGGGTTCGCTCGTTCGTCGAGTGGTCTGTTTTGTATTCTGAAGTGCAGGCGGACACTGCCCTTCCAGTCATTCAAAAACAAGTCAACTTTTTGTTCGCTCGCCATTGTGTTTTCATTAATTTGAGGCCAACAAATAAATAATAGAAAACTTGAAGACCGAATTGGAAATCAGATTCCTCGTATTTTATTTATTTGAATTTATTTACGTCGCCGAAATTGAATGAAACATTTTAGGAATAAAATGATTTTCTTCCCTTTTTTGCTGTTTTTTTATTTTAAGTAGTTCTTTTCAAAAAAAATCGACTCAAGTTTTTTTTGCTCTACTGTGTAGCTAAGCACTTTGAAATGAATTGAATATTAAGGAATAAAACAGTTAATTTTCGTTTTTTTATATCCGAATCTTGATGCGTCTTATACGAATATTAATAGTCTTAGTAATCTTTTCACTAAGTATTCGAAATTGTTCTTAGAAAAACAATAGGGAACATACACCTTGGAACAAAGGTCCCGGCACATCTACGTAATGTCTCAAGAACTTTGTTCCAAAACATGTTCTTGAACACACGAAGGGTCACAGAAACGTTACCCGTTGAGGTTATGTTGGTCAGTGTTTCGTCCGAAAAAACGTTATTTGATTTTATTGGATGCAAACAATGCGAGTAAATTTAATTACAAATGTTTATAAGCTTTCGACAACGAAAATACAATTATTTTATCATCCTCGATGACAGCTTATACTTATACCATAGATAACTCCAATAGAACTTATTATGGTCAGTGGTTTATTTTGACAGCTGTCACATAGGGAGACATTTCAAAGTCGAAAATAGATCTCTAAAATGACGACCGGTGAGTTGATGTCGACGAGTGCTGTTTACGTATATATTCACGCAAGTAGTATTCGGTTTTTATAATTATAATAAGATGTATCCCGCAATACTTTATAGCTTTTTTTATGAAGTCATGACGAAATATACTTTGACAGTACGTCTACAGCTGCGCGCGAATGAATGTTCCCCGAGTTCCGGGTTTGCGCTCGCCTCCAGAGCGTGAACATAGGAACCTATCTCTGGTCACTAAAATGTTCCACGATACGACGTGAACACGTGAATTTTGTGTTCCAGGACATGTTCTGAATCCATTTGTTCCTTGATGTACGGCCACCTTGAGCTGCATGCATTGATTGGTTTACTATTGTGATTATATTTATAAAAAATACAAAATTATATATAATTTACGTTTCGAGTTTTTTTAATTTAATACTAGCCGGTTCCCGGCAAGCGTTGCAACGCCACGCAAAGAAAGAAAGTGTTTGTGTTTTAATTATGTTTATTGAAGTGCATGTTTTTTTTCTGTCTGACGTTTGATTTTGCTGGCAATTGTCTATAGTGCGACATACGCGCCACCTACTGTAAGTTAATTGCACAATTACCTTCGCGCAATGGAAGCATACGTTGTCAAAATAAACTGTATGGCAGACATACAAAAATTGTTTTTTATAGATAAGACCTACTTTAAACTATTTTTACTATGCCTATAACATTCCCAGAAGTGCAAGCAAAAAGTTTGTCAAGGTTAATTGCAATCGGATGAGCGGTGTGGCAACGCATACAGTAAGAACAAACAAACACTCATTTTTATATATTAGATTTGGATCAATGACATATGTAATGAAAATATGTGTTGCTAGCATAATTACTTAATTTCACGAATTCGGTTTGAAAAAATAAAAATAGTCACTTCAAAACATACTCCATAATTAAACACAACATAAAAATACCTAAGGCTCTATAAATCTTCCTCAAAAAAATATGTTTTCCCGTGGGCGCGTTTACTTAAATTTTATTAAATCGCTAACCTTATCGCCATGTTGACCTTTCCACGAACTACGGACAATGATTGATGGAAATTGTTGAGTTTTTCTGGCGGCCCAGTCATTTTCAGTAAACGAAACCAAGGGGGAAATTGCGCACTCTTCGGCGTGTGAAAATTGTATGAAATTGCGTTATCTTGTTTGACGTCAATCTAATGTGAAAAGTTCTCTGCCTGAAATGTTTAATATGTGTCACGGAATGTAATTGAGTTCTAAAAAGTAAATACCGATCCCATTAACGCAGTACAATTTGTACATTACAAGATTAAAATGGTTACCAAATTGAGTAAATATTTAGTTTTAAATACGGATACAAATAACATAAGCTACATTATAAAATAACGTTTTATCTTATTAAACATTATCGAGAACACAAATTAAATGTGAGCTCACATTATTGTTACAACGGGATCTTACGGGTCTTAGAAAAAGCTTTTTTGTTTACTATTAGTTCTTTCCCAGCCCTATTCTCATATCCCTTACTATTTTCGAAAAGAGAGACTAATAAATTTACTTACTTGTAGTTCAAGCAGATTTTTTGTTATGTTTAGATAAACTTCATTAGCAGTCAATATGAGTCACATTAGAAGAAAATATGGCTGAAAACAATAACATATCGACTGTGGAAAGGAAAAAAGACGTAGCCCACACAAATCAATTTTTACTGGAGGCACAAAAAACGTGTTTTGATGATTTTCGGACATGCTCAAATTATGAAATAAACACAACCTTGAAGTGTACGGATACTTCTAAACTAGTGTTTAATTGACATAATTTAATACTAATTTAAGAAATTGTATAGGAAAAACTTTTTTTTCAGTCTTTTTTCTTGGTTTCAATTTTTACAAGCTCATCTTTTTTCAAACTTTAAAGCTAAATTTGGATACTAATTCGGCATGTGCAAATTAAATCCTTTTGATTGATAAAACGTGTATCAAGTTGAATACATTACGACTATCGAAAAAAGCTGTGTTATGTAAATCTACTCTTTTATGCACCATATTAATTAATATACTATTTAAGTAAGCAAAATGCTCTTTTTTTTTTTTTTGATTATTGATTTGCGTGGTACTAAAATTGGTGATTTGAAAATAGTTCCGGCTTAAATCGGTTAACTGGTTTATTTATTTAACATAAAAAAACTGAAAACCAGTTAGTTGCTTTGGACAGTTAATTAAATGCCCTATCCGAATCGCTTATTATCGGCTTGGTTGGTCTACGTAAAAAGAAATTCTATTTTACTGAATCCAGTAAATTTGACAACTGTTCATGACGTTTTAATAAACGTATAATTTTCCATCGAATGGCATTTATTGCAGTTGATAGACTTAACTGAACAATTCGACCGCAATAATCCGGCGGAACTGTGTGTATAGTCTATACATGCATTTGACAGAAATTTTCATAGCATGATGTTAGCTCGAAGCTATTCCGATTGATTGGTTGTTATGTGGGAAGTTTTACTGTGCATTTGATCGAGCGAATTTTGTTGTTTTCGGGGATTTTACTTCCGTGTTGTATTCACTATTCATAAATAGATAAAATGTCATCATATACTTTAAGAGTATATTAACCTGCCAAATTGAGTAGAAAAAAGTCATAATTTTAGTTGAATAAACCATTTCAAAATCTATTTTTCACAGTTCACAATGCTTTTGTTATAATATGTGTATGTGGTGTATTTATCAGTAACTTGTTAAAGTTCCACTTGTGTAATACATAAAGCAAAGAACTATATTAAAACGGTGTCGTGATGCCAAAATAGCTATAAACAATTTGAAATTAAATTTAATACATTTGACAATTTGTGACAAGTGTTTCGTCTCTTTGAGAAGTATCATCAGACAAACCATGGCAACGTATACGAATATATTAAAAATTGATTCAAATTCACAATTAAAAAAAATACAGAATAAAAGACGAGGCTTGTCCTTTTCTACTAGACATAGTTTAAGAGAAAAACTTTGATGGTATTGATTATAAACTGATTACTTTCATTATGCGTGTTAAATCTCAATGGAAATTATTTTTAACAATGGTGATCCATCTATCTATTTAAAAAAGTTATTTACTAATGTTTCCTTTTTATTAATGAATCAATTTAAAGGTTTATTCGTAAACGTTACGAAAGCTTGATAATGCTTCTCGAAGAGGTGAAACGCGTGTCAAAAATTTGAACACAACAAATTTGAATAACAAAGTTATCAAATTTAATTTTACATTAAAAATAAACATTCACAAATTTTCCAATTCGTGTGAAACTTTGCTTTTTTCATTAGCAAAATTTTATATTTCGTACCCTTCAAAAATATTAATTTGTATATACATATGTATACTTAAAAACAATCAAAATAAGATATATTTTTTATTTAATTTTAGTTACAATCTCTTCGTATTACCTGTTTCTAAATGACAAGTTTCCAAATATACGTTTCATAACTTTAAATATTATAACATTATCCAATCAAAATAAATACGAGGTATTATAAATTACGATATTAATAACTGATATAATGCAGTTTAATTTCTTTGCAAAAAATAATCCCTGTGGCATTCTCAATCTCATTCATTTTAACTAGTTCGAATCCAGTCCACCAGGAGAAGCTGATGCGACTTTCCGATCCTGAATCTGTGTACTTGCTCAGTACTCGCTGTTAACTAGCTCGTGATGAATTCATGAAACACTATTAAGCCATTCATTCAGTAATCGGAATTTAAACAAAGCCAGTGAATTTGAATGATTATAAACTAGATAATAATATATTTATGTATAAAATTAAATTTGATTATGACTTGCATTATGTGTAATTAACTTTTAATTGGTAACATCAAAGTTTGTATCTAACCATTTCCTGTATTTAGTAGAAAATTTTAAGGACCTACTTTTATTTGTTATTTATAAAATCAGATATAAATCAATTTTTAGTTTATTCCTAAACGTTGCGATAGTCTGGTGATACTTGTCACGTGTCACAAATTGTTGCACAAAAAGTAGAATATCAAAGTTAATTATATATAAAAAATGAATTTCCACAAAGTTACCGCCGAATCTATAAAATATATATATAATTATGTTTTAGATTTTATTTAGTTCATATCCACAAGAAAAAACTAATTTTATATTGTTGTTAATAAAAACAAAATATTCCTTTGTTCTTTATTCCACTTTATTTAAAAGGTCAAAACCGGTTTCGCTCAATGCGAGCATTTTCAACTGATATTACGTTTACTGTAATTTGTAAATTCATATCAATGTCAATTTTTGTTTAGACCTTTTCGTTTCAATTTATTTTTCTATAGATGGCACTGTTTAATTATATTTCTTATCAGTTTACAATGATCGCAATGAGGAAACCTGACCTTTTAAATAAAGTGGAATAAAGTACAAAGGAATATTTTGTTTTTAATAATATAATGCATTTCCACCAAGTATTGACAGTGAGCACTCTAAAAGTTATATTGTTGTGTATTGTCGTAACAAAATATTGTTTTTATTTCCGTCATAATATCCTTATCTTTTCTGTTATGGTAATAAATTGATAATAAATACTTTATACGTTCTTTTCTATTGAATTTCTGTTTAAGTTATGATTCCAAAAAAACAATAATAGCATAAAATAAAAGTGACAAGTAAGTCTTTTTGAAAACAATAAAAGTAATAGAAAAGTCAAGTTAAAAAAATAGTGAAAAAAAGATTAGTGCGCTATCCAGAGATCAGATCTGGCGGCGGGTGATCGCTCAAGGCGTGATGCGCCTGTTGGTATTGAACTCGCTCATCATGTTCGACATAGTGTTTGTGTTTTTTCTGTTCCTCGTCGGGGTGACCTGCTTCGTTTACTACATGCCTGGCAACGTTCGGAGACCGGTCGTGATAGAAGACATTGATTCAGTGTTGATTCCTCCGCCCCCGCCCTTCGATTCGGACGACAGTGAAGTGAGAAGGCCATTTAAGGGCGGAAAGACCGCTTACATCTGCATACCGACTGCGTGTGACAAGGATAGGAAGGAGCGAGGCCCAGTTCACGATGTTTAGCTACTGGGGTAATATTATTTTCCTTTACCGACTATTTAACTCTACAAATAAAAATAATATGTGTCTTACTTATTTTTTTATGTAAAATATTATATTAATTGATTTGGCATTTACTTGGTAGAACTCCATTAAAACAGATTTAAAATATCAAAGTATTTTAGTTCTACAGTTTTTAGTTTAGTTTAGAACTAAAATACTTTGATATTTTAAATCTGTTAAAATATTATAATTTATAGTATTCTTTATTTAGAAGTAAATTAAAAATGCAATTCAGTTGATATAAAATGATAACATCCCCATTTTAATTTCAAATTTGTTTGTTATTCGACATTTTATATACTTGTTAATGTATTAAAAAAATGGACAATATTGTACCAATATCATTTTTGCTCATGAAAAGCATTTTCAACTGATAAGAATATGTATTCAATGAGAGTAAGGATAGAAAGAATAGAGTTACGACTTAACTAGTGGTTAGTTAATCGCTCTTGCTACTCTCAGCTATTTTAGAATTGAAACAGTAGGACAGAATTTTTACACATCACAAATATTCATATTATTGAACGGAAATCAGTTAATCAATTAAAAAAGTGTTTTTCGTGGTAGGACTTGAACCCGTGAGTCTACCACGAAAGCTAAATAAAGTTAAACACTGAACCATACACCCAACAAACTCAACAAAACTAAATTTCATTTTTTAGTATTAACTAAAATAAAATCGAATATCGACTATTAGAGTCAAAGCTCAATCTAGTTTGAAAAACAAGTTTTTCCAATTTTACAAATAAAACCAATTTAATTAAAAGTGTATCAAAATAGGCTTAAAAATCGGTGGTGGCTTACTCAATTGTGAGATTATAATATTATGAATTAAATTGTATATAAAATAATAGCGATTCAAATTAAATTTCATTGCATTTATTTGTATAATTAACTCTATCGGAATTCAAATATAATCTGCGCTTTTGAAATAAGCAATTATGGTTGAATTATTTTACCGCAGTATTATTTTAGAACCTTCAAAATATTAAATTCATAAATTTTATTTACTGTTATGGAGGTGGTCTACCCACTGTTTTTGGCATCACTGTGCCCAATTTTATTTATTACTCAATTAAATATTATTGTTAATGTTAAAACGACATAGAATAATATAAACTTTAAAATATATTTTCATTACTGCCACTAGGCTTTACGGCAGGAATTATTATTGTCAGGCAGAATCGAAAAAAATACTATAGGATTTTCATCAGTTCTCTATAAATAATGGTTTCTATATGATTATGCTTTCAGCGTTTGATTTTCATCAGTCATTCAAGACCCTTCCCCTAAATAAAATTACATTTACTGTAAAAAGCGTGTTCGGTTAACTGGCATTGAAATTTTGCTTTATTGGAAATATATTTTTCATACAGTTCGACACATATGTTATGCTTATAGTAATATTATATAATCGATTGCTTTAAAACAACAATAATTTCGAAATATCCTGTCATGTTTTCTCAGAGCTATTTTTGCAGAATAATCATTGATACACTGTTTCATTTAATTTTAACAACATCAATGTTCATCAAAAGGGCTCGAATTTTTATTTGTTTTTATTATATTAACCTAAAAAAGCAACCCCTTCTCTTAATTATATTTTTCATTTCTTCGAAATGATTGCTGAATAGAATTCGTTTATTCATGTTTGCCTTGGTTTTATTTTTACTTTTTTCTTTTTCCCTTTATTAAATTTGCTATGCGCCAAAACAGAGTGAATGTGGCATTGGCTTATGGAATATCTTGAAATATATACAGTGAAACACCGTGGCCGAATTTCAAGTCTCCCACTTTTTACGTGAGGTTTTTCCAAATAGAGAATGAATGTCTAAAATTGACTATGACTTGTGTGTCAATCAGACAAATCCTTAACATGAATGTCTAGTATTGTATGGAATAGGAACAATTTTAAATGAATACGCTTTCATAACTGCTTATTAACTTTTTTCACTTACAATAACTTGAAGACAAAGCATTATATTAAAAAAATGAAATACTCTTTACAAACAAAAGACGGGTTTTGCTCATCACGAACTTTTTCAACTGAAAAATTTAAACTATTAAATGAATGTGTAAGTTTTAAGCAAAATAGTGTTTTATCTTTTATCTAAACGATTTAAAATCGAGATTAATTAAAAAATATTTGAGTTAATTGAAAAAAATAAGTTAGATAAGAGAAAAGTCATGCCAGTGAACAAAATAATTGAGGTAATCCTGAATATGAGTTTCGTCATTTTGTGTTAAAATAGTACAGTGTTAATATGATCGTGGATGTTTATCGTGGCTTTTTTTAATTCAATTATATAATCAAAAACATATGATGAGACAATGTCAAAACAATGACAATTCGTAGAAATATTCCTATGACTACGACGCCGAATGTAAAAAATGCATTACCGCTTTATTGTTACTTTCAACTAATCGTGAAAGTTTTAGTAAGCTTGCGTTTAGCCGAGTCCGGAAGTAGCCAACACCCACTACGATAATACCTATTAAATTTCAGATTGCCATAGAAAGTAGCTTTTGCGACTGCTTATATGTAGTCAAGCGAAACTTGTCGTCTGCTTGTAAGCTCATTCATACTTCTCGCAGTATTTGTTGCTAAAGCTTTCCAGACTGAGAAACGACTCTCAGAAAGAAATATTTTTCCTAGCTATCGCAAAAACACTAGTGTTGAGGTAAACGATTATAAAAAGAAATACCAAATTTTCCAACTTACTTTAAAAAATAATAAAGAAATAAAATTTGTTTATAAAACAATACACATGCTAAAAATATACTAAACTTATCTACGTAGTTGAATCAGCTTAAAGGTGTTAAATTTCTTTTTTTTTGGTAGAAAGGCAGTTTATCAATGAAAATTTATTTGTATGAATTCTACAACTTTATAAAAAGATCAGGTTTTATTTTTATAAATTCAAAAAAAATCAGAATCTAAGAAATTGAATAATGCGTTGCTACCCTTATTTGCGTGCGATGATATGTAAATATCATTTTAGGTAAGACAGATGTCTCTTGTATTTTAAACAGATATTATTATTTTCCTTGCTTAATTTAAAGTAGCTTAATTAATTAATCATAACGATCCTGTTATTTATTTTTGCTTTGGGTATTATAATTTTATTTTTAATATTAAATGAACAAGTCTGTCAATGGATTCGAAAATTCTTTGACATGTAAAATTACTTTTATTCACTTATAAGTGTGATTTTCATATTTGTGTTGCGCATTTTAGTAAAAAAAAATATACCATTGCCACATCATTATTTTATATATAATTAATGGCTTAAGAGGTGGTTAAGAGGTAAGAGGTTTTATAACAATAGCCTTTTTCGATTCTTTTTTTAACAGTAAAAATGCGAATTTACCAAGTTAAACTGATCAAATTGTTTGAATAAAATGCGAAAAGTGTACAATAAACTATGTTGATAATAACAGTGTTTTGAGTAATAGCGTTCGTTCCTTATTAATAAAAAAATGCTCTCTTATAAACTCACGTTAATATAACATCATGTTATTAACAAATTCTTGAAATGTTTGTATTTTCTATTGAAACATTTTACCACGCTTACTATAGGAGTTAAAAAATATATAAAACCCGTTTTCGGAAAAATAGAAGGCGGGATTTTACTGTTTTTCGCTGATTCGTTCATTTTTTTTTCACAAAAGCGCAAAGCACAATATGACGCCAAAAAGCTGGTATTAAATTAACAAACCATAAGATTTGTAATAATTTTAATGTGTCGTACATGCCATCATTATTTTACAAATATGAATATCATTATACCATTACGTTTGCAATGAATACGTCAACTTATATTTTCACATCTATTTTTTCAGTTGATGCTTAGATTACACTTTCTGACTGCCTGTCATTATAGAGCACAGGTTTAGAATTACGTTGCCGACTCTTAACTAATCACGCATTATCTATTGACATTACTCGTAATTTATTTTTAGAGCGAGTTCCATTTATTGTGAGAAATTTCTACTATTGTTCACGATGTTAAACTCCAAGAATAAATCCCCACTAATAAAAGTCATTAAGACCAATACAGTTGGTATGAACTCGACGTAAAACAGGTAGGTAGACATAAAATAAAACCCATCGCTCTAGTATTACGAAAACGTTTTTTTAAGAATTTGCAATCACCAAATTAATTACATACAATATTTAACATACACAATTTTGAATTAATACAATACACAACAACTATTTTTAATACCTAGCTTCCTCACGCGATTTTATAAATGATAAAAAAATGAAGCTACCACCCGCGCGGGAACAAAATGAATTTTAATTTTCGTCGAAAATATCAGTTCTTTCATCTCGGACGAAGCACCAGAAAAGAAAAAAAAACTGCAAGTGAATATACAACTAAAGGTCTCTGGAACCAAGTCCCAGAACCGGGAAGTGTCCCTCACACACGATGTGTTCGGTCCGTGTCCCAACGAGCAAGAAAGAAAGAAACAAAAATCACATCGGGTATCGAAAAACAATGTTTCCATTTAAGGCCATTAAGAATAAAACAATCGATATTACGGGTTACCTGATAACAAAATTTAAACACAATTAATTTAGCTACACCTTTTAAAATTCTGCCAGTTTTCATCACAAAAGTGGTGACAATAAACCATACCGTATCACTATCTTTCCTAAGTGAGACGTTGCATACGCCACTAACCAAGTCAATCTAGCCCGTAATAAAGTTGTAGGATTCTTTTCCAAAGCTGACTATTTCCGTTTTTGCACATTTTCAGAAAATACTATTTTTTATTATATAAAATTAATATCAATGCATTATTAATAGAAAATGCAAGAGTTTAAGAGTTCTACAACAAATTAGACTAAGGCTTAATTTATATTTATTTAAGAAAAACGAAATTTCAAACGAATCCCTCGAATACCTAAATACCTATTAAAGCGATAAAAACATTTATAGTATAATATTGTCATGTTTTGCAACACTTATTGTGCTCATGCGGTGTTCAGTTTTTTCATAGAAATAACTGTAAGACAACGGCCTCGAGACGCGAGAATTTCACGGAACATGAAAAAAGCCGAGACTTCAGAATCCTTAATTGCAATAAAATTAAAGAGTCATACTGAAAACCGTATTTCATAGTATTTTTAATGAAAGAATTCTTCGCCCCCTTTCTTTCTTATTTTCATTGAAATAATAAATCACGAAAACAAAAAGAATCAACTGAAAGATGAATGCCCCATGAAGCAAAACAACTTTCACGGCATCAAAATAAACTGATTTGGAGTTGTGAATTTGAAATGAATACTTTTTGTTATGTACTCTATGTGTTATTTTGTATAATATAATATAAGCCTTCTTTTAAATAGTCGTTCATGTTAAAATTCTACCATAAATGTTTTTTCCTGCACAAATAATTTAAAACTTCAGTTATCAAAAGTGTGACATAAAATAAATTGTTTCCAATTCAGCTTTACCTGCATTGTATCGTTAAGATAAAAAAAAACACACGCTCGCAAAAAATGCCCGTAAACCAACCCTTATCAAACAAATGAAAATAAACAGATAACGCTGGATAAGGCCTTATTGGTCGTCGTTAGAAAAACTAGCTTCCACCTATTCCGCCTTCGCTTTGTAAAATATCTGGAAGTTTTTGAGTCTGAAAAAGTTTACGATTGTCGAGGCTTTAAAGCATCTACCAAAATTTTTCAAGCAATATAAAAACTTCTCAGCTTTGTAAGAAGTTGCGCAAAAGCATCCGTCAATCTCTATAATCCACCTGCCACTGTGAGTTTTAGTCAAAGAAAGCTTCACGTATTTTTGTCAATAACTAACTACGCCCCATTTTTTTTTTGTGATGGCATTTCGGATATATAATATTATTGGCCACAATTTTTTTTAAATTTGATCGCTAACTGTACGCTTAGTAGAGCTCCATTAAAATACGATAAAAAAAGGATTTTAGTAATATTTGTAGAACTAAAATACTTTGATATTGTTTCACTTAATATAATAAAGGTAATGAAACTCGATATTGAAAATAATAATAATAATATTTCATATAGCCCATTCCTGTAGAAAAGTGCTAATTGCACAAACCCTATTTATATACTATTTTATCCTTGAGCAATTAGTGCCTGCTAATGCTTACCTTATAATGCAAACCCCTTAAAGTCTAATAAAAATTTACCTTGATCTCGTCCTTGTTATCTCCCCATCTAAGAATTAATTTCTATTGAAATCTTCGCTGGAACAATGATTACAGGCTTCTGTTTCAATGACGTCAGTACGAGAGCTTTAAATGACGTCAAATTCAAACAGTACATTGTAGTTATTATTACGCAGTAAAAACGGTTTCTAAATAATCAAATACTTTTTTTGTATCACGCCGAATATGAAATCTCCTCAATGATATATCATTGAGTTAAGTTATTTTTTTTTATTTTTTTGATATATTCAATTTGATTAGCATCAATAAATAATAACTTCAAATACTTAATTTTATTAACCGTCAAACAATACAATACATGCGGGTCAATTCTCATGTGCATAATAATCTAGAGTAGCTATACTCAACGTGCGGTCTATTCAGATTTTATTTGCGGCCCAAAACAATCATGTGCATCAAATTTCTTTTCAAACATTTGATATTGTTTGCGAAAATTTACAAAAACTAATATATATTTTGGAAACGTTTGTATTTTTATGTATTTATATTTATGTTATGTCATTATATTAGGTAAAATATTTGACGTATTTACATAATAATTTGCTGCGGCCCACTCATCGAGACAATGCGTTGGCAGCCCACCAAATTCGTAGATTATTACGTTCGGCCAAAAGACAAATATCGTCGGTTTAATTCTAGCACCACGTAAGTATTTTTTTTAGTTTCACGTTTTTGTGATTTCGATTAAAAGGCCTATTAGTGCATCTATTTCATTCGTTTAATATCAAATTTTGCAAGTGGAAGGGAGTCAAATAGCAAACAGTACAATATATCTTATTTTTTCTTATATTTATTTATTCTAATATAACGAAAGTTCTCTACATTAAATACATACAAAAATTAATGATAATTTTTTTTAAAAGTAGCATAATTAAGAATACTAAAATATTCAACTACAAAAAATAAATGAATACTAATTTGTTTCTGTATGTTGAAATATCTTAGGGTAAACTGACTTACATGATGCTAGAATTAAGCCGAAAATATGTATTTTATTGTATCTAATAGTATCTATGAGCTTAAAATGTATTTGAAAAATACGCAACCACAAGCACAACTTTTGTGTGTTACCTAAATGTTAGATTCCAAGAGATATCTCTGAACAACAAAAAAATGTCTCTCCCTTTCAATTCTTTTGTTTTAACGTCTAAACAATATAAATATTTTGATAGTACTTTACGTAAGTGAAATTCAAAGCCCCATAATGTTCGATTGTTCATATTGTTTTCACACTGTTTCATCACAAGACTTGTCTATCAAAACCTCATCGCTTTCAAAACTTTAGATGAATATCACTTAACGTTACGCGCTGTCTTCCCAAAACAATAAATTAATTAATACGTTGCTCACGTCGAAATTCAGCTTAAAATGCTAATTCAATCACCGAAAAGTTTTATTTATCTCCTGAAAATTGATAGGGTAAATATTTTAGTTTCAAAATAATGTTGTTGATCCAAATCTTGTTGAAACCTTCTCTTTGGGAACGTCGTTTACTTTGCAATAATCTAACGCAGTGGTCGGCAACATTTTGAGAGACTGGGTAAAAAATAATAATTTTGAAAATTTAATTTAATTAGTGGGTAAAGGTTTAAAAAAAGTTTTAGTTTAATTCGATTATTACGATCATAGAAATAGCGAGATCTCAGATGTTATGAAGAAACGTTCGTTGACATTTTATTTTATGGTTTTCTCGCAATTTTATAACGAGCTACTTATCGGGTATACTCAGCAAAAATATCATTAAACTGTTCATGTGTCGATCGTTTAAAAACAACATTTTCGACTACAAGCAATAAAATCCGACCGGACTGTTAACTAGACCGATGCCACCGGGATTGCATTACGTTTATGATACTAGTCCCTTATTGGTGTTTTCACCGACAACATTGAAAAAGTATCCACGCATATGGTTGAAATTGAATGTAAAAAAATCCTATTTTTGTTTGAATTGCGACCTTTTTTGTGAAGTGACCGCTCCAGATACTTCATGTCTTCATGTGACGGGTATGTTTGTAAGTATTTTAAAATACATATTCTCTGAAAAAAACGAGCAATGCTCATAACAAGAAAATTCAGTCGGTCCAATCTTCCTCGTAATAATTAAGTTTGACTGTATTTTCTTGCACGTATTTCAAAATGTTGTAGCGGTTTAGTAGCGGTTGTAGTTTTTATAATCCCCTCCTTGCTTCCCTTAAAAAAGAAAAATCCCAATCTGATTGATTGCAACTCATTAGTATCATTATTTGTTTGCTTTATTTCGATTCTACACCCTCCTACTTGCTCCCCTTAAAAGGAAAAAACCCAAACTCCATTTTGTAATTTCATAATTTTAAAATGTTAGAAACAATCTTGCTTCATTACTTGAGCAAACTTTGCGATAGTAAGTCTGAAGATGCCTCTGAAAAATGCGAAACACGTGTCACAGTTAGTAACACAATACGTGGAATAATCAAAGTTAATTTAAATTTTCTATGTTGTAGCGGGTAATTCAAGTACGCGCGGGTATTAGGTTGCCGACCACAGATCTAACGTATCAGTTTGAAATATAAAGTGTTTTACTTTGCCTTAATCACTTTAAGTTTTACGTTATTAAATTACTGAAAATCTTTAAAGTAACGGCAAATTCTCATGGTTTTACATATTTATCTTTATTTAAATGCACCATAGTTAGTATGTAACTCTTGCTATTTTTAATAAAAAGACAGATTCTAAAAATTAAAGATTATGGAGATCTATTCCTTTTTGCAGTACGTATTACAAGAGTAAGATACAATCAAAAAAATAATCTATTACATTTCTGAGGAGGAGTGAATCAAACCAAATAAATTTAACAGCAGTGAGTAGGGTGTGAAAGATTGGCCGGGATTGTCCCGGAATTAGAATCGCTATCTCATATCTCGGATTAGTACTAAATTGTCCCGGAAATTTAGAAGAAACTATTTAACTTGGATTCAAAAGTCTCGGAAAAGCTAAAAAAAAATACGAGTCACGCTGTTATTTTGGGCAAATCGGTAAATTCCTGGGTTTTTGGATTTGAAATTCAGCAAGTCGGACAAATGTCCCGGGTGCACTTGCAAGAAATCTGGCAACCCTAGCAGTGAGCCGCCTGTTCTATTTAAAATATGATTAACTAATGTTTCTTATTCAAGTCAAAAACCGCACATCAATTTTTAATGTAAGGTCAGGTTTTCGTTTATTCGTAAATAACTTAACGATAGTTTTTCCACGAAACCCGCATAAGAATATCATATCTAATAACACAGTTATCAATTTTATTTTTAAATGTATATTTTGTATTTATTTTCAAAGTTGTCTGTTCTCTCCTTTGCAATCTATTACCTTTTTCATAATATTATTGTACAAGTACATTAGCATTTAGCACCCCGATTGATCGTTTTTTAAAAGCGCCTGGAAAAAGATTCATGTGGATTATTCAAACTTGTTCTGCGAATAACAATGGATCTCGGCTTTCATTGAATTGTAATTTTCAGCCCATTCAACAGTTAAATTTACCATCGTATATTATTTTTACATTTTTTAAATTCTTCAAAGATTATCTCCTAAAATTATTATCAATATCAAATATTTATATTTAATATCAGTTTAATATGATCGGGTACGTGGCGTAGCGGTCAGCATCGTTGGCTTCTGTGACGGATTTCACGGGCCTGTGTCCCATTAAGAACAGCATTTTTGTTTTCAATTTATGTCGCCCGCTGTGGTCTAGTTGGTTAGAGCTTGCTTTACCGACCAGGTGGGTCTGGGTTCTATTCCCAGTAAGGTCAACGTCAAAATTGATTTTTTTTTCAATTTTAATTTGAGATCTAAGACATGGGTGTTTGTGAAGTCAATTATCCTTGAGTTAATCTCATTTGACTTTCAAAAATTCTCATCGAGTATATCTCGTATGATCTTTCAACTTACAAATATTTGACGCATTGGCGTAAACTGTAATGTCAAAAAAGTTTCAATATATTTTTTTTCTGTTCAAAAGCATAGGTGTTCGCGATGTCTAAAATTTCACTACCAGTCTTCCAATCCTTAAATATTGGAGCGTAGCGAAAGCGATTAGTTAACCACTAGTTCTAATCTAGCCTTATCCTTCTATCTCTACTACTCTTTTGGAAAAAGAGATGTTGAGCAACTGGGTAACAAACAATTATTCTAGAAAAAAAAACTGTTGACATTCGATAATCAAAAAGCCATATGATTGGCATAGTTTCATAGTTACCCATTATATTCGAAATCCTCTTTTCTAATGCTCTACGAAACCAGAATTACAAACATACTAGTTTTATATCGTTATGTTTGCTTGGTTCTTCATGCAGTTACATATAAATACAACTCGAAGTATTACTTTATGGTTCTGTCAAAGTTTTAATAAATTTGAATATAATTGAGATAAATGCTTCACTTAAAATACAGAGACAAATAATAATTTTCCCTTTTTTATAACTTAGTTTAGATGCGTCAAAACTTTTTAAACCATATCTCAAAACTACCAATTTATAGTTGTAGCACTGTAGAACTAAGCCATCAATGTTTCACATTGCGAGCAGACAAGATTTATAAAAATATTTACAGTTGAAAAATAAAAATAAAAATCAAATCATTGGAATAAGGAAGGTGACTATTTGCCTCGAATTTAAATACAAATGCTAAAATTGTCAATAAATGTTTAATAAATAACATTAACGTCTTCATTAAAAATCTTTCTTCGTTTTGGTATCGTTACAAAGTCCCATTGGTAAAATTTATTTGTCAACCAAGCAACACTTAAATGCGCCTTCAATTTAAATCCTCTCGAGTAATTTTCTTCGCTATTTGATAATGAAACTTTTATTGCACAATACAATTCTGTGTGGTATCGGAGGGCGAATTTCAGTCGTCTCCAAGCAATTATTACTCGAAGTAATCTGTCGTTATCATTATTTTAGAACAGGCTTTTACAACCTTTCTCTTTCAGCGGGCCGCACTAATATATTGTGATGGTTTCGGGCCTCGAAAAAAAACAAAATTCAATTTATGCTCTATCCTATTTTTACACAGGAGATATGCTCTACGTAAAACAATGTAAAAATACAAAAGGAATATAGACAAATGAAAGCTAGGTTCTATTGCATAAGGCATACTTTTGCAAATAAATGTTTTGTGAAATATTTGGGTTATCATTATATTTCAATATAAAATAAAATATTTTTTTCTATCCGAAGATGCCTCTGAAAGAGGTGAAACACGTGTCACAGTTTGTAGCACAATACGTGGAATAAATTAAGTCATTTTATTTTGTATTAAAAAGAGCTTCCACAAAGTTACCACCGAATCCATCGAAAGTATAATAAATAATTCAAAGTTAATGCAATATTTGTATTTTTAAATTTTAAACTAATCCTATACAATGTGATATAACTCTTAAATTCATAATTTTCTACTTTAAAATAAAAAAATATTTTTATACACAATGGGTGGGTGTAATTGTAAGAAAATAATTCTTTTATTTTCGATGGTTTTTTTTATATATCTTTTACTCTTAAATACAAACACTTGGTAAAAAGCACCTTGGCATTAGAGGGATAAAACACGATTTTCATACAGTTTATAAAAAGGGAACACAATCAACTATAGAATATACAATTAAACTTCTTAATGCTATTATGATGAACCATATTTTTTTTATTGTGAAATTTGTATTTAAAAACGGCCGAAAAACAATGGCCGCCAAAAGTCTAACTCTGTACTCTGTTTGAATGAATACTATAATGGCTTAGCACGTGTAGACAAGACATCTATTGAAATAATATGAAGATTTAATATGTATTTTACCATTAGGTATAAGAATAAAAGGTAAAATCGATTTATGTTTTGCGAAAAGCCAAAACAAAAGTTTGTACTTTTCGTAGTCATCTATGCATTTTAAGTATTAAACTGAAAAATATTATAGAAGTTCTCATCAGTTGGCTCATTTCTATGGACCAATTTATTCTGTTTTATCAACAATAAAGCTTCTTTGATTTTTCAAAATTCAATGTTAACTTAATAAAGTGTATTTTAAATTTTAAGATGAAAACATCCTAGGCCCTAAAAAAATGAACTGCCAAGATGTTGCAGGTTGTGCATACCTGTTTTAGAATGTAGCCAACTGGCATACTAATCGGTAGCAATATTCTACTCTCTGTTTAAAATGTTACAGGGGATGAAAGGGTGTTATTACAAGTGGAGTGAGTTGAAATTGATGATTTAAAATTGCCGTCGTTCATAATTATTGAAAAATCTATAGATCATGTTTTCACTATTTTATACAGTGTTTTCCAGCCTCGTGGATCGTGACTTTCCAGAAACGTTTCGGTAAAACTGAAAATATTTTTTCTTATAACCTGTTTATATTTATTTATGAATATAATGTTAATATATAGGCCCTCTAGATGTGAAGTGAGCTAACTAGTAAAATGGTTAAACTTACTTCTTGGACTTTCAAATACAATCACGTTTTTATTTGGTGTTTAGTGGATCGCATATTTTTATAACACTTGTAATGTGTATTAACTGAGGTTACTTCACTTTTACGATACTTTAAGACGTGTAGAATATAACTACTTATCTATCTTATTTATTTCTAAAATACTATTTGGCTCACTTCACCTCTAATGGACCCATATATTTGTACATATTTGATGATGAATATTTAAATGTCTGTAAAACAGAGGTGGTCAAACTTTTGACCTCTGCGGGTGACTTCAGTTTGAAACCATATTATTAGTTGTCATAAAAAGTGAAGTAATTCAAAGTAAAATATAATGTGTATGTAAGAAAAACAAAATGGTTAGATAATAAAAGAAACACTCAAATATTGTTTCAAAGCATTAAGAAGGCGACTTGAAAAGGCTTCGCGGTCGACCAGTTGACCGTGGTCGACATCGTAGCCACTACTCAAGTATAATAATAAAAAATTCCAAATAAGCACATTATTTACTTTTATTTCAGCGCTCATGAGAGCTGGTTATAATTTTTTTCCAACCTTAAAGGTGTTCATTTCGTGTTTATGAAACAATAGACATAATAGCAGTTTTTCAACGTATTTAAAAAAAAATAAACGTGAGACAGCCTACTATAGATTTAAGAATAAAATCATTCATCACTTTTAAGGTGTTCACTGTCAATACTTGGTGGAATGGCATTATAATAAAAATAATAAAACATTTTTAGTACTTTTTCCACATAAAATTTATTAGATCAGGACCGGTTTCGCTCATGATGAGCATTGTAAACTGATAAGAAAAACAATAAAACAGTGATATTTATACAAAAGTTAAGTGATAAAAACAAGGTATGACAAACAATTGGTATTACAACCTAGCAAAAGAATTGAAGCAAAATACAAGGAAAATAAACTATAAATAAAAATTTGAAGACCACTTAGCAATGAAAACGATTACAACAAATACCAATTAGGTATGAATTATCATTAACAAAGTAAAAACCAACAATTAGTGTATATAATAAATAAATCTTACTGTCTGCCAACCAAATTGAGTTTGGACTCTACTGGATTTTCCAAACTCAATTTGGTTTAATTATTTGTGTTTAATTGTTTTATTATTTTTATTATAAAATCATTCCATTGTGTAAACATGATCGAATAAATGAAATCGACTTGCCATTAAAATATAATATTTTTCTGACTGGATATCACAAAACTGCGCTTATGCACGATGCGCTTTCCAAAGAAAGAGAGAGCGTTTGTATGAGAGTGTAAGTGTTGAGGGAATTTGACAACTAACATCTCACGTTATATCATTGTATAACAGAGGAATGTAGCGAACTTGATTCGACTTCTCGAACATGATATTACCTGTAAATGCGCTCGAAGAATGATCATAAATTTACCGCCGAAGTAATTCTACGAACATTCGCTATTCTATGTGGATTGAATTGTTAATGTGTGCACGTTTTATACTTTGAAATATATGTTACATTGGCAGTGTGCTATAAAACACTTCGGTACATTAAGACGGGAGGCGATAGACGTGCATTTTTTTACACTATGTTCGCCTCCTATGTAAAGCATATGGAGTTTTAATGGAGTTTATCTTAAGAAGAACGCAATATTCATTTGTACTTATTTCCATTTTAATTTCTTATCAGTTGATAATGCTCGTCGTGAGCGAAAACGGTCCTGTAATTAAGAATTTCTATTTTGAACTCGTGTATGTTTAAAATGTCTTGAATTACCCCCTCCCAACTATCCTATCCTAAAAACGGGGCGTAGCGAAGAGAAATTGGCTAACCACTGGTCTAATCGTAGCCTTACCATTATATTCCTACTCTCTTTAGAAAAAATGAGGTTGAGCGACTGATTAACAAGCAGTTCTCGTAAAAACATTTATTTTGCGATAATTTTCGATAGGAGTCCATATGCTCCACATTGAGAGCAGGCGTGCTAAATTAAGTCTTATTCTAGTCTTACTTTTTCAAAAAAAGAGATGTTAAGCGACATACTAACAGGCGGTTTTCGTAGAATAGCATCTGTTAAGATTAACTCCTTTATGGTGTTCGCTGTCTATACTTCGCGGAAAGGCATTATATTAAAAAAAACAGTACCTCTTTGTACTTGACAAGCATTATCAGTTGATATTGCTCGTCATAAGCAAAACCGGTCTTTATCTTGCAAAATAAAATTGGAAATAAGTACAAAGGTATATTGTGTTTTTTTTTTAAATATACAGCTTAGCTAATGGTTAATTAGTTTATACATAATTCTGACGACGACGTAAAGCTGAAACACCTATCAAATAATATTTGTGAAACTAAGATGTATTAATATTTTTGACTTTTATATAATGGAGTTTTTATTAAGTTTAAGTTATTGCCTATCCTTGAAGACATTAATATTGTTGGTATATAAACCCCCACCATGGTCATAAACATATTAATTATGTTGACCTTTTATTTGATTAAAACTTGCCTAAATTTAACATAACTATAAAAAAATATGACCATGATCCTAAACTGAAATTTCCTCAAAGTAAACTGAGTGTTTAACGCAAATAGTTATTGATAAATGAAGTATTTATCAACTTGTTCAGGCACAACAACTTTATTGTAGATATGCCTAACCTTTATACCCGGGCGTAGTGTGCTATAATACGCCATCTATTTACAGTCAATATTGTACAAGCGTCGACCGCCTACAGGTCATCGGTGGGCGGGTTATCGTTTGGGCGGCAAGTTTCCTTTACGGTCAATACATCAATTAAACGTCGCCCATCGGCAATACAACATCACGCCTCGCTTTCTCGCTTGTTTCATCCTAAATCACTCACGAACGGGTTGATGCGAATGATTAATTATACCTCTTTTTACTTATGTCAACCTAGTAAACCGGGAATTCAACGAATGTTTACTTTTGTAATTAACGTTTTTTGGTATCAATTAATTAATTACACTCCTAATTAGTGTCTTTAGCAAGTCACGACTTGCCAAAGACACGTATTGATTGAATTAATTACGCAACTGAGCTAGCTACATTATATTTTCAAAATTATGTCCGTTTTTATTTCGAACAGCATTTTTCAATTAATTTATTGAGTTCTGTTCAAAAACATTGTTTGTTTTTGATGTTTTGAAAATTCGCTATCACTTTTCTTATTCTAAAATAACGGATCGTAGCGAGAGCAATTAGTTAACCGTTCGTCCTGTCAAAGTCTTATTTTCTATTTTTACTCTCTTTGAAAGAGAGAGATTGAGCAACTGAGTTACGTAGAAGGTTACGAAACTTGTGTGAATGTAAATAATTTGAACGATTCAAATTGAACAAAACTTTTGTTGAGATACCTAGACCGTATGTTTAAAATTGGGACCGGATATGTATAAAAAAATAGATGTACGATATATAATTAAAAGCTGTCTTATTCTATTTTATTTGTAGTGGTAACGGATAAAAAGACGATGATATTTTATATAAATATATAATATTTAGTTTATTCGTGAATCTTGTGATATACGTATTAACCTTTTCACCGCGTATGGCATCTATGCATGTCCTAGCGAACATGCCCTCAGCGCGTGTGACACGTATAGATGTCATGGAAATTTCAAATCCTATATAAGAGCTATCTATTGTGTTAGAATTGTATAACTTGGTTGAAAATATTACTAAATGTATAATTTACCAAATTCAATAGATGGGATCAGTCAAAAAAGATTCAATATAGGCTAAAATAATTTATTTCTGGAACACGCCATGAACATACGTCACCAATGCAGGATTTTAGATAGAGTAAATAAGCGATCGAGTTGCGGGTGAAATTAAAATTGTTGCGAGAATTTAATATTATAAGCATGTTATAGTGGTGGCGCAGTGTTCTCGGTCGCGCGTGGCGGTATTTTGCAATATGGCGACGTTACGCCGCAATTGTATGAAGAATGATTATTGTTGAATTAAACCAAAAATACAAGAAATATATTGTATTTTATTATTGAAAAAGTTACTTTGGGTGGCAATTAACATATTTGATTAGTTAAAAAAATATTAAAATCTATATTTATAGTTGAAAACGCGATAACAAAATCCGCAAAAAAGCGACCGCGTATAAGGCATGTTCGCTAAATTTGGTGACGCGGGCAAAGGGTAAAAGAGGCGAAATACGTACCACAGTTTGTAACACTGTAAGTAGAGGAAAAATGTTTTCCAATTTAATTCTTTATAAAAAAACTACCTTATACAAAGTTAACGCTATCTTAAATTTGAAATATTTAAATATCACCAAGCACCTTCAGTCGAAATCTTACAATTATTACCGTTATCTATCGAAAATAAGTATTGAAATTATACAGTAAGGGCACTATGCGCTATTTTGAAAGCGGGCATGATTTTTAAATGCGAAACAATATCTTTGCGAATAGTCATAGTTCGTAATTATTTAAAAAAAATATTTTTATATAAAATTTACGTCTTCAATGGAGTCATTAATAAAAATAAAAGAATAATTGACACTAAATATATTCAACTCAGATTGGTCATTTACATATGTTTTTTTAACAATATCTTTTTATAATATTTAAAGAATAAGTATTATACCAAGTTCTTACAGATAATTTTGCATACATTATATTATATACAAAATTATATTCGTAAAATAAACGAGTATTATATAATACGATACCTAAACCAGTTTTTCTGATTATATGATTTTATGGTTATATAGGGTATAGAAGTGGAGATGTGGGAAAATTTGATATTTCGTTTAAAATAGGAAGATTTTTTTGATCATATAATCATAAAACCTTTGCCGACAAACAAATTATATAATTCTTGAAACTGCTCCCTAGTCAAATCTGTTGGAATTCCCATGGGCTCATTCTTTTCGCCAGCAGTGGCTTTGGACTCAGTGATGCATTTATATCTTATATATAACACGAAACTTTCATTTGCTAAGCGTCAGTTCAAGTTCATCCGTGCACTTGAATGCCTGAAGATGCCGAAAGACGAAACCCGGGTCGTTAATGACAAAATTTGTGAGAATGTACATAGTTTGAACGATTCAAATTTAATCATAACTTATGTGGAGATAGACCATCACTCGCTTTTCAATATGAAGTAGAAAATGTTTAAATGTGTTGCAACCATTCCAAATTTTTGTGGAAAATCCACTTTGGCCCGCGGAACACCTACTCTGACTTACATAGATTGAGAAACCGTGGAGTAAGTAAACATTTATTTTACTTTTTATTTTTAACGACAAGAAAAAAACTAACTTTTTTACTACCATGTGAGTCTTCACTATACAGGTTTATTATGATTTAGGTCTAAAAACTAACACCCTCGTACAAGTCAGTACTTTATTTTTTTTTGGTTAGCTTATGTTTTTTCTAGATCCTTTCTTTGAATTATTTTCTCTATTATTCTTCCATTTTGTTAACGCTTTTTTCTACCCTCATCCTTTTATTCGTTTGCTGTCTTTTGTTGAACTTATAACTCCTTTTTTCATTTTTCAACCTTTTTAGTTAAAAAGACTTTCCCTCTACAGTCTACAGGACTCTTCGCTTTCTTTGAAAAATATGAAACGTTTCACATCTTTTATTTTATCGTTTTTTTAGTTATTGGTAACAAAGTAATTCAATTTAATAATAGCGTCGATATTCTATCTTAGTTTAAAAAAAAAAATATTTCTTTAATTTTTATGTGCTTTATATATTTACGGTTTTCATTAAAAATTCAACAATGGTTTTCAATTAAAAATAATTTTCTCTTTTTTGGTCAGTTTTATGTTTTCGATACTTATTTATACCACGTATTTTTCAAAATTATTCACCAATGTCTTTTTTTGCAACGTCTCTGAATGAATTAATGGCACAAAAAGTGTGTTGTCATTCATTAGGTGAGGAATTGAAAACGATTTAATTACGAAACACTTTATGATTAATCCAGGTGATTAATTAATCAATATAATGCTTAATTGGGTATGTGGTGTATGTAGAATGGATGGATTCGGCGGCAATTTTTTGACAGTTCATTTTTAAAATAAAATTAATTTTGATAAGAACTCTATCTAGTACAAAATAAAAGGTTTATAATAAAAAGCTGGAAACTAATATAATCAATAATAGAATGATGAAACGTTATAAATAAGATAGATGGCTCACCATTGTTGAGTTTACCGTACCTATTATAAATAATTAATTCGTAATGTTTGTATCATACCCTTTGCCTGTGTTCAATAGAAAAGGAATAAACTCCGAATTTTATTTAGAAATTTATAACTTAAGAATTAGAAAGAATTGTTAGTTTATTCGTAAACTTTGCGATGTTGTGCACCGTGATGCTTCTTAAAGAGGTAAACATGTGTCACAATTTGTAACACAATATATAGAAGAACAAAGTAATTAAATTAAATTTTAACTGACGCCCAAAATATGATAAGTTTTTTATTAGTGATATAATTAACGACATGTGTCTCAAATTCACAACTTCCCAGTCGGTATACGTACTATGGAGTGGCGGAGGATCAAAATATTTAACGTTATTACATTCGACAAAAAACGCGTGGGTTGTAATTATAATTATAGATTGAACATAACCTAAATAACCCAGTTTTTGCCTCAAAACCCTTTGCCTCCCAATATTATAAAATTAACCTACAACCATACAATAAACTTCGAATATCTTAGGAAAGAAACAAAAAAATTAAAAAAGTTTTTTTTAATACTTACAAACAAAATAATGTTCAGTAGCAGTTATTACAAACTTTCTTTCCAAACTTTTGCTTTAATTAAAATTCTTTTTTTCATTTTTTTGTGAAAGCTTCTGCATTTTGCTTTTAATTTCACATTTTTTTTTATTATTACTTATTATAAAACGTTGTGAAGGATTTTTACCAGATTGTTTCTTTTACTTTTTTATGAATTGCTTTTTAACGGTCGGCCAGTTATTTATATTATAAAATAAATCACAAAGCATGAATTATTTAGTATCGAAATTATATTGTAATCTTTGTCAGGTCATGTTTACTCGTTAAATATCACTTATATACGGTTTTTAAATATTTGCATTGCATGCACTTATACATGCTAATGAATATTTACCCACTTATTTATCAAATAATAACTATTATTTATTATTTATATGTTAATAATAACACAATATTCCTTTGTACTTTATTCCACCATATTTAAAAGGTCAGGACCGATTTCACTCATTGCGAGCATTGTCAACTGACAAGTTCACTTTTAGGGTGTTCACCGTCAATACTTGGTAGAAAGGCATTATATTAATAAAACCCAATATTCCTCTGTACTTTATTCTACTTTATTTAAAAATGTCAGGACCGGTTTTTGAGTTTTAATGAAATTTCATTTCAATTTATCTTTGTATAAAAAGTACTGTTAAATTATATTTCTTGTCGGTTGACAATGCTCGGAATGAGCGAAACCGGTTCTGACCTTTTAAAATAAGTGGTATTAAGTACAAAGCAATATTGTGCTTTTGTTGATTAAATGTTATGTTGCAGATAATATATGTCAGAAATTTTAGTTAGGTAAGAATATCTTTTTTTATTCATATAATGTTAAACTAGGGGCTCACGCTTATCCCTCCAAGCCTCATCCAGCCAACCCCTACTTACTGAGAAACAACCTTTTTTCGACAATTTGTTAAAAAACTCATTTTATCAAAAAGCATTCACAATTATATAAATAAACCAAAACATATTCCTGCTATTCTCGTTTTTGGAGTTATCAAATATCTCATGTTTCCAACGTATCATGCACTGAATGGTTTTCCGATACTTACAGAAGATAAAGATTACACCATCTTGGCCCTCTGCCAATATTAAATTATTCCATAGATACCGAAGGATGGATTTGGCCCATACCTTGCACCCAACTAACTCTCCCGGCACCTACTACACTTCTAAGGAATTTACGACTCTGGTTCGAGCACGACTGCAGCTGGTGTATAATGAATTTGAATACAGGATTCAGGTTGGACGTATACTATTCAATGTCTCATTTCAAGTGTTCAATGTATAATTGTATATATGGGAAACGTGCACAAATATTAAAACATTAAGCACAGAAATATTTTAATAGTGTATATTAAACTGTGGGGTCCTCTAGCGTAGCGGTTAAAACTGTGGGCTTCCGTGCCAGACCTCACGGCTTCGAGTCCCAGTACAAACAGCACTTTTTTTTTTTAATTGGTTTGTCGATGTCTGTTCGAAGGCATGGGTATGTTTGTTATGTCTAAAAGTTCCCGTCCACCATTTCCAATAACTATGAAGTTTACCAAGTCTGTAACAAAATATAATATAAAGCAATTTGAAATTACAGCTAATGCTAATTCTAGGTTAACGAAAAAACGAGACATTACGAACACCCATTAGATCTCAATGTTAATTGAAAGAAATGTCAATGTTTTTAAACAAAAAATACGCCATTGACTTAACGGGAACTTGAATCAAGACACATTTAGATCGCTAAGGTAAAACCCTGACAATCTAGACCAGTGGTCGAATCTCACTGAAAACTAAAAACATAATTTTAATCAATAAAAATACAATATTCCTTTGCACTGTAGATAATTTAAAATATCCCGGAATACTTTTAAAATTTTTAAAAAGTATATATTGAAAAAAAATATCAAAAGACTCATTAAATGAACTTAGTTCATAAAATAAAACCATAATTTGCATTCAAATTATTAAATATTAATTAATAAAACTAAAATTGTAAGAACAGAAAAAATGAAGATAGTTCCACATATCTCTGCAGACCACCACTTTGCCGAACCCTGAACTAGACCGCTTTATCAAAAAGTTGAAATATTAATAATTTCAGTAAAACACTGATGCTAAAATATAATAGATCAAATATTATATACAGGGCCGGCGTGACCATAGAGGCGAAATAGGCAACTTCCTAGGGCGCAAACCATCAGGGGGCGCATAAATGGGCTACTAAAATTATTTTTATATACTCTAATAATAGTAAATAATATATTACTTCTTATTTTATTTTGATGTTTGTATTTGTTCGTTGTAATTATGTATCGTATTCTACATATATGATTCGAAAAAGAGACGTTGAGTGACTGAGTAACAAACAGTTCTCGTATAAAATCTTCCTTTGAGATACCTCCATTAGGAAGCCATATGCTCCACATTGGTAGCGGACATGGATATTTATAACAAATAATATTTTTAAAAAAGTGGGATGATTTGTGAAAAAGGGGGCGCGCCAATAACCGTTGCCTAGGGCGCCAAATAACCTCGCACCGGCACTGATTATATAATAGATTGGAGTCATTAAAAAAAACCAAATACGTAAACTTTTATATAACTTTCTGTCAACATTGGCTCAATGCGCTTAGTGGAAATAATGCACAGACAGTGTGTGTGTGTGTTTATATATAAATTTATATATAGATAAATCAAGACATCCATTATATAACGCTAAAAATAAATAACATAAGTATGATTTTCATGTAACAAAATAAAAATTCCCCGCTGTACAAGTTTTATGTTTATATTTTTTGCAAAATGTTAAAAGCAGTACAACGAACTTAAGACCATCTTTGAAAGCGCTGTTATTTACATCAAAAATATTCATTTTATTTTGTGTGCCACAAAATAATGTTCAAATCTAAATATACACAATCTATACGCCCATGTGCTTTTAAGATGACAAAAAGTATTCCGGGTATATATTCTATTTAAAAAGGCAATACATAAAGACAGATCGATTGCCGTTTTCAAAAAACATATGCGCATGATAGAATACTATGCACAAAAGAGGTATTGCTTTATATCCGAAAGATCAACATGCCGCATATTGCGAAATGTATTATGTCAGTTGGACAGACTCTAACGGCAGTTTATTGTAGGCGAGAATCATTTTTTTTTCAGATTCTCCGATATGTTGTAATGCCTGAGATCTGCTTTTGGTATAGATTCTTGTGAATGTCATAAAAATGTTGAACTTGACTCATATTATATATTACAAAAGTCGTGTGTGGGAAAAAAGACTGGAGTATATATCGTTAACGTTTTGGGAAAAAAAACAAAGTCAGTTTTTATGTTACGTATACCAAAATTTTCGATATATTTTTTTTCAAATTAGAAACTTAAAACTATGATTGTTTCACACGAATTCCATGCAAAGCATTTTTGTATGTTAATATATCATGTTTGTAATTTTCTTTATTTGTTAATTGTAGTCACTTACTGATACTATGTAAACTATTGCGAAATGTATTCACTCCTACATTTATTCTGTCCTACGAAAGATTATGCCAAGCGAAGGTTTTAAACTGATTTTTTTTAACTCGCACTGCGAATACTGATGTATATATGATCTCTCAATTAAAATGTTGTCGGATTTTATTCATATCGGAAATAAAACCATATTTCTTGGACTTTCATATAATTTATTAATGAAGATCTTAATTTCAAAATTCCGACAAAGAAACGTCAACAGGTGTCATCAATAAAACTGTTATGGCTTAATGTGTTAATTTTTAATTTTCATGACATTTTTTTTAAATATACAATAATCTGACCTTAACTTTTCGCACAGATTTCATTATTTTCCAAACATAAAAATATTAAAAAAAAAAAAAAACATTTCTACTTTCCCACACGCAATTATAATTGCTACCGCCGTGTTATGTAAAAAAAGAACAACATTGTGGCATAGAAAATTGTATAAAAAAGGTTATAATTTAAACTCAATAAGTAAATAACACAAATTATTATTCATAATATGTATTTTAATTAATACAAAATAAAGCTATTCATCGTTACTCGATTATAAACAGGGGCTTTTATGTAGGGCTGCAAATAAAACGCTTTCATCGCTAGAAATGTCTGACACGTCTTATGTTTTAGTATCTAATATAGCTTAAATTTGAATCGTTCAAACTATGTACATTCTCACAGATTTTGTCACTAACGACCCGGGTTTCGCCTTTCGGCATCTTCAGGCATTCAAGTGCACGGATGAACTTGAACTGACGTTTAGTAAATGAAAGTTTCGTTGACATGTTGATAGTATGATCTATGTCCTTTGACACTATACCTTTAAATAACATTTTTTCTGCAAGTTTAGTTTGTTTTTTTTTGATAAAAGATTGTCTATAAGAGACATATCGTATCCATTGTTTATGGCGATTTGTTTGATGATTTTCAATTCGATATTAAAGTTTATTTCGTTTAAAGGAACACTCACAAGTCTATGTATTTCTGAATGAAAAGCGGCTAGTTTATAAGAAAATGGGTGCATTGAATCTCTATGGATCACACTGTCAGAGAATGTTGGCTTCCGAAATGATGGACTCAGTGATGCATTTATATCTTATATAAACACGAAACTTACATTCACTAAACGTCAGTTCAAGTTCATCCGTGCACTTGAATGCCTGAAGATGCCGAAAGGCGAAACCCGGGTCGTTAGTGACAAAATATGTGAGAATGTACATAGTTTGAACGATTCAAATTTAATATTGAAATTCTACCAAGCACCTTCAGTCGAAATCTTAAATTATACTAATCTAGCTTTTTGATTGCTATTACTGTCTTGTGTTCTATTTATTTTTAGTAGTAAACCTGTTTTTTTTGTCGTCTGTGAATTCTGTTAAAAAAATGATTTGTATAAAAGTATGTATTCCTTGTGTAATTGTGTAAAAAGAATTGATTGTACATATATATTATCTTCGAGGGGACGATTAATCGCATTCAATTACAATTTGACTAGTGGTACTTAATGTGCTTCCTAAAATATTTGCGGCCTGACTTGACTTGTTATCAACGTATTAAATTAAATAGTCGCTTGAAAATGACTCGGCAGTTAGTTGATGGCCGTCTATGAAATGGTTCTCATTCAGTGAGAGTTCGTCAAGGTTCCTTCTACACATACACCGCCTTTTATGTTATGTTATCTCCCATTTGAAATGATGGGTAGGCTTTCACTACTAGTTGATATTTATACACCCTTCTCACTGTGGCGCTGTTTTCCGGCAGCCGAAACAGATTTTCCTTTTCTGTGTCTCAGACTTTTCCGCCTATTTGCAAGAATACACCGGAGATTTAAAAAGCTTATTCCAGGGCTTTTCAACACAAATGAAAGGGTGTAGAAAACAAAACTATTTGAAAAATATTTACTTGGTTTTATCGAATAGGTTGTACTGTAAATTCTTATAATTGTTCAAAAGGTTAAGAATTAAATTTTGCTTTCACAATGGAATTCAATATACAATTTGAACGAATCAAATTCGATTGACTACATTACAAAAGAGTAACAAAATAACAATTTACTTAGTTTCCAAAAAATAATGATTATTTTAGTATCACACAATTTTTAAAACTGTGATAAATGGGTATTGGATATCCTTGCTAACTCTTAACGTTTAGGTGTAAGTTGCATTGAAAAAAAAACAGTATATATTAAATTGATTTCAAAAACAGATTCATAGGTTAGTCAATTAAAAATGTCAGGACTGGTTTTGGTCATCAAGTGAGTATTTACAACTGTTACAAACTATACAAATTATTAATCTAATGCTATTATTCAAATTTTTCTTTTAATGCGTCTGTGATAGACGTTCTTATCGTGTTTTTTTTATAGTTTTTATCAATAGTCCTCCTTCAAAGTATTTTCGTTACCGATTAAAAATACGTTTTCGGTTAGTTAATTGTTCCTGACATCGTTAAAAATATTTCAGTTTATTCTTTATGATTGATAGTTTAAGAACGTTGTTTGATGTCTCAAGATATAAAAAAGAAAAAGCTTTCTAAAATTGGTTTTCAAATATGAAGTCATGTTTTTTGGAAATCAGATTTTACGACGACGATATTTTACTATTAATTGATTTGGCATTTACTTGGTAGAACTCCATTATAACAGATTAAAAATATCAAAGTTTTTTAGTTCTACAGTTTTTACTAATTTTTATGCGTTGATACCTATTTCGGCTTTTGCCATCGTCAGAACTATGTTTAAACTTATATTTTGCTCAGCTATATATACTGGCTCTGAAGAGATACACAATGCAATTATAATTATAATTACAATTAAATATTGTAATTATAATTAGGATGTTAGAGTGAATAACTTGATGCATTGTGTATCTCTTCAGAGTCAGTATATATAGCTGAGCAAAATATAAGTTTAAAAATAGTTCTGACGTCGGCGAAAGCCGAAATAGCTATCAACGCATAAAAATTATAAAAAACTGTAGAACTAAAATACTTTGATATTTTTAATCTGATATTGTACTATATTTTAAAGCTTGGCTTAAAAAGGATTTAGTAAAGCCTTTTTGAGTAAAAATATAAATAACGAATGAATACTACTACACTTCTGCATAGAAAGACTCGACAAAGCTTTAACGCTGAATAAAAAAATATATTTATATGTATATTACGCACAAGAAAAAACTATTATAGATTTTACTAATGGAAACCTTGTGAAGCACTGCCTGCGTGACGTGACTCCTAAAGTCTAGTACGCGGTCTGATTTGATATCAGGCCCTCAACCACACACGGATCGAAGCGTCGAAATACCGCCACATCCGCGAGTGAGGTTTCAAGATTTTGGTTCCACTTCCTCCATACAATACGTGATATCTGTTGGGATTTATGTTTGGCGAGCTGCGAACATCCCAGCATGTGTGGCGAGATATTCTCAAGTTGACTTTGAAATAGGGACTACAATTCCGCCTTGGTTTTTGATTCCGTGATTTCAAAATACAATCTTGAGGTAAATTAAGTGATTAAAATTTTTTCGATTACTTGATTGATGTAAACGGAAATGAAAAAATGAGTATTTTCTAGAGCGGTATTTGACCGGAGTCGTTGTCGGAAACGTGAAAAATAAGCGGCTCATTTTTTTTAAAAATATATTGAATGATGTGTATTCAAACAAAATAGTCCAAAGTGTTGACATTTTATGCTTGGCTGACTAAAGATGATCTGATGGTATACATATATATAAGTTAAAATGAAATTATTGAAAAAAATCCTCGGAGTCGTTAATTATTTTAAAGCTGTAGTCGGAGTCGTCTTTTTTTACACGACTCCACAGCTCTGGTATTTTCAGATAAATATTCCTTCTCAAATAAAGTATCACGTTAGCTAAAATATAGGCTATACTTTGCCACGAACAGTTACTACTGCTGTCGAGGAAAATGCACCATTTTAGTATCTGCTAGCTATATACAAGTTAATACGATGAAAAGTTTCTAGTAAACGGTAAAAACAAAGTATGCCGGAAAGTTATTATGCTATTTAAATAAACGATCAAATTAGACACTTATTTAATGATATTTCTTATTTCATATTAAAGAATGTCAATCAAATCTGCTGGTAAATTTTCTGCCATAAAAATTTTTTTTTTGAAGAGAAGTGCTTCCATAACGATTTTTTTTTTTCATATCCACTTCCTATACGGAACATATCGACTGTGGAAAGAAAAAAGGACGTAACTCACACCTACAAAATTTTACAGGAGGCACAAAAAACGTGTTTTGATGATTTTGAGCCGAATGCAAATCATGAAATATACACAACCTTGAATTGCACAGAGATTTTAAACTGATGTTTAATTGACATAGTCTAATATTAATTAAAGAAATTGCCAAAGGAAAACCTTTTTTTCAGTCTTTTTTCTTGGTTCAAATTTCACAAGCTCATATTTTTCAAACTTAAAAGCTAATGTTGGATACTAATTCGGCATTTAAAGCTTACACCCGTTTGATAGAACGTGTATCGAGATTGATACATTGTGATCATCGAATAAAAGCTGTTTTGAAAAAACTGTGGGTTACGTCTTTTTTCCTTTCCACAGTTGATATAGTCACCACATGGTTCATCCAAGATCTCAGGTCATCCCACTGTCTCGTAGCTCTATTGACTACATCCTATGAATGGTTATCAGTGACCGTCCACGACGTCGGAACTCTTCCGGTTGGCAGAGACAGACAAGGTTTAGAACATCTTAGGGCACCTGCAAGACATGTCCAACCCAGGTCCATTGTAGCTTTCTTAGTTTGAACGTAATAAGATTGGTTAGTTTGCTCTCTTATTTCCGTATTCTCGACGAATTCGAACCATTGTATACGATTGCTTTTTCTGTTTATATTAACCTATATTATTTTCTCATTGAATTGTATGAAAATGATACTAGATATTAAATAAACATTAATAATTAAATCCCGGATTTTCCTTCCAATACGAGAGAGTCGGGATAAGAAACAACAGGCGCTACCCTGAAATCCCGAATCGATTGCAATCCTTACTAAGAAGGCAATTTAATATAACAGATTATTAATAATTCCCCTTTATGATGAGGTAGTTTAATTACTCAAATTCCCTACACAAACATGTATTATCTCCATAGATATTTAGAAGAATTGGATAGTTAATTAATATCATTAGCTAAAATAACAACGTTATTTATTGTATGTCAGTTAAAGACTGGTTCAGACGAATCTCTCATGTACTTCGTTTTTCTCTTTCCATCTCAAAATTCAGATGGGAAAAGATTAATTATTTAAAAAATGAAACGTCTGACTCTATTCTAAATCAATTTCATATTTAATTTCAATCAGTTGTTGACCGATGGTATTTGGTTTAATAGAACATATTATGTTGAGTATTATTATTTTAAGTTTATTAATAAAAAAAACAATATTCCTTTTTACTTTATTCAACTTTATTTAAAACTTTCGATGGTTTCGGCGGTAACTTTGTGGAAGTTCATTTTAATAGAAAATTTAAATTAACTTTGATTATTCCACGTTTTGTGTTACTAACTGTGACACGTGTTTCGCCTCTTTCAGAGGCATCTTCAGACTTACTATCGCAAAGTTTGCTTAAGTAATGAAGCAAGATTGATTCTAACATTTTAAAAAAATATGAAATTACAAAATGGAGATTTGGGTTTTTTTCCTTTTAAGAGGAGCAAGGAGGGGGGTGTAGAATCGAAATAAAGCAAACAAATAAATAATGATACTAAGGAGTTGTAATCAATCAGATTGGGATTTTTCCTTTTTAAGGTAAGCAAAGAGGGGATTATAAAATCCGTGTCACAGTTAGTAACACAATACGTGGAATAATCAAAGTTAATTTAAATTTTCTATTATTTAAAACTTATTGGTTGATAGACATTAAGATTTATTTATTATATACACTAATTGTTGGTTTTTACTTTGTTAATGATAATTCATACTTAATTGATTTTTGATGTAATAGTTTGCTTTGCTAAGAGATCTTCAACTTTTTATTTAAAGTTTATTTTTCTTGGATTGTGCTTCAATTTATTTGCCTAGTTGTAATACCAATTGTTTGTCATACCTTGTTTTTCTTACTTAACTTTTGTATAAATATCACTGTTTCATTGTATTTCTTATCAGTTGACAATGCTCACCATGAGCGAAACAGGTCCTGATCTAATAAATTTTATGTAGAAAAAGTACTAAAAATGTTTTATTTATTTAAAAGTTAGGAGCGGTTTCGCTCATTGCGAGCATTGCCAACTGATAATAAAAACAATTTTCTAAACAATTTTTAGAAATAAATAAAAGTATTAACAATAAAGAAATATTATTAAATATTTATTATCTTGAATAAAACAGGTGGTTCGCCACTGCTAAATACATCTTCTAACGGTTTAACCCGTCCTAATTGATGCAACTCATTAGTTAATCATTTCTTAATGCAAATTTCATTTGTATTACCACTATCGTTTGTTTGTTTTTCTATGACCCCTCCTTACCTCCCATTTTTATTTGATTTTTATTATAATATATCAGAATAGTAAAATTGACCTTCAGTCGAAATCTTAAAGCACCTTCAGTCGAAATCTTAAATTAAGCAAAATACACAATTGGATATTCCTGCTGTAACGTACCACACAAACTTCTGCAATGTACGGTATCAGCAGTGTATATTTACATATTTAAATTAATTAAGAATTGCTTTCTATCCAGCGCAAAACTATTTTAGAAATGATTTTTTGGCAAATTTATGTTCATCATTTTCCTAAGCTTTTGTAAATCGACAAAACTAATACTGAAGCTTCAACGTTACTTCTGCCTTTCTAAAAAAATGAAGAAAAAAAAACTAAATAAGTTTACCATTTCATGATTCCTTTACCTTACTTTCATCCAACTTGCTTTTTGAAAATCGAATTGCCAAGGATTTGTTTATGTATTTCATCATATTGATACGGAGAGCTTTCAGTAAAATTGAGGGTGGTGCTTTTACCCCATGGTATAAAAATGAATCCTCCATTTTCGAGGCACAGCTTAACTTTTCTTCTGGCTGTCGAATATTTGACTCACAAATAATAACTTACGGCAAATCCAAACACTGCTAAACAAAAAGGAAAATAACCCACTTGTCTTAAAAAAAATAATGTATCTCGCTGAAGTAAATAATAGATTTTTTCATGATAAATACGAAACATATTTCTCTGAAATACAAAATATGCAAGTCATTTATGTTTTGACTTTATCACTTTTAAGGTGTTCACTGTCAATACTTGGTGGAATGGCATTATAATAAAAATAATAAAACATTTTTAGTACTTTTTCCACATAAAATTTATTAGATCAGGACCGGTTTCGCTCATGATGAGCATTGTCAACTGATAAGAAAAACAATAAAACAGTGATATTTATACAAAAGTTAAGTGATAAAAACAAGGTATGACAAACAATTGGTATTACAACCTAGCAAAAGAATTGAAGTAAAATACAAGGAAAATAAACTATAAATAAAAAGTTGAAGACCACTTAGCAATGAAACTATTATGACAAAAATCAATTAGGTATGAATTATCATTACCAAAGTAAAAACCAACAATTAGTGTATATAATAAATAAATCTTAATGTCTTGTCAACCAAATTGAGTTTGGAAAATCCAGTAGAGTTTAATCCCGCAAAATTGATTCCTGCGAAAAGAATAAAGGCAATATCAATTCTTACAAAATAAAAGCAAACTGAGAAAATTAAAATTCTAACGAAATAAAACAGTACAAAAAAGGAAATATAATAGGCTAGAATTATGTTAATGAAACGGATATAACAAGGGTGATGATGCAAATACAAGCTGTTCATTTAATAAATTAGAGCCCGGCAAGAATTTATGTCTATTTATTTCTAAGATCTCTTGTTTATCAAGTTTTAAAGATTTATTGTTAACATGCAGGATTTTAAAGTTTTTAGAGATATCAAATGTATGCTTATTTAGGAACAAATGGTTCCCAAATGAAGATAATTCATTCCCTTTACGTGAGCAGGCTAGATGTTCTTTAAATCTGATATTAAAAGCTCTTCCCGTTTGACCAATATACCTGGCTCCACAAGAATCACAATCAATTAAATATATGCCACTTTGGTTAAGAATGTTGAGTTTATCTTTAGAATTTACTAAAATGCGTTGTAAGTTAAAAGAATTATAAAAAGTGACATTAAAAAGGTTTTTGTTGAATTTCCTTGAAATCTTTTCTGAAACACTACCCAAGTAGCTCAATTTCACCCATTGTTTCTCAACAGCTGGTGCATTAATCACCAAACTAGAGCTTACATTTAGCAAAGCTTGACAATGCTCATCATGAGCGAAACCGGTCCTGATCTAATAAATTTTATGTGGAAAAAGTACTAAAAATGTTTTATTATTTTTATTTTGACTTTATGTTATTTTTTTTTCGTATTGTCGAATCATTTGAAAATACATACGCACGAAATGAAAATTGTAATAATTACCAAATATGTTTCAAATTATGAATTTGATAACATTGTTATTCAGCAGGTTGTGAAATAAATTTTGGCAAACATGTTTCGTCTTTTTCAAAAACATTTATAGACACTCGTAAAATGATTCTCATTCTAAACTTATAAATTTTAAAATAGAAGGTTGAGTTTTTTCCTTTATTATAGACGCAGGGAGAGGGTTAGATACTTACAGTAATAATACTAGTTACAAAAGATATACTTCTATGTGGAGAAGTAAATCCCAAATAAAATTATTTTTACAATTATGAGCTGCCTGTTTCATTTAAAATGTTATTTTATTTCTGTTAATGATTTTGTTGATTTCCATGAACTCTAGTTCTAAGCTCTGATATTGAACTTCCACACTACTGCCGAATCCAGTGAAAATATCAATTTACAGTTTGAATTTAATACTACATCGTTATCGTCTTATGGACAATTAAAGATTTTATATGATGTAATGGACCTGAATTTATGTCGATTTAAATGAAATTTTAAACTTTTGTGTAATGCAAACATCTCATTTCATGTGCAAATATCAAACGGAAAATTATGCAATGTATATCAAATTATATAATATATTATAACTGTTATTTCTTTTACCATTTGAAATATTCGAAATATTCTTAATAAACTGTAAGCATTTTATATCATGCCTGTCAAAAGAAATACAATAATAATTAAGTTGGTAGCTCTGAGTTTGTAGTACATTTTTAAGAATTTTCCAAGGCTTTGTAGACATAAAAGTCAATCGATTATGAAAAAAATTGTTAGTAAATTCAATGATGATACGAAATATAATGTCTGAAGTTGCTTCTCGAATAGGTAACACATATGTTCCTCACAATAATGGAACAATTGTAAAAAGGCTGCGCTATCAATTTATCTTTAAAACGCTCCAGAACACATCAGCCGAAATCAATTTCCATCGCATTTTGTTTATAACTCCATCGTTCAGACATCATAAAAATAAAAATAGATTTTAAAATTTCCTTACAGCGAGTATAACTGTCAGGTCAAAACCTTTTTGGGATCAGTAATAGCACAATAATGAAACGAAATTGAATTTTCATTCGCTCGGAAAAGCAAAATTTACAATAATGTTGAATAACAACGAAACGTTTCCCTGGCACTTTCTTATGGAAATCTATCTTTATTAGGCGCCCCTAAGTAAGTCAACGATACTTTCAGCCAAGTGTTATTTTCCTCAGCAGAAAATTACTAGGGTGCTAGAGGGTGGATAAGGGGGGGGGCGTCGGCAATACGCTTTTCGCGAGACGAATGTCAGTCAAATTTAGACTAGTATAAAAACTTATCAACTCCAGTTTTTGTGGCCTCAAGAGAAAAAACTTCTGCGAGTATCCAGGAATCGAGAATTTATAAGTAGTTTAAACGTACGAGAAAGTTATACATTTAGTTTATTTCGGGATAGAGTTGAAAATGTGTTATTGTATATACAACAATATATCTTTGATAGGTCTAGAATTTTGCTTTCTAAAAGATTTTGTATATTAACATTTAGTCGTTGGTCAATAGTATAATTATGTTTATGAATTTCTTACTTTAAAAAATGTAGGGAAATACAATAGCTTATTTTTTTAAATAATACAAATTATTTAAAAATCTGAATCATCCAAAAATTTGCAAAAGTTCATTACTATAAGTAGTGCAATATTTATTAAGCAGTCACCTTTTGATAATTTCTACTGTAATTTGTAAATTCTTCTCTATGTCAATTGTTTGTCACACCTTTTCATTCCAATTTTTTTGTGTAATAGCACTGTTTAATTTTATTTCTTATCAGTTAACAATGCTCGCCATGAGCGAAACCGGTCCTGATCTTGATAAATAAAAAGTGGAAATTAAGTACAAAGGAATATTGTGTTTTCCTTAATATAATGCCTTTCCACCAAGTATTGACAGTGAACACCCTAAAAGTGATACGTTTAGGCAATAATGCCTCTAACGGTCTACAATGTGATAATTTATTACTCCAAATTCTCTTCTCGATGAACCGATACATATCATATTGTTAACATATACAGTATAAATAAAACGTGGATGCTTTTTTCAAATTGAACAGTAACTCGACATTAAATATACTAATAATTATAGGAGAGCCTACTATATTCTAGTAAGAGAAAGGTAAGAGAAAAATCTTCGATTTCTTGTCATTAAATATGTAATGAAATATTCTATCTTAAATTCTGGAGTTTAAATTCAACAATATAACTCCCTTATGTCTTTATGTATTTGTATTTGTATATGTAAGAGATAAGGGAATAAAAATCCCCTGCTTAACATCCGGATGCATCTGAACCTGTTAACTTTTCTCACACGGCACCAAGTTGGGTATCTGTATCCTGCTCCATGGCAGCAGGTGGGAAACAAATTGAAATACAGCGATTAAGACAAAAGCTCGTGTGGAAAAACACTGCCTGCACAATGCGTGTATTATGGCTGCGAGATTTTTCATTTTTATTTCTTATGCACAGCTTTTTTTGTATTTTAGCAATTCTTCAATTGTAAAACTTGCACTTGGTGACATTTTGGTTCATTATATTTTTTATTTCAGTTTGTCAATCTTCGTTTTTTATGACGTGTTCGGTGCATAGAAAAACTGGCTTGGCTTATCCCGAAAATTTAATTAAAACAATAAAATACTCATTTGTACTAATTCCTACTTTTATTTAATAAAATTAGAGCCGTTTTCACTCATGACGAGCATTATCAACTGATAAGAAAATACAATGGCACAGTGTTATCATATTAATATATTGATAAAAAAATGTAAATGTTTCCAAAAAAGATTATAATATTATGTTCGAATTAACCGTTAGTCTCCACTTTAAATTTATTACTCTAATGAGTTTTAAAATTACATTTAAGGTGTATTAAACATTTTAATCCACATCCGCCCCTAATGTTGAGCATATAGCTTATAAGTATTTAAATAAAAAAAATACGAGAACTGCTTGTTACTTAGATGCTCAACCTCACTTTTTCAAAGAGAATAGGTATAGAAGAATAGGACTAGTGCAGGGTGGGGAACCTTTTGTTTTCTTAAGGCCACATTCATTTCTCTTCCAAAAAAATTCGAATTCAAAATCTCAGTAATTCGCAAAAAATTGACCGATCAAGTCAAAAAGCCACACCAGAGTAGGCAAAAGGCCGCGGGATCCCCACCACTTGACTAGTGATAAACTAATCGCTCTCGCTATGCCCGTAGGATAGGATGATTGGTATGAAATTTAAGGCATCACATACATCCATGCCATTGGACAGAAATCCATAAATCGACTGAAAAATCAATCTATAAAAACAGTCCTTACTGGAATTCTAATCCGTGACCTCCTTGTTCTAAGTCAACGACGTTGACACTCGACCACGCATCCGGTAATCCGTTACGGGTCTTAAGATAATGCAAATGCATCTCTATAAGCCGTTGCTGTAAGCAGATTAGTAAATAAGCTCCGATCTCCTAATCCTATTAAAGTCCACATAAGCCATTAAAGCATGAATATGTTCACAAGATAAATATACAAGAAAACTCGCTTCCTTTGCGAGGTAAGTCTACATATGTATAAAACATTTAGATATTTTGACTTATATTAACTAAAGAAAAGTACTTCCTTAAGTGTACCATCACTAAAGTATTCACCATGCTATATTTTAGATGAATTCGGCGTTAACTTTGTGGAAGTTTATTTTGTAATATAAAATTAAATTTGATAAATTTGTAACTCCACTCGTTGTGTCGTCAGACACAAGTTTATGAATAAACTTAAATAATAAAACATATTTAAGAAAACATATTTAAATTCTTATATTATAAATTAAACAATACAAATTGGGAGTTTGTCCTTTCTACTGGACGCAGGAAGTAAGTGAGCTACAGATGTTGATATTAATAATTAGAAATAATTACTTATATCAGGTAAGGTAAATCCAAATGGAAATAAACGCAACATTGGTGAGCCGCCTGTCTTATTTACTATTTTTTCTATTTTATTGAAAAAAAAACTCCAAGCTATTATTAAACCTTTATTATTAAAAAAAAAACATATTCCTTTGTACTTCTACGTCCACTTTTATTTAAAATTTATTATTTTTCATATAACATATGTTATATTTGAACATTTTTACTTTTTTCGAAATATATTGATGACTTTATTAATTTTCAACGATTCCAAGATAAGATCTTACAATGTTTTTTGAAAAATATATCATAATTATTAATGGGTGATTTTTTCAAATGGGTAATTATAATAATAATACATAATTTAAAATAAAAGCTCACCTATTCTGGAACCTTTTAATATTGATAAAACTCGTAACCGATTTCAAATTTTTCAATTTATCGCGAACAGTATATTATAATATGTGATATGGTTTTTTATTTCTTCCCATTCGATTTTATCGATTTGAGCTCATTTTTAATAACGATTTACCGGTTAGTTTGCAATTTATAATCCAGTGTTTCGGTATTGAAGAAAACCATAAATCTGGTTTTGTTATTATGAGTATTGCAATACTTTTCACATATTAAAAACACATTTAAAGTAACGCATTGTTTTAACTTTTGAATGATAGTTTTTAAACGTGTGATAACATTAAAAAGTGCAAAATCTCGTTGCGTGTATGGTGAGTTTGTACACAATGTTTACGATATAATTGAAAACAACTGGCCAAGCCGTGATGAATTTCAATTCGAAACCATTCTGATACGTTTTTCAACGTATACCAGAGCTTTGTTGCCGGTGCTTAATTGCTAAAAAACGTTTTGTCGCTACATAAAAGATGTTGAAATAAAAAGGTTTTTTTTTCATTTTAAACCAGGACTTTCTATACATGTCCAAATTTCATGTCTTTTAATTATTGGTTACAATTTATGTCGTCCATTGTGTGTTTTTTTCTTTCGTATCGCAGTCATTTTATTTCGTATATATATTCTACGTTATTCCTTTTTTATCTTTTACACAATACATAAGCCATTTACACTTAATTCGTCTTTTGTGATCCCAAGCTCTATTTCACACAGGAAATTGTATATTTCTTTATGAATATATTAGGTAAAGCGAAAATTAGTCGCAGTGATTTTAGTGCGCGTTTTGAAATCAGTTTGCTCCTTGATTCCCATTGGGTAAGTACATCAAGATTGGTATTATTTTAAAGTTCATTTTATCCAGTTTCAGTTTAAAAAAAAAAAAAAATACACATAGAAAAATGTTACGGCTGGAGATCGAAGAGATGCAGTTACGGCGTGTGTTATTGTTTTTGTTTGACAAGGAGTTGAAAGCCGAGAAAGCTTTTACTAAAGATATGGAGATATTTTTAAGATCTGAAGTGTCGATTGTGGCTTAAAAAGTTCAAAAATGGTGACAGAAATTTAGCAAATAGTCCAAAATCGATGACGAAGTGCTGAAATCGTTAGTGAAATCCGACCCTCGTAAAATAATCAAAAAATTATCTCAAGACATTGGCTGTTCTGGTCAAGTGTAAAAAATCACTTAAAACCGTTGGGAAAGAAACATATATGAGGATTTTGGTTGCCGCGTGATCTATCGCAATCGGCCTGGATCAACTAGTGATTCTTTGTTTTTCTTTGCTTAGCAGCTATGAAATCGATCCATTTCTAAGAAGAATAGTTATTGGAGACGAGAGATGGATTATTTATAACTTTCCTGATAAAAATGATAAAAAAACAATGGCTATCTCTATGGGAAGCACCGGTTTCAACCTCTAGACTAGGTATGACATTAAAAACAAAATCGTTTGCGTATCTGGTGGGATATTTCAGGGATGATTTATTATGAATTACTAAAACCTGGCAAAACCATCACATCGGAGGTTTATTGTTTACAATTGGACAAATTTAAGGTAGAATTGATTAAAAAAACGGTCAATGTTAGTGAATAATCAACGGCGAATGTCACAACACGATAACGCGAAACCGCACGCAGCAAAAATCACCCAAGAAAAATTCAAGAGCTCAACCTAAAACTGCTGCCTCATCCACCGTACTCTTCTGATATTGCTTCATCGTATTATCATTTATTTAGAAGTAAGGAACACTCGTTTCGAAAAAAAAATTCAATTCTAAAATCCAAGTCCGAAATCATCTAGATCTCTTTTTTTTTCATAGGAGCCTGAATTTTACAAAAGAGGCATTGAAAAGTTGCCTAAATTGTGGAGAGGCATTGTAAATGATGAGGAAAATTATTTAAACAAAAAATAATGTGCAGTTTTTTTGTAAATAATTTTTTCATTGTACTAAAAACATTGCGGTTACTTTTCGCTGTACCTAATATATATATCAATTTTAAATGAATAATATTAATAAAAACAATAATCCTTTGTACTTCATTCCACTTTATTTAATATGTCAGGACCGGTTTCGCTCATTGCGAGCATTGAGCATTGTATAACTTTTCAATTTTGTATAAATAGCATTGTTAAATTATATTTCTTATCAGTTGACAATGCTCGCAATGAGCGAAACCGGTCCTGACATATTAAATAAAGTGGAATGAAGTACAAAGGATTATTGTTTTTATTAATATAATGCCTTTCCACCAAGTATTGACAGTGAACACCCTAAAAGTGATTAAATGAATAACATTACATTATACGCTGGATTATTTACTGATAGTGGTTCTTGAATCCGTTTCTTACTACCTCTCCTATCAAATTAAACGTTTGACTCACATATCGTTTGGTGTATTACCAATTTACTAACAACCATTTCTGTACATTCAATAATTATATAATTCTGTTCTATACACAATATTAAATCTCTGTGTAGTAAATAAAACTATCGTATCTATAAATAGTATATTTTTATCTTATGAATATAATATGTTTATTTTTTATTAAAATTATCTCAATTACACAAGAAAATTTAGTGCACACTGAACATTGACTTAAGCTTGTACGCTCCCAATGTGGAGAATATTGCCTCCTAATGGATGTATCTAAACAGAAGTTTTTTTTAACGTGAACTGCTTTTTATTCAGTTGCTCTATCTTTTTGTTCAAAAAGAGTTGGAGCAGAAAGAATAAGACTAGTAGAGTACTAGTTGGAAGGGTGTGAGAGAATTTTTAGACACCAAAAACACGTATGTCTTCGAACATAAATCAATATTTATCGATTGAAAAAAAATGCTTCTCTTACTGATATTTGAAGATCCGTCATCGAAGCTAACAACGTTCACCACTGCTGACTATACCATGAACCCGGATAAATTTATTATTAGATATGAATTTGGATTTTTGCTATCCGTCGAAGATTTATATAATAATAAATAGCCACGTAAATATATTTTTCTTTTTTATTTGGCCATAAACTAAAAGAAATGTTAGTTATGAGTCTTTCTAAAAATACTAAATATAACCCTTTTTGCATGGTAACTTAACGTAACTTAACTCTATCCGGTTAATCTCAAATGGTTTCACTTAATTTTATTCTGAAAGCTAGTGGCGGCGGTGTCAGTTTTAAAATAACAAGTTATGTTTACTAACTTATGACTTTCGTAAAGTTGACTAGAGTTAATCTAAATATTCAGTAATATCGCATATTATTAATCTTTGATACTTAGAAACCTGTCGGACGATAGTATCTACGAGTAGTTGATGATATCATCAAATGAATCCGAACTTGGTACTAGAATATGTCATATTTTTCTTACACTTAAAAACTGTACTATATTTGTTAAATATGTATCTATTTTCTTGCCAAAGCTTTGTTTTAATAAATAAAAATTATCCATTGTGAAAATAAACATGTGTTAAATATTTCATATCCCGTTTTTAAACCGTTACTCATATTTTTTTCCCAATGAAAGAATTATGACGATGTATTTGTAATAATTGATTCTTGTAGCAACCTCTTGCAGGTCGTACGTCACTGCCCACAACCCCTTTTACAGAGGATTAATCACACGTCGCGTAGGCGTTTATGATATTATGCGGTTTCAGAATTTTACATATTGGAACGTCCGAAACATGAGTTGGATGCCTTTTTTATCCGGATACCGGCAACAATACCCAAAGTTATCTTTTTGCTTGTTGCTGCTGTACCGATTAGGGCATCCAATCCCGGAGCCTTTTTGAAATCCCGGGATTTCGGAATTCACAATTTCGATAGTGAATTAATCGTACTCAATAAAATCATGGAGAAATTCGGTATTGAGAGATTGTAGGTCGCTGGCAGAATTTAAAAAAAATGCTGGCTGATTTTGAAATCCTGGGAATTTACGGATTTCCAAAATGAAAAAATGTTCCAATTTGAAAAGGCCAAGAATTTACGGCATCCCCAAAACGAATAATTTGGGATCTTTTTTAGGTCCACTGGCTCGTTTATAAAATGTTGCCTAGTTGCCTGTTTTAAAAATCTTTTTGAGAATGTTTCACGTCAAATTTCGGGATCACAAAGTTCGACGCGTTTCCAGGATTGGAGGCCCTAGTGACGATGACATGATAAACCATTAACAATTCTTGTTGTTTTGCCTGTTTGAGGTTTTTAGCTATCAAAATATTTCGTGTAAGTTTGCTCAACTGTGCTTTTTGTAGTCATTATTACACACAAATTGTTGTAAAAAGATCAATGGTTTTACTATTATACTATGGTTACTAAAGTATAAAACTAAACATATTGTAATCACTAAGTGCTTCAGTCAAGCAACTGAATGACAAAACAAACATTTATGATTAATCTCTTCTTGATTTATTATATCTTTTGCCAGCGATTTTGCACTGTGTGCCTGGTAGTGAAGCTATATTAATGCGCTACAAAGTATTGAAATAAAATTGTTTAGATTATTTTGTCGCAAATTATCTATTTTTTTACAAGCTGGGTCTTAAGCCAAAAGGTAAATATCATTAACTGCGGTGGCTGTGCTCGCGGGCCTGAATACCAGTGAAAAACGTTTCATAAATTGATTTTGTCTGAAGGCATGGATGTCTATGATATCTTGAATTCTTTCCCAATCAACCGATACCAAAAAATAGGCAATGTGAAAAAGTTTGGCTTACCATTCATTCTTCCTTAGCCCAATATTTATAAATTTCTCTATAAAGACCTTACAAAAAGACATTTGAGATACAAATGTATCTCGTAGAAAAGAAATATGCTCCAGTAGATGATCACATGGTCGTCAACGCGAAAAAACCTCCCATGTGTCAAAAACGAATTGTGCAGGAGACTATAATAAATAATTTTAGAAAGTTCACGTATACATCTTCTTCGACTTGTCATTATCTGAATATAGCTGCATACTTAAATTTAAGTTCAAACAAATAATTATACAATTTTTCTATGATGTGGTGGTCATAATAATAGGAGATGTAAAAAAATATTTTTAATTAAACAACAGTATTTCCTATGACATGGTAGATTTTACTAATCGGTAAAAAGAAATGGATCTTTCTGGGAAGTATTAGCGTGTTGATGACAATATGCTCAACATTGCAAGCTGACACGATTAAAAAAAATACCGATTTTCTTATGTTGTGAAAGTAAAAAGTAGTTTAACTCAACCATTATGTTTTATTAGCACGTCTCACAAAATTCCGTTTAATTCCCTAACCTTACTCCGATGGATTTTTCAAGTAGTTTTATTTGTGATTGCCTGAAATGTCATTTATTTTTCAACCACTCCCGTTTTTGTTATGACCAAAAGACATTGAGTGGAGCGCTCATTGTCTCGTGAAAGCGGTCCATTATGAGTGAGGGCCGCTCACGTAAAAAAACAATTAATTACAACGTGCGTTTTCATTAACTTTTGGTGTTTTTAATTAACGCGACGGTCGCGGGTAAATATTTTTACGTGGCGGACGTAAGACGCATAGCGACGCAAATTGGGAATAGTTTTTCGTCAATTTTTGCTCATTTTCACTCGGAAAATGTCTCGCAGTGGCACGTGTCTCGCAATAAATTATTTTGAAACGAATATCGATTTATCAAAATATACATATTGTATGAGGGGGGTATTTTTATAGTTGTGGGATTATTTTTGTTTTCTTAGCTGCAAATTTACGGAATAAACATTGTTTTAAAAATATTATCAAACCTGAATAAATTTACCAGTTGTGTGTTTAAGTTAGTTAATTTATGAGAATATCAATCAAAATTTGGCGACCATTTTCATATCGACTGTGGAAAGGAAAGAGGACGTAACCCACAGTTTTTTTCAAACGGCTTTTTTTCGATAATCACAATGCATCCAACTTGATACACGTTATATCAAAAGGATTTAAGCTGCAAATGTCAAATTAGTATCCAAAATTAGCTTTTAAGTTTGAAAATAGATTGGCATGTGAAAATTGAAGCTAAGAAAAAGACTGAAAAAAAGGTTTTTCCTAAACAATTTCTTAAATCAATATTAGATTATGTCAATTTAACACCACTTTAGAAGTCTCCGTGCGCTTCAAAGTTGTGTTTATTTCATAATTTACATATGGCCGAAAATCACCAAAACACATTTTTTGTGTCTCTTGTAAAATTTGCTATGTGTAGGTTACGTCTTTTTTCCTTTCCACAGTCGATATGTTACATATTTCATATATTTTTATATATCAACACAATCTTCGATATTTGATGTTAATTTAATTTAATAAAACCAATACAAACAAGTATTACCAATTGCCCGAAATACTTTTGAAATTCGATTAGAATTTTGCAGTCCTGTCTTAGTTTCAGTAACATAAGTCATTATAAATCAACTTAATGTCACAGAGGCCGATTTTAATGTTCTGATGCAGTTTACACTTAAAGTTCATAGTTTAACTAATCCACTCACATTCGGACAAAACTCATGCCACGACTACTTACGCCACACATCCAGTATAATAACTTAGTGATGATTTTTTTCATAGAAAATCAAAACAATCCACCCGCCATTGTTTGCTGATGTATTCCTCCTTATTTGTCTTGTATATCCATGTTTATAAGTTCAAAGTATCAGATTAAACAAAAAAGTTCATATTAACACACAATACTAATTCATATAATTAATATAAAGAACAGACAAATGTGGATATTAAATCGTCAATGTCTTTTGATATATATTTTTTTAAATATTTAATCTGACAAGTCTTGCCAAAAATATTAAAAAACTAAATTAATACATTTTTTAATTTGAATATTCGAATAATATAGGGTTATAGTTTTCGTTATTCGAATGTATTTTTCAACAAATATTTAAAATCCCTACTTATACGGAATTATTTACCGGTTCAAGTTACATACCTAAATACTACACAAACCTTCAAATAAGTCGACTAGGCTCTTAGCGCGAGTAGTGGAGTAATTGACTAATTTATCTATTTTATTGTTCGTCACTGACTTTGCAAGTGTTAAATGTAGGACGCTTTAGTATTCCCTTGTAATTAAATTAGATGAGAATTTTTTCAACTCATTTGCTTCTCTCTTTGCAACTCTGCGAGTATATTGCGAATAGGGTATCCAATCCCGGAGCCTTTTTCCAATCCCGGGATTTCGGGATTGATTTATTTTGAATCCCGGGATTGAGATTTTCTCACCGAGGAATTTGAAACTCAATTCGCTATACTTTTTCTCAGAATCTCACGGAAACTCGTTTTTTTTTAGCTCACCGAAAAATTTGAAATCTCCGATTTGGTATGCTTTTTCCCAACATCTCACAGAAACTCGTTTTTTTTTTAGCTCACCGAGAAATTTGAAATCTCTGATTTGCTATACTTTTTCCCAGAATCTTACAGAAACTCGTTTTTTTTTAGCTCACCGAGAAATTTGAAATCTCAGATTTGGTATACCTTTTCCCAGAATCTCACAGAAACTCGTTTTTTTTTTTAGCTCACCGAGGAATTTGAAATCTTGAATTTGCCAATTTCGTGTAAATTTTAGGATTTTTCTGAAATTTTCTCAATCCCGGAATCCCGGGATCGCGGCCATCTCAATCCCGAGATTTCGGGATCAGAAAATTGAACGGGATCCCGGGATTGGATGCCCTAATTGCGAACGTGTAAGTTTGTACTACAGGTTGACACGTTTACTATTTGGTTGGAAAATTTTGTTCAATAGACAAAATTATTTTGGCTTGTCTTAATCAAACACTTTTACAAGTTTTTAATTTCTTCGTGGTTATATATTTTAAATATATATATGTTTATTTTTTTACCACGTCCACTCCCAGTGTGGAGCATATGGACTCCCAATGGGGTTTATCTCAACAGAAGTATTTCTGCAAGAACTGCTTGTTACTCAGTTGCTCAACCTCTCTTTTTCCAAAGAGAGTAGGAATAGAAGGATAGGGCCAGGACAGGACTAGTAGTTAGCTTATCGCTCGCGATACGCCCCGTTCATAAGATAGGATGGGTGGGAGGGGGGAATTCAAGACATCACATACATCCATGCCTTCGGACAGAAGTTCATAAATCGATCGAAAAATCAATTTATAAAACTGTCCGTACTGGGATTCGAACCCCTGACCTTCGTATAATTTTAAATTTATAATTTTGTATAAATTAACTGGGTCCTCGGCCGACTGATCAACTTGGTTGTCTTCGGTTGTGGTGTTTATGGATTTGAATCCCAAGACGGACAATTCAATAAATTTATTATTAATTTAACTTACGAATTTGTTATTTCCGAATACGTTCCCTCTCACCCGAGTCTTGTCTTAAATCTTTATTCGATGAAGTAGAAAGAACTTCTCAAAACAACTTATGTTGTTGATATTAGTTTCATGCAACGTTTGTATATCCTAATTTAGAAACAGACATTGTTTCACAAAAATGTAGCTGTGTCTTGATTTTTTCGAGATCTGGAAATACCCTCAAGATTAGAGAAATAATGAAATAAACGCCGAGAAACGGTCGTGCAAATTAACATTTTATGTATACATTTGTAAGAAACTCGATTTGTAGTTTTTGTGTTGCAAAGGCTGCCAATTGAAATATTTTCTTAGCCTTTTCCGATATCATTTTACTTCCTTCTAAATCAGACATGCATAACCTTTACCTTCTAGCGGGCCACATAAAACACATTATCACGGGTTCGGGCAGAGAAGAAAAAAGTAATTTAAGATACGCTCAATCCTCTTTTACACGGGGCGTACGTTCCATGTAAAACAGCCGTGCAAAAAAAGTGAATATAGATAAATGAATGATAGGTTCTATTACATTATTTTAATCGTGTTATTTAAAAAACGTGAATTATGAGAACTTCTTTATTAAAAATCTTTTTATTGTAAAATATTTAGATATACATGCTTTATTGTTGTATTTCAAAAGTTAATGCGATCTTGGTCTTTGTTAATTTTAACTATTTTTTTTATAATTTGATTTAATATTTGTTAAAAAATATTTTATGTGAAAAAATACTTGAGGGCCGTTACGAAAATCAAAAAGGGCACACAGGCTGCGGGTAGTGCATCACTGTTCTAAATCCTCAAATCCATTTTGCTAGTACTGATCGTGCTTATTCCGTATAGCAAACTTTTACAGTGCCCTTGTCTTTTCTCCATTCCCAGATTGGGAATCATTTTGAGTTAACTTACGTACTTTCAAATGAATTACGAAATAATACAAATTTATCCTTATAATTATACCATAATAATTACTATAATATATTTCGTAAACAAAAGTAAATGTAAGAAATCATTTCCAACGAGATGTCAAATATAATTGATTAGACCTTTGTTCTTACAGATAGTATTAAGTTGTTTTGTTCGATAACACGAAAAGTAATTTTTGGTCAAGTCAACATGCGAATGGGCGGGTTGGGTAGGTGAGTGGGCGGTGATATCTCGCCTGCCTGTGGGCGGATATTGGAGTCGCTCCGTTGGCAACAGTGACGTGTCATTTATTATAATACGAGAGGAATAAATATATACGGACAGAACGATGTTCTGTTTTCATTCATCTTCGTTTCTCGAGTTTCCATTTGGACTTACACGGTGTAGGTATACCAGAAGAAAAATACATATACATATGAGAGTTAAAAATATATCCGAATACAGAAAGTTAAATAGACATTACCATTTTTTTTTGTTGGAAAAAGTAAGTCTGCAGAAATGTTCTATGCGTTACATTAAACATTTATGTATACTCACTTTTTTGGTGCATATTATCTATGTCATTTCCTGTATTCACCAGTCAACAGGTTAAAATAAATATGTTGTATTTTTTTTTATTATATTTATAAAAATAAAGCCCACTTATTTTTTTTCGATAAGTTCGGCAGAATTTTTTTGATATTTATTTTATTCGTAAACCTTGCGATGGTTTGACGATGATTCTCAAAGAGGCGAAACACGTGTCACATTTTGTAATGCTACAGGTGGAAAAACAAAGTTATCAAATTTAATGTTATATTGAAGCGCACTTACACATTTTTGTACTCTACACTTTGATATATTATTATGATTGCTCACTTAGAGCATTTTTGACGCCGTTTGGCGAAACAAAAAGAAAATTAAATGCGTTTGACTGTTTGTGTTATTGATTATTTATATATTAGTTTGAACCTCGTTGTTTAAGCCATTCAATCATTAAGTATTTCGACTGATAGTGCTTGATGGAATTTCAAATTTGAATTGTTTTTATTTTGTACTTTTCCATGAGTTTTGTCGCTAACGACCCGGGTTTCGCCTTTCGGCATCTTCAAGCATTCCAAGTGCACGGATGTACTTGAACTGACGCGTAGTAAACAGTTTGTATCGTTTATATACAAAAATATAAGTAGATCACTAAGTTAAAAGGCTATTAAAATGTAAATTGAATGTATACAATTTTCAATGAATTAAGTGGGTTTGTTATAATTATAATTATTAAACAATTCAAATTTCATTCAATCATTGATGAGTTTGTTTTAAAATTAACATTAACCTTAAAATTTCCGGAAATAAATGCAATGTTAATAAAAGTATTTAGTTAAATAAATATTGTATTTTATTATGAAACAGTTTTTGTACAAATTCCACATTTATAAATTAAGACCAAGACTGGTTTCACTAATCGCTAATTAAATATCACTTTTAGGGTGTTCACTGTCAATACTTGGTGGAAAGGCATTATATTAATAAAAACAATAATCCTTTGTACTTCAATAATCCTTTGTACTTTGTACATCAGTTGACAATGCTCGCAATGAGCGAAACCGGTCCTGACATATTAAATAAAGTGGAATGAAGTACAAAGGATTATTGTTTTTATTAAGCTAATTAAATACTCTGAATTGAAATAACATGTTGTATCTCACAAACGATATCGATCGTGATCATTACTACAAATGTACGATTAATGCAAAGAAATATGTCTTCAATATATTGTTACTCTTTTGATGATATATTTGGATAGTTATTTCGGCATTGTTAATTGTAGAATTGAATATTTTATCAGTTGAAAACCCTCCATCGTTTGACAAAATCGGTCATTCTAATACATACTTAAATTCAAAGAATTTATAGTTAACATTATTCGAGTACTTAATTTTCTTTAAGTATGTGTGACGTCTATTTAAATGTGTTCTTTATTTAATCGTTCGCTTATATTGTTTTATTTCCCAGCTGGTCGTTTTAAAGAACGATACAGTGAACATTGTGTGTAAGCGAAGCGTCACTGTGCGTTGGTTAACACACTCCGATCTTTTTCCCATACCCGCAGCCACTTTTTCCAACAAATTGCTCTCTCAGATGTCAGAGTTTATACCAATAAACAAAGGATTTTACTTTTGTCGATATGTTTGTTGACAACTGTTCGTTTCAACGCGGCATTTGTCTGAATACCGACTTGATATATTTAAATTCCCCAATGAAATTCGCGTCTGGGTGTTCTATCGTGGAATTATTTTCGAACACTTTATATACAGCGTCGCTCAAAATACTCTTGTATTTAATTTTGTTTATTCTGTCTTGTTTTAGATTTGAAAACATCGCACATTATTGATTTTTGACATACAATGTTTCAATTGAGCCATTGTTTGTTGTTCAGCTTTATGTTTATTTATTACAAAATATAGTCTAAAAATAAAGTATATATCTTCACTGTATGTTCTGGCAGAAGTTGTGAAATAAAAGAAATATAAAAAATAAGTAAACAATGAAATTTTTAGATATCAATTCTCTGTCTGGAATAATTCAATAGGTACATGTATTGTAACAGTTTGGCGAAAACAGCAATCTATATTATCCCGCTCCTAATGTGCAGCACGTGGTCTACTAATGAAGGCATCTTTAAAATAAGTTTTTCTACGGGAACAGTTTGTCACTCAGTCGCTTAACCCGTCTTCTTCGCAAAAAGTAATAGGTATAAAATAATAAGGCTACAACAGGACTTGTGGTTAGCTAATCGCTCTCGCTACGCCCAGCTATTGAAGGATCGAAAGGGTGGGAGGGAATTTTTAGGAATCACAAACACCAATAATGGCATTCAAACAAGAATCGATGAATCGATTGAAAAAATTATGTCCGAACTGGGAGTCTATGAGATCCGACACGGAAGACAACAACGCTAACCGCTACGCCATATACCCGACCCGACTTAATATTATCATAATAAATTATTAATTATTATAATTAATGAAAATATAAAAACAGCCAACGGTCAATGATCCCTGGTGTTTAATTCTTGATCTCATTTGTGTCAGATCGGCATTTATTCATCTTATATTTTTCAATGTTATTATCTATGTAACATAAAATATCTAGGCTGAAAGCTTAATACTAAAAGCTCAATTGTTTAGTCTGCTTTTTATCCAATACTATCGATTTGTAAAAAACGAACTTCTATCAAAAGCCAACGATGTATCCTTTATAATCTACAATTTTAATTTTAAGGCAATATGTTTTTACTTTTTCATTTTTTATTATATCTTTAGAAAATGAGCGAGACGTCGAATAAACCAATGACAGAGATTTTATTGAATTTTATATTAATAGTTATTTCGGTAGTACACAATCGTCTTGAACAGAAAGTCCTTTTGTAGTCCTCAATTATAATTTTATTTTATACTACGATGGAATTTATCCCAATCAATTTAATTACAATTATTTAAAAAAATTCTTATACGTCATATACCGATTCGAAAAAAAATATATTGCGTGGCATTTATTTACCTAGAATAAACCTTTCACGAATTTCTATCCCGATCGCTGTAAGGTCTATTTATAAAGGTCAGGTTACAATATGTATTTATATTCATTCGGTCGTCACGAGATGTTGATCGTGCCTCTTTTGTATGCTTCTACGCTACGCTCAGAATTCCTGGTCATTTGCTCACTTCGCGATGCTCCTCACATACCGTGCCAGCAAAAAAGTCAGGTTGTTTACTTAGAGGCAGTGGCGTTTTACATTAGATGTCTTTTTCAAGATATATCCTGTCGCAAAATGAAATATAAGTATTCTTATAAAGAATATAACCAACAGAGAACAATTAATTGCTCTCTGTCTATCTTCGAAAATGGTAAAGTTGAAAAAATATTTGATATATACGTGGTAAAATGATTTAGGAATAAAGATGTGCTAAATGCTTTCTAACGAAGTCATTGATATCACTACTATATAGCAATAATGGGGTAAAGTGAAAAATGTCGATTTCAAGATAAGTATTCCAATCGAATGCTGAAAGGCAAACCCTTAAAATAAAATACTTACTGATTTTTTTTAAATTGTCCTTTAAAAATAAAAATCTTACATTAATAATTATTAACATTGTCATGTAACTTCAAAAGACATAGTTCTATCTTTTATCATCAACCCCCAAAGAAACTAAATATAACCATAATTACAACACAATCTTTAAAGTTCAATTATCTCGAAGTTAGAATTTTCGACTTATTCTACTGTTGCTTTAACATAGCGAATATAGATGTAGCTTTGGTTGTTACAAAAGTGCATTTTTTGTATGATCGAGTTGTGGTTATTTCTACATAGAACCAAGATGTCTTGATATTTATTTTCAGATTAAGTTACTGATGGGCACGTTTTTAAACTAAACATTAAACAACAGTATAGCGACCATCAATCGCATCTCAAAATACATAATAATACTTCGATAAGAAGAGCAAACTCACCTGATTCATCATCAATTATTTTAATTCAAACTACACAAAATCACAGCAGCACTTTATATCACAAAAAGGCAATTCAGTTATTTCCTCTTATTAATTTTAAAAAAAATCAACTGCGTATTTTTTCTGTTTGTTTCATATTTTGTATTTTTCAGAAACATCTTCAGACTTTTTTTATAGGTTGTTCTAAAGATTTTTTTCTTTTAGAAATATTTTGACATAGATAAAAAATCTGTATGTATTTTTGTTTATACTTGTTCTACCTTTTTTGTTTCAGGTAAGATAATCAAACCATCCAAGCTTATCAAATATGCTGCAAGTCACCAGCGTTTGTGAGTACAAACATATATTTTATTTCAGATTTTTCATTTGCCTAATTTAAATCAACTCATATGATATTTAACCACAACTGGCAACAGAAAATAAAAAAAAAACTTATTTATAAACGTAAATAAAATTTAGAATATCTACCGACGGATTTTTATTTATTTTTAGTTGGTTTATCAATATAAAATAACAAAGTAACCATGCTCAATTTTATATAAAAAAAAACACAATATTTCTTTGTACTACTTCCACTTTTATTTAAAAAGATCAGGACCATTTTTGTTCATGATATATTTTTAATAAATGCCGAAATAATACAAAGGTATATTGTGTGTTTTTTTTAATATAATGCTTTTTCACCAAGTATTTATTGACACTGAACACCCTAAAAGTGTTCAATTTTATTTAAAAAAGTGAATTTCCACAAAGATACTGCCGAATCGCAATCATTATTCTTGTTTTTAAAAAAACTCCTCATAACGTGTAGTGACCTTCTGTAGATGTCTGTTTTACAATCACTGTACAATTAATTACTGAAACAGTATAACAAGTACGCCAATGCTTGGACGTCTATACAATACTTCATTCTGGATAAGCCATATCACCGTATCTCGGTACGTTTTCATATTTCTTAGTTTTTGAAGCGGAATCTAGGCAAGTATTTTTCATCTTACATTTATATCCTATATATAGAATTCACTACGCGGCGACTAGAATTTTTAGCCTCCCCTGTGCAAACGTTATCAGACATCATATGAAATACTTATCTATCATCTTTTTCTTCCACTTTATTTTTATTTCTTTCTCTTTAATATTACGCTCCCGGCTGTCGTTACCGTACCATTTGAAGAGTTATAAACTTAACTACATTCTCTTATCTATTGCGTATGAAGTACAATGTCCAATGCATGACATATTGGTTATATTTGGGGATTCTTTATTAACCTTAAAGCTTATTAATAAATTCCGTAAATATGTCTGTGCTCAACTAATATCAATCAAAAAGATGTGATGTTTTTTTTGCATACAAAATTCAAACCGAAATAGCTTTTTTTGCGTTTCAAAAACCCGTATTTTAGTATTGAAAAAATCCCGCTTTTGGTAATATCGACATTGCGATCCCAAAAATGAAGTAATAGTTTTATAAGAACGACTTTACATACAATAATTTTTAAGCTATTTCAGCAATAAATATGACGATAGCGTAAACCTGAAATACATTCTAAATATGTTTATGTTACTCATGAAAATAAATGCATTTCAAAAATATACATATAGAGCAGCCATACTCAACATGCGCCCCGCGGGCCGCATGCGGCCCAGTCAGCTCTTATGTGTGGCCCAAAATTATAGTCACCAAATATTTTTAAAAGATAGTTATAAGTTTGACTCAATATCAAAATTCATATTAAATTTTAAGTAAACGTTTTAATACTTTGGATACGTTGGTATTTTTTACGTATTTTCTATTTGTTATTCATTGTTATTTTTTACTATGAAAAATACATGAAATAAAATAGTTTTATTTTGACATCACAATACATACATATGTGTGCAGTATAGTATGTGCTATATTTACAGTTTACTGTAAATATTTTGCGGCCCACGTAGAGAATCAAAAATCGGTATGCGGCACGGAGGAAAAAATGGTTGAATATGACTGATATAGAGTCACCCGTTTCCAAAATTAACTTTGTTTATTTTCATAATTTCGGAAACACTTGCTTAAAACCCTCTGTATTAAAAAAGTAACCATATTTTAGTGAATCAGATTGTTAAAGATAATATATTCTTCAATTTGATTAAAAAAATTATGGCTTTTATTATGTAGGAATGTCTAAAAAAATGAAAATGAACAAGGCGATTTTGGAAATGGGCGACTCGTATGCCATATGTATGTAAACTTGTATAAATTTTTTGTACTTGCAATAGTTTTTATAACTCACCTATCTGAAAGCTTTTTTATTAATCATTGCAAGTTGGCACGTCGTACAGCAGCCCATCAATATCGACGACATCAGCAAATAATTATTATGGAGCACCCATCCATAAACAAACCATTGTGCTCTGATACTAAAAAATATTAATTGTGAGATTTATAGCCAATAATGTGCATCTGACGCTATTAAAATTCTAGTTCATTGTGAGATTTCATTATACAAAATAATTCATTTACAGCATTGCTAATTTTAACGCATTGAATTTGCCCTAGTTTTAACCGGTAAATTCAAAATATCACGTGCCTGCTATTTTTAATTTTTATTAAAATATGCAGTACTTATTTCAATATTTCGTGTATGATATGATTTATAATTTTTACTCTAAAAATGTCTTCTAAATATGAATAACGAACATAAAACATGCTCGAGAAAAATCTTTGATCAATAGCTTATATAACAGCATGGTTGCATCTACCGTAAGTACGTACGTCAAGGCTATAAACAATCTGTATTAATATATAGTTTAGAAGAAAATGCTAGTGATGAGTTATTGTTCAAGATTATAATAAATTCATGTGGCCTTAATTTAAAAAAAAAACTTATTTTTAAAATATTATTTTTATACTTTTTATCCACGTCTGCTCCCAACTTCCAATGCGGAACATATGGCCTCCTGATTGAGGTATCTGAATAGAAGTTTTTTCTACGAGATCTGTTTGTTATTCAGTCGCTCAACCTCACTTTTTTTCAAAGTGAGTAGTAGGGAACGATGGATAAGGCTAGAACAGGACTAGTGGTTGGCTAATCGTTATTGCTACACCCAGTTATTAAAGATCAGAAGGATGAGGAAGGAGAGGAAATGATGTGAATTGACATCACAAACACCCAGTCTTCGATCACAACTTTGAATTGAATAATTCTCAAATTCACTGTGATCTGACTGGGAATCGTACCCAGACCTGCGTGATCGACAGAGCAACCAACTGAGCCACAGCAGGCGATTATTATACTGTTTTATAATGTATCTAAAGTAAAGCTCTCTATTTTAAAATAAATCATCATATCTTAGATTCAGTAAGACGTGTTTTCTTCAACTTTACTACAAAAAATAACGAATTTTACAGCATTTTTACCACATCAAATTGAAAAATTCTCTCCTACGCTATATTTAATGTACTTTTGTTTTAACAATCCATTTGTAGAGCTTTGTAGTGTTGCCAAGTGCCACGGAACATCCGAAAGTTCTCGCCATTGTTTCGCGCGATACATTAAATGTTGTCAGCGTACAATAAAATTTCTGACAACGTTTCCGTAAACCTAAAAAACTCATAAAACAGTATTTAATATCCCGCTGGCCATTGTCGGGCATTGTACTCATTGTAGGTGAAAAGTAAATATTAATATTTATAACAGCGTAAAAAAGGCTCCAAGTACTTTTTTCCACCAGTCTGCAGACTGTCCGTTTAAAGCACCTGTACAATTCACAAATGAATTGCGAGCTTTTGGAACAGTTTCTTATTTGAAATACGTTTTTAATTTTTCTGATAAAAGTTACATGGCATACTAAAAAATAAATTTATTTTATTTTAAATGTTTACATAGACAATTATTGAAATATACACGTAAATAATTTAAAATACAAAGCCTCAGATTAAATCACCTATAGTAACAACTTTCCATAAATTGATAGATCTGACTTCATCGAATCTGTCTTTCAAATCAACTGTTGCGGTATTTATTATTAAAAAATGCTCACTACTTAAACAAACCTGCTACTGATAGCTTTTAAAAAATGAATTATCAAAGATATTTATTTATTTTATTAATATTTTATTATGACTTTCCAATTAAGGTAAGTTGTAAACACAATGTATTTTTTTTAATCTTATGGTGTTCATTGTCAATACTTGGTGGAAAGGCATTATATTAATAAAAAATCACGAAATTCCTGTGCACTTAATTTCCTTTTTTATATATCAAGATTTGTACAATTTTGTAAAAGCATACAAACTACACGAAATCAGTTAAATCATCACTATTATGTTTTATTTTAGCAATAAATTCCGTAATTATAATTCATTTTTTAATTACCATTAGTCACTTCTTAACTTTTATTATTTTTTGAAAAATTTTAAATTACATGTTAGAGGTGGAAAACCTATAAATTTGTGTTATTTTAGAGTCGCGTATTGATAATTTCTACTGTAATTTATAAATTCTTTTCAATGTCAATTGTTTGTTACACCTTTTCATTATAATTTGTTTTTGTATAAGTCTTCTTCTTTGGCCATGTTCGCTCCCTATGTAGAGCATATGGCCGCCACGCGGCACCTCCATGTTTCCCTGTCTCCCGCCAATAGCTTTGCTTCCTCCCATGACATGCCAGCATCCCTCAGTTTCGCCGAGTACATCCTATGGATAGTACCCGACGGACATCCGGGACGCCGGAATCCCACTGGTCGAAAGAAGAAGCTTTCCGGAGGTATCCGCAGCACGTGACCCAGCCAGTTCCAACGTCACTCCATAACCACTGACGTGACGGGACGCTGTCTTGTACGCTCCCTTATCTCTGAATTCCTCACAAAAAAAATTATAAGTTTCACAATTTTATTTCCCATTATTTGACTATGCTCGCCATGAGCAAAGCGAATGGAAATTAAGTACAAAACAATATTGTGTTTTTTCTCAGCATTATAATGATATTAAAATGTATACGATTAAGTAATAAGATAAAAGCTATAAATACAATTGTGTCAAGTTTTTTGGTCATGTTAATCATTATGACCTTTCCAACAGTCCCAGAAGCAGCCGCTTTAAAGACGATTGCTAAATTTCATTCGACTCTGTTATTAAGTTTGTTCATAAATCAAACTCTCTCGGCATTAATAATATTTTGATTTAGAAAGGCTTCCTAGGGTTATTTAGCATTCATGGAGTGTTGTTCTACAATTTGATGACTTTGCTAAAAGCAATGTTTTAATGCAGGAGTATCCAATTTACAGTGTTGCTGTAAAATTAAATTTTCTTCGTATTTTAAAACAAATTCTATACTACTGACAAGTTGGGTTTTAAGTTCCACAATTCGGCATCAGAGTAACGCCAAGATTACGTTTGAACTCATTCTTCCACTGGAGGCACGTTAGTTTGACTTTGTCAGGAAAACGGACTTAAGAAAGCGAACTAACTACCCTCTTGCTAAGTTCCAATTCAAAAAAACAACGATGAATGTTTGGAAGACAGCCAGAATCCTGCTGGTCTTGTATAGCAGCTGGATGAATCCCTTCATCTTTTAAGGTCGCTGATTACCTTCCATTCGATGTACTATGTGGAGCGACGGGACTCTGGGGTGACTTGTGAGGACTTAAGAGAAATTGTGTGGTGGTTAAAAAGATCAGATGTATATTAAATATTTTTTATTAATCTTACGTCTTTGGCCTTGTTAAAATTCAGTCAAATTAATGTGATAGGATAGGTTCAGTTAAAGTTGTTTAAAAAAAATGTACGGAATTAGAAATTAAATCATTTATATTAAACATGCCGCCTGTGTGGTCGAGTGGTCGAATTCGTTGGCTTCGATTACGAAGGTCCCGGGTTCGAATCCCGGTACGGACAGTTTTATAAATTGATTTTTCAATCGATTTATGAATTTCTGTTCGAAGGCATGGATGTATGTGATGTCTGGAATTCCCCCCTCCCACCCATCCCATCTTATGAACGTGGCGAATTGAGAGCGATTAGCTAACCACTAGTTCTGTCCTATCCCTTTCCTTCTATTCCTACTCTCTTTGGAAAAAGAGAGGCTTAGCAACTGAGTAACGAGCAGTTCTCGTAGAAACACATCTGTTGAGATAAATTCCATTAGAAGACCATATGCTCCACATTAGGAGCGGACATGGTTAAAAAAATATATTAACTATTCCATTATTATTCTTATTATTGTTAAGGATTCAAGTAGTAAAAATCCATTAATCCATTCACAAGTCCTTTAATATTGGTTTGAAATTAATAAAAAAATACTTAATTTTTTCAGTACAATAGCTTATTGTTACCACTTCTATCGAAATTATTAAGTATTTTATATTAAGTTTATGTTTTTGCTAGGACTATGGAGTTGGGTAAAAAAAACGACTCCGATTCCAGATAATTTCTGCTTAACTTACATATCGACTGTGGAAAGGAAAAAGGACTTAACCTACACATAGCAAATTTTACAGGAGGCACAAAAACGTGTTTTGATGATTTTCGGACATATGCAAATTATGAAATAAAAACAACCTTGAAGTGCACGTATTCTTCTAAACTAGTGTTTAATTGACGTAATCTAATATTAATTTAAGAAATTGTCTAGGAAAAACATTTTTTTCAGTTTTTTATATTAGTTTCAATTTTCACAAGCCCATCAAACTTAAAAGGTAAATTAACAGCTTCGGCATTGATTCGGCGTTTGCAGCTTACATCCTTTCGATATAACGTGTATCATACTTTCGATGGATTTTCTATCATCCCTCCTTGTCTCCCATTTTTATTATAATATAACATAATAGTAAAATTAAATCGTACTTAAGCAAGCATTTGCAAAAGTAGTTGCCTGAGGATGCCTCTGAAAGAGGCGAAACACGTGTCACAGTTTGTAACACAATACGTGGAATAATCTTAGTTATTTTATTTTATATTATGAACGTGTATCATGTTGGATACATTGTGATTATCGAAAAAAAGCGGGTTTGAAAAAAACTGTGGGCAACGTCCTTTTTCCTTTCCACAGTCGATATGTATCCCATTAGCCAGCCTAGCATGCAGTGGTAACACTATGGACTCTTGTGGTTTAAAGACACATCTTTGAATATATTTTTAAAAATGAGTCTTGTCCCAAATTTTTTTGACTCCAACTCCGGAATAAACATCTGACTCCACGACTTCCAAAAACACTATTTATCTCGCAAACCTTGAACTGTTCTGATTTGTGTCTCACTTTCAAATGGGTTTTGTTACAACTGTTTTAAGGTTACAAATTTACCCTTGATTTACTCTGTGTAATATTACTTACATTTAACACACTATGTTAATTTCATTTCGTAAGTCTATTTGCTTTATTGAATGGATAATATAACATAACATCGTTGAATAGTGGGTTAATGAAATACATCTCTACACACCAATTCTTATCTAATCTACGTTCGTCGTTATCAAAGTAATTAAGACAGCGTCTTAATTTATCGTAAAATCGTACTACATAAAATATATTCTGATCCGGTATATGTACATAAATATTTACAGCTTACATAAAATTATACCAGAATAATATTTGTTTGTTTTCAAACCAAATAGATTATATTATTCGTGTGTATTTTATACCAAGCTCACTCCTAATTCAGGGTGCTCATTTTTTTATCGACTGTGGAAAGAACGTAACCCACAGTTGTTTCAAAACAGTTTTTTTTTTGATAATCACAATGTATCAAACTTGATACACGTTCTATCAAAAGGATGTAAGCTGCAAATGCCGAATTAGTATCTAAATTTAGTTTTTAAGTTTTAAAAAAAATGAGCTTGTAAAAAATTGAAACCAAGAATAAAGACTGAAAAAAAGGTTTTTTCCTAGACAATTTCTTCAATTAATATTAGAATATGTTACTTTTAGGGTGTTCACTGTCAATACTTGGTGGAGAGGCAATATATTAATAAAAACACAATATTCATTTGTACTTTATTCAACAACTAAATAAAGTAGAATAAAGTTCAAATGAACTTAGTTAGAAACCGGCCCTGACCTTTTTAATAAAGTGGAATAAAGTACAAAGGAATATTGTGTTTTTATTAATATATGAATACGTCAATTAAACACCAGTTTTTAAGTCTCCGTGCTCTTCAAAATTGTGTATATTTCACAATTTGCATATGGCCCAAAATCATCAAAACACGTTTTTTGTGCCTCCTGTAAAATTTGCTACGTGTAGGTTACGTCCTTTTTCCTTTCCATAGTCAATATTGGAACTCTTTAAAATATTTTTTTTGTAGGACGGAAAAGGATACAAAAAGGACGCGATTAAAATGAAATGTACGCCAATCGCTTTTTCTGCATCTCGTTTTTCAAAATCGGATACAAATTAGATGGAGAGGGATGACAGTATCACTCACCAATTTGGCCATTCTGAATGAAATCCATTAGTATTGATCACTTTTAGGGTGTTCACTGTACTTGATTGAAAGGCATTATATGACAATGCTCACCATGAGCGAAACCGGTCTTGACCTTAATAAATAAAGTGGAAATAAAACACAAATGAATATTGTCTTTTCATCGTTTTTTAAATTAAATAAGTCTATGTAAAGTATAATTGCCTTCATAGTAAACAATCATTATTTTGTACATTAACGAATGCTCTAAAGCAGTGTTCTTCAACCTTTTTACATCTACGGACTGATAAAATGACTGTAAAAATTGGAAAAAATATCTCGCGGACCGGCGTCAACCAACATCACTCAATATGTTCATAGCAAATGACATATAGTTCACGCCACTATTGACAAATCCATATGATTTTTTAATTTAAAAAACAGTGGAAAAATCTGAATTTCGTGTGTTGATAAAGCATTGCTTTTTAATGAGAAAAAATATCGTTCAAACAAAGCTATGGCTTGACAAGTGTTATTCGGAGTCTGTTACATCGAGACGAATGTTAATGAAGTGGTTTGCTGATTTCTGGACGCTCATTTCATCATTTCCGATCTAAACGTTCTGGTAGCCCAAATTCTGCAGTTGTTTCAGAAAACACCAAAAATTTCCACAAAATATAATAGTTTTGACCGATCGTAAATTGAAGTTGCGTGAGATAGCTGACACATTAAAGATATCAGATGGCAGTTCATTCACCATTTTGCATCAACATCGAAGAGATAATTAAGCCGAAAATTGTTCGAAACATAAAATTCATTGCGGACCGGTAATAAACTCTCGCAGACCGGTGCCGGTCCGCGGACCATAAGTTGAAGAACACTGCTCTAATGATTGAAATACATATTAATCAGAAGGTGCTAAATCTAGAAATTATGCAGTAGAACTTCTTAGTTTAGTTGTTTTATTTTTCACATATGAGTTTGGCTTATTCTTCATTTTCTATCCGCGGGAAATTGGGGAGGCATCCAAATATTTTATATGCCTACGTTAACAATGCGTTTTAAATTAACGTGTAAGATTGATGTTGAAGATGATAGTCGCTGTGATAATTCTTTGATTGATTGAAGAGGATATGATTCATTTTAAGATTGTAGTATATTTTTATCAACATTTGCAACTTTAGGTCATCATGTACTTTTTTGTCGCTGTTCTGGTGTTCGTGACCTTTGATAATTATTGTCTTAATTTTTAATTTTCTCTTTAAGGAAATTAATCACTTTCAATCATCCGGTGTTGATAAGTTTGACAATGCCAAGGGATATCCTTTCAGCATTTTCTTTTTATAAAATAAACTTTACCCTATTCAAGAAATTTTTGTAAAATATTATGCACAATTAAGACGAGTCATTAAGAGTTAAATTTTGCATTATTCTTCTAAATTTCCATCAATTATTCTATTTTAGCATAAAACGACCTTTTTGTGTCTTGGAGGCATTTTTCCCACAACTTGAGCTTTTGTCTCGAGCCTACAGTGATATTATCATTTTATCGTTAAATTTTATTCTCATCTTGTATATCAAAGAAATTATATTCCGTGAAATTTATGCCAACTCGAGCAGAGGAGATGTTTTGTTTCGTTATAAAATGACAGGATTTTCACCTTAATTCAATTTTGATTTATTTTTCACCATTCCTTGCGAACAATGTTTTGTGATTTTAGTCTTATTCAGTTTAAAACGCTCACTTACTAAGCAAGCTACACTGGCTTAAATCATATTATAAAATTTTAGCATTATCACTTCTTCTTTATGAATGTTAGTTGAAAAATACGACATAACTAGTATTCATTAATGTTTCAATTAAGAGAACGTCTTATCGACACCACGGCCATACATCTGTATCCAACAGACGTTCCCCGTGGCGTAACAAACGTTGTGCGTTGTTCAGTTTTGTGCCAGTATTGTCTCGGTATCAATTGACCAAGACTTTTTGGTTAATTAATAAAGTCGGTCCGACCAGCTGTCGGACCCACTGGCCACGCCGACATAGTAGCTGCGAAGGCAAACTACTTATTAACTAATTTATTTGATTTTCGGTGTCACACTCTTAGTACCTCCGGACATTTTATAGGGCAATTTTACGCACCTGAATCAACTATCAATTGTAAACTATACTAAAAAAATAATACACTTTTTTGTTTTGATTTCGCTAATGGTGAACATTTTTAACGAAAGGAGTACACAGTGCTGTTTATGCTGAACTAAGAGAAACTATTAAAAATGCTACAAAAAAATGTTAAATAAATAAATAAGTGACACTAAATTGACTACAATTAAAATGTTTATTACCTCTTACAGTCAAATGATACTAATATGCGATCACACTAAAGAAGAGTTTTATTCATATAGAATAAAATAACTAAGATTACTCCACGTATTATGCTACAAATTGTGACCTCAGACAACTATTTTTGCAAATGCTTGCTAAAGTAAGTAGCAAACACGTGTCAGAGTTTGTATCAGAATACGTGGAATAAACTATGCTATTTTATTTTATATTAAAATGAACTTCCACAAACTTACCGCCGAATCCATTGAAAGTATTAAGAGTTTTATTTTCAAATATAATGCCTTTCCACCAAGTATTGACAGTAAACACTTCACAAGTTATCATTACAATATGTAGTATTTTTAGAAAAAGCTGTACTAATCATAGTATGTATGCAAAAGTGAGGTATAAGTAATATAAATTAATATTTTGTTTCAAAATATACCCTGTTAATTCAATAGTATGGATGTAAAGTGATAACAAATGAATCGATACTCTTTTGTTATATTTTTTGTTTTCAGTTTTTATGAGATTTTAAAGAAAAATGATTGTCGAAAATATGTTTCGTGTTCAAAATTATTTATTGAAATTTACATGCGTAGCCGAATTCATTCAATTTTTTTTTGTGGGGTAAGAAACAACATTTCAAAATATTAGCATAAATTTACACTCAGCTAGTAATCCTTTAATCTGTTTATTTAAACGGAAACAGTTGTAAAAAATATTTTGAAATATTATTCACGCAGAAAACGTCTGCGGAATTTTTCCAGAATTAAGTTGAATTCCCTTTTTCCAGTTGCGCCGCGTCGCTTTTCTTCATTTTCAGGCTATTCTAAATGAAAACGTGCCGGCGATTTGTTTGCAGGCGCTGGAAAACTAATACAGCAGGTCTGGCACGAATACACACAACGTCCGGCCCGCGGGTCACAAAAACCTTTTACCTAATAATACATCTACTTGCATTCAAAAGTTAAAAAAAATGACTTTATCAGAAATTTATTATCGATTCCATATGGTAATTTTCTAAGCTGTTAAATTGCCACCTCGGGATTTTCATGTTTTTGTCACTTCGAGGTATCAATTTCTATTTTTATTATTTCATTTTCCAGCTCTTTAAATTGACTGAGTAGGAAAATAGATTTTGCTAACTTTATCACTACATACACTCAGTTACTTAAGGTAAAGGTTTCAATAAAAGAATGTACTACATTGTGTTTTACCTTTTTGCTGTAACGTGATGTAATGCTGTAACGTGATGTAATGCGTAATGTGATGCTGTAACGCTATGTAACGTGAAACATAGTTATTAATCTTCATATAATATATATATACTATTTAGATTGAAAAGTTTTTTTACTATTACAACTCAAGTATTTTAAAACTGTTTGTTGTTCCCCAGTAACTCAACTTCAGTGTCTCAAAATAAATATCAGGATGAAGTTAGGGAAATGCTCGCTTTTAAACTTAATTTAGGATGGGAAAGTTCATTAGGTGACTGACTGATTAACATCAATAAATTTTATTTTCTGGATCAGTCAATTCATATATGACCATGATTACTTCGCTTTCAAGTTCCTTCACCTAAGCTAGTTAGTAATTATTCTAACATATAAATGTGGCTTTATGACTTAGGATGCTGATCACATCTTTCGGGAATGACCAAACAAGATCAAATTACGGGAAATATGTGTTGCGAAGATCTGTCGGCTCCGTCGGTCATGCCCACTTGGTTAGATATTGAGAAAATTAAAAGGCATTGGAGAAGATGAAAAAAAAATAGGAATCAATTAATAAAAGAATTTTATTTTTACTTTACGTTATGCAAACTGTGGTGCATGCAATCATGTCTAGAAGAATTTCACCTCGAAACATCCCTGGGAAAAATTTTGCAGACGAACAGCGTAGAGTACGTTGCAGAATTCACCCTGTAAGAAGAGTGTGAATCCATAGTGGGTGGTAGTAAGTACAAATAAGGAATTATATAATTAACAATAATGTTTTTAAAAAAATAAGGGTACTTCTCTCTATAAAAATTTACACTACATATTATGTATCCTACCGATATTATTTTTTCTTTTAACGTTTTTTCCTTGTAACAACAGTTTTCTCTTATTATCTAAATGAAACAAAAAAATTGTCAACCCTACACTTATTTTTCGGGTCGCTTATTAAAACAAAAATTAAAAAAGTTGGACTCATCTGAACCTCGCGGTTCCCATTTGCATGAGCGCTGTAACAAAACCCGTCAAACGATCTTTTTGAAATAATTTAAATTTTCACTTAGCGAGAGCTTTCAATGTTGATTGTATCATAGCTTTTATGCGTTGGAAATTTTTCAGGTTTTTATTCTTGCTAGCGTTTTTCATTGGCCAATTTGTTTTAAAATATGTCTAACCATGGAAATATAATTTATATTTTAATTTTTCTTAAACCTAAATCTTTTGATTTAATACATATTGCCACCTCAGTACTACAGCTGAGTAACTTTCATTTGATTATTCTTATAAAAATTACTAAAAAATAATTAAATTACCATATATGTAAGTTGTAGTACTTTTTTATAATTGAGAACCGTTTAGTAATCTACAATTAAATTTTATAGAAAGAATTTTAAATTGTACAGGCGGCTCACCGTTATTCAAATAATTTCCTTTGGGATTAACCCTTCTTCACAAATACGTAATTTGTAGTTACTACTATTTGTGTTTGTCACACTCACTCTATACGTTCAGTGAAACGAAAAAAAAACACATGGTACCATTTGGTTACACAACATGTGAAATAACAAAGTTATCAAAATTAATTTCCTATAAATTTTATTTCTAAATTCAAATACTGTTTGTCATTATTTCATAGTTAATAGTTATTTGAATGACCGTAGATAACAATGCAATATTAGTATGATATAAGGTAAAAAAATCCAAAGTATTTTATTTTGTGAGAATTGTATAAATTAGTTGTCAGCTATAGGATTATTACGAAGGCTTTACGCCGTCACTTAATTACTAAAACCCATTACAAGAAGTTCACGTAATTACCCGTGATCATTAAAATTTCAACGTATTTGCTTTTAACGTGAATTAATAATACAGTGTATGTTCCTTTTCATAAAACAACTAACCAAATTTATCATAGTGAATAAATTATTTTTACATGTTTGAGTAAGTAAAGTGATATATCTAGTAAATATATATTAAATAAAATCACTATTAAAGTGTTCACTTTCAATAATTGGTAGAAAGGCATTTTGTTTACTTATTTCACATTTATTTAATATGGTCAGGACTGGTTTCGCTAGCCACTTTATCATCATCAAAATTATTTCCCCGCATTACCCAAAGGCAGTTTAATTGTTGTTTATTGTTACCAATTTTGTTTAATTTGATTGTGTTATATTTATTTACTGTAAAAAAATCTAGTTTTAGAAATACCTTTAAATTTATTCTTTAAGTTAATTGTTTTTTGATGCGATTGCAAGTTGTTTCATTTATTTGTACAAGGTTTCAAACATTTGGATTTTTTTTTATCTTTATCTGAAAATTTCTAAATCCTTTCATATTCTTATAAAAAATGTTAGTCACACCCTCAACACTTCCCCTGCGGTGCTTAATAATACTTCCGCTATTTTACTGGCCCTCAAAGGACAATATGAAAAAGCATGTTTTAACACTTAAATAAAAGTGGAAGTTGTACAAAGGAATATTGTGTTCTTTTTAATATAATGCCTTCACTGGAATCAAACAATTCGTGTACGTATCGTAGAATTAAATAATTTAATAATTTTATATCAACACTATCCAGCGTGTAAGTCTAAATCATAGTTTCTCAACCGAGGGCCAGAGCGTGTTCCAAGGGGGCCAAAAAGCAAATATAATTTTAGGGGAGCCACAGCATTATTTTTTCTCTTTGGCTCCCGGTTGAGAAACTGTAATCTAAATAATAGTGTAAATATTACTCAATTGAGGAGCAAACATTCAAAAAGTGTTTTGTCACAAATTTTGAAAAATGCCGTTTTATATCCATTCTGATAGCCTAAACCTATAATTGGAAATCAAAATTGGTGTTCAAAAAGGTTTTTTTTCATATTAAAATGAAATCATAAAGTTGACACATTCATACAAACCATCACTTTTGCAATACTTAAATCATCATTTTCCAAGCTTTGTATTTGTGTGACAAAACACTTTTTGAATTTTTGCTCCTCAATTATTATACATAAACGACCAAATTGTTTATATCAGTTAGAGCCGTTATAGTTTAACCTTTTCTTTATTACATTGCCATTAAACATTTAACTATCTAAAATCATTTTCAATGCCCACGAAAAGTACCATTTAAAACCCCAATTATTTTTTTTGCCCTAATTTGCGTACATGTTCACATTATCCAGTGTTTGTATTCAGTAGACATATTTGACCGCTCAGTGTGAGATGGAAAAAACGCCGTCCCACGAACGCCCACCAATGAGAACAGCTTTTGAATACATGAATACATTTTGCGGCTTTTATTGGATTAATTTACCAAATATCCTAATGGAATTCTGAGAAATTATGCATGCGCCCTTACCATACATTATTTAAGTAAAGATGGTGGAAATTACCATTAATTGTTTTGAATTAGATCGATTGATTCACGCGTAAGTAATTTAATCCTGGGTCACCATTTTGAATATTTTAGCTTTGCCGAAGTCTGCAGACTATTCGTATACTTGATCGCTTTTAGCGTGTTCACTGTCAATACTTGGTGAAAAGGAATTATATAAAAAAAACACAATATGTACTGCATACTGCATACTTACACTTTTATTTAAAAGGATCACTACCGGTTTCAGAAAATACAATTTTACAGTGTTATTTATAAAAAAATAAAATGAAATTTACAAATTACACATCATTTAATACATGATATACTTTAAACAAAGATATGAAGATAAATCAATGATAGAACCCCTAGATCATTCTCTGCCAAACTTCTTAACTTCACGGCACATTGGTGAATGAGTTTCGTTCCGCGGCACACCAAATAAATGCCTTAAAATAGAAAATGTACCTTATTAATATGAAAACTCATTACCAATGTCACTGAATCTCTGTGTCGCGTCGACCACTATATACTGATGTGACAAATGTTTTTATTGATGATGTGATTACATTAAATTAAACTTTTCTTTTATTCATTGTTCTTATGATTGTGAATCGAATTCATAAAAAATAAATGAAATATATTTATTAAAAACAGTTACTATTCTTAAAAGAAGTAACATTTCAATTGTATGTTTTAATAGGGAAAGGAATACAGATACAATTTTTATTTCGCAAGGTTAGGTTAGGTTTTTTTTATCTTTAAATAAAAACAAACGCTTTCTTCTTGTTGGTTGCATTTCTCTGTCTGATGTGAACACAGGCAAGAAATTGGATCGCAGTTCCAATTGCTATTTATTTATTTAAGACGATTTGTTTTCCATTTTGCTTCACAAACAGTTGCCATGCAATTTATACGTCACGAAGATGGAATGCTGCAATTTGCTGACACTTTACTCATTTTAAATAGTTACAATCATCTTATTTTAGTTAGTGAGTAATAACTTAAGATATCTACTAAGGGTACTCGATGGAAAATCAATATCAACATGCTACCAGAAGTTATGTCACTTATCTTTCGGGATTTGCTTCTCAGCATCGTGTTGGAATTCACGATAAAGATTGGACGTCATTCATAACAAATCAAGTAACTCCTCGACTAAGTAATAAATATTTTTAAAAATCCTTTTTACATTATTTATAGACGATATAAACTGTTGCTGTCAGTTCAGATCGATCTGTATACTTGAATACGCATAATCTGGGACGTGAGTGACAAACCTTTCGGAATACTACACAATTTCAACGACTTAGTTTTGTATAAATAACGCTGTGAAATTATATTTACTACCAGTTGAAAATGCTCGCCATGAGCGAAACCGGTCTTGATCATTATAAATAATAGTGGATATAAGTACAAAAGAAGATTGTGTTTTTATTACCATAATGCCTTTTCACCAAACATTGACAGTGCACACCCTAAATTTGATATATTATAGTTAGAATATCGGTAGTATTATATTTAATTTCGAAAAAATACTTCATTGCATACATGTAACACGAAGTTTTGTTTTTAATTAATTTCAATTCATTTCAAATATTTTAGCAGTTGTTTTATACAGCAGTATATTTTATTGACTTTGTTACTTTTATATTTACTTAATAATATTTAAGGCAACTCTGCAATTGATATACGTGTTAAACTTTCATGTTATTTTTGCATGTTACTATATTATATGAAGAAAAGCTCAATTAAATTCAACAATTTATGTTTATTTAGGCGTACTTTAAATATTTATAAGCTTACATTTGATTTTTACTTTACTTATAATTTAATCTGAATCTACGGCGTAGATCTGAAAGCCCACAAGATTCGTTGCGGCATTCACACAACTTCTATAACGTACTGGTATTGTTTACTTGCTCTATAAATCGCTTTAGAAATATATAAACCACGATCTGCGACATTGATACGCCGTTGAATTTACAGTAGCATTATTTTATGAACAATCCAATATATCGCGAGGCCACGTGTTGCTGCTATAAATGTCACGCTCCAGCAGTAGTGAGATAGATTCCAAATATATGCCATTGACGTTTACGATGTATTGGGTTCCCCCTTTCTTAAGCCAAACCTTATGCGTCGTGGATATGCAATCCATTTTCTCATTCAGAATTTGTTAATAAACTAGGAAATTAATTCCCCGGTATCCTAGCATAATTACTAATCCACATTACCGGGGGTTCCAAATTCACTGCACTATAATTGTTGATAATTTTGGGACTATAACAATGGAAGCCAACAACGTTGACCACTATGCTATAGATTCGACATACACACATACATACACACACACACATACATACATACACACATACAATACATAACCTTAATAGTTTAAACGTTCAAAGAGAAATGTACCTGGCCAATATTTCTTTCGGCTTATACAGGGCCAAAATGAGAATTCCACTATTATTGAGAATGTGAAACTAAATGTTCCTGATTATTTTTTGAGAAATCGTGGACATGAATTGTTTCTTCTCTCAAGGTATACACCCAGCCTGCCAATGGAAATGCAGCAGATTAAAGCTTTAACGGTTTTTAATAATATTGCTTCCGATGTCGACATATTACACGTGGACGAATGCTATGTTTTAAAGTAGAGTTCGTCGGAGCTTATTCAGTTGCCATTTTTTCTACTGTTTTAAATACTAAATTGTATTTTTTTTTTATCTTTATTGTAAAAATCTTAAATTTATAATTTGTCAATCTTATGCAGTGTTGAATAAATTAATAAATAATTAATTACATCAAAGATTCATTTAAATTATGCTAAGGGTCGTGTTTATTGCGTTATGTTGATATTTAGAATACAAATAAAATCCATAGAGGGTCGTCGAGCAGAACTGGTATCAGTCTAAAATTATTCGTAGGCATTGTCTTGTCATAGTTATGAAAATAAGATATCGTTGAGTAATAATGGTTGCCTACCTCGCTGTGAAACTTTTGAACGGTGACCACTTTCAAGTCTCCATGAAGTTGTGAGTTGTGCATGTACCAAGAGGCGTTACACATATGTCAATCTGCAGAGTCTTTATATGTTTGTGGTGAGTATAAGACTACATTAGAGTAGCGTATACAATGATTGGTTGAGTAGTTGGTGTGTAGAGAAGCTGCTTGATTTTGGGAGTAAGTTTGCTCCTCGCACTAAATTACAATCTTGATTTTGTAGCATATTCGTGTAGTAAGTGTGTTAAGTACAGCAATTGTTAACCTAAAGTTATGTTCAAGTTAGAGGAATTATTATAATATAACTTTGGAAATAGCTTTAAAGGTGTGGTACATTAAACGGAATTTCAGTTAACTATTCTTACTATGAAATGTAGCATATAGTTTGACCTTATTAAAGCTATGACGATATAGATGTAACTATTTGCTTTTATAGTGAAATACGTATTCTATAACTTATCGTATCATATAGTGGTGAGAAAGTATCATGGCATTATTTAGAAATAATCTGTGCCAATATAAAATAAAATATCTTAGATTACTTCACGCATTGTGTGTGTATCTAAGTATTATTTAAGATTTCGACTGAAGGTGCTTGGTGGAATTTCAATATTAAATTTGAATCGTTCAAACTATGTACATTCTCACAAATTTTGTCACTAACGACCCGGGATTCGCCTTTCGGCATCTTCAGGCATTCTGAATGAATGCCTGAAGATGCCGAAAGGCGAAACCCGGGTCGTTAGTGACAAAATTTGTGAGAATGTACATAGTTTGAACGATTCAAATCTAAGTATTATGTTGAATATAATGTGGAATTTCGTGGAATAATTAACGTATCAATACGTGGAATAATCTAAGTTATTTTATTTTCTATTAAAATGAACTTCCACAAAGTTACTTCCGAATCCATCGAAAGTAATTTGTGCTATGTTATAGTATTATATGGCCATTCAGATAAATCGTCGTTTTTTTGTCAATTTAATATACTTATAAACATTTTTTCCTTCTTCATTGTAATACAGTCGTCGGTATACTGTGCAAAACGTTAAATTAAACACTTATCTACTTTTTAGAATATAAAGCATGGATATAAACAATAAGTCAAGTGATCAAACAATAGTTAACCAAAATGCTTACAGCCCAAAAACCTTTATTCGTCTAATCATGTTTGGTTAGCTGTTGTTATAAGAAATCTTTACAACTAAAAATAGTTAAGTTACTTATAGGGTTCTGCCAATAATAACTGAAACGAAATCGAACAAGTTCGTATTACTTTTTTGGATATCGTAATAAATGATTGAGCTTGTTTTTTCCAAAAGTTTCCATTAGTTTTTTAAATCTATCGATCTGAATTTTTAACTCAAAACACCCTAAATTTGAATCGTTCAAATTATTTACATTCACACAGATTTTGTCACTAACTTCATTTGTCACTTACTTATTCAAATTTAATATTGAAATTCCACCTAACACCTTCAGTCGAAATCTTAAATTGTATCAAAACTATATATTTCTGGCAATATGCCGGCGAAATATTTTCTTTCATAGAAATTTCATATATAATTAGATCTTGTCTCATATGTGCTTTTTTTACTGTTATTAAATTTAAAAAAAATATCACTTGTAATGATTTACTTTCAATTCTTTTTGGAAAAAGATTCTATATAAAAAGATCATGACCAGTTTCTCTAAAAAAAAACATTACTAACTAATGTTAGTCACATAATTTTTCTATTCTATATAAATAATCATGTTGAAATTTATATTTCGTCATTTGATAATGGTAGTGATGAAGGAAACCGGTCTAGCTTTTTATTAAAATGTATGGAATTGGAACAAAAAATGTTTTATCCTTAAAAATAATTGTATATTAAATTTAAATCGTTTACGATTGCACTTTCGCTATCAATTAGGATTCATTAACTTGAACCAATGGTTCAAATTAAATATTTAAATTCCACCTAACGCATTCGGTTGAAATCTTAAAATATAATTGTTAGTTCTTTTTGTATTGTGCTGAAAGATTTGTAGCTTCATTAAACATAGATAACTATTTAATAACATAATAATAATGTGATAATTTTTGTCACATGGCAATATTATAATTTATTTAGTTTGTTAATATAATACTATAGTTTTGACGATTGTGTGATGATGCTATACGCACAATAATTCTAATAATTCCGTAAAGACTTAATTTTATTTAAAAAGCAACGTTTCATATTTTCTTTAAAACATTTTTGTAATTTCAGTTATAAGTTTTTTTCATTGACAATATAAAGATAATAAATACAATCGAAAAGATGTATTGAAAAAAGGGCAAATAAGTCACAGATGAATGCGAAATTTGCCGATAAATTGTTTTTGACTTTGACTGGAAGAAACTTTTTCATTTACATCGCTACAGGCTATTTGTCTTCATTGAAACATCTAAGAGCGAAAAAAACGATACAGCTAAGAAACTCCAAAAAAATTCCAATAAATTTTACAATGAAATAGCTAATAAAAAACGATATTGATAAACGGCTAAAAGTAATCAGAATAAATATACTATATTCATGCTTTTATTAAAAACAATAATTTAATCAAAATTAACACTCAAGTATTTAATTTGTGTATCTTTATAAACAAGTCTTGCCAATTTTAAGATACTTATAATTGTCCATCAATCAAATTATTGTTATAGTTTGAATGGTTGGATATACAATGAATGTTGTGTTACATTTTGACAAATTGGTACCCATTTCGTGAATGAAAGTTATGTTTTTTTGTGCGTTTGTCTGAAGATAGTCATGTCTTTTAATGTGTTCATAGTCTAAACTAGTTGGAAAAGCCTTATATTAAAAAATAAAACTATAATTTAAACTTAGTCCACATTTATTTAACCGGGTTAAGTCCGGTTTGGCTAATTACGAACATTTTATGTAAAAATGTATATTAATACAAGTAGCTTAAAATCATAACCAAAATCTTTTTATTGAAGTTTAGTTTTTTTTGTGAATTTGGCAAAGATAACAAATGTTCGTACTACCACTACTGCAATTGAATCTAAAGAAACTGCATTTTTGCTTATAAATTGCTTGTGTAAACTTTTGTAATATTTGTTTGAATACTTCGGAACAAGACAGAAAGAGTTACACTTCGTCAAAAAGTATTTCTCTTCATATAACCAAAAGAAAAGTATTTTTGAAACATAAAGCTTAAAATTTGTTTCTGTTTGGTTTACTATAATCAGTTACGTGCTGTATTGAGGTTTCAAAATATTACTGAAATTTGGTTAGTCTAATTTGAGAATTTTTATGATGAATGCAATGCTCCAAATTTAATTGATTCGTCAATTAAAATAGCATACTAATGACCCTCTATTAAAAATATATTTAAAAAAAAATCACTTTTTTTTTCATTGTAATGTTTACAGCGACATCTATAATTAAGACAAATTATTAAGCGACTTATTTACAAATAATTGATAAAATCTAGCTTATAAAGATTTTAAAAATATACTGCAACTGGTATTAAGCATTCCTTAAATTATAATCCAATAAAACTTATTTGTAAAAAAATGAACAATGTGCTAATGGCGTGCTTGCTATTTTTTTTTCAATAAAAAATCGCATCTCAACCAAAAATGTTAAACGTAAACATCTATTAATAATGACATTTACTTTTTCCTTTTTGAAAAATACTCTATTTGGAAATTACTATTTTAACAATAAATGTGAATTTCGAATAAAATATTTAAAAAATAAAACAGATAATTAATAGAAATGAAGCATCAGTTTATAACATTTTAAAAAAGATAGGTGGATTACCATTGTAAAAATGTATTCCCTTATCCTTCGTCCAGTAGAAAAGAAAAAATCTTTGACTTTTATTTTATAAATTGTAATTAAAATCAATTTCAAGTTAATTCGTCAAATCTGATGATGCTTCATAAAGATCGACCATTTTTTCACAAAAAAAAAATGAAGTAAAATAGTTATCAAATATAAATTTATAGCTATTCAATAAGTGAGCATTTGATGGAAGATTTGTATGAGGTCAACTGTCAATGTGAAACGGCGTTATATTTACACTAATAAAACGAGTTCTATTTTGCTAATTCCACAATTTAACAAAGATCAGTATTAATCGCCGTAAGATTTTATACTGAACGAAAACGGTCGAAAGTAAAACAACTTAAAATAACCCATAGAGAATTTTTCTATATAGAATTCATGTCGACTGAAAAGTTGTGGTGTCTTTTATCTGCAACAAAATACCAGCGCTTCTAAAAATAGCAAGTGAACATCGTCTATTGTGAAAATATGGCCGCCCTTGCAATAAGTAACTTGCGAAAAGTTAGAAAATAGTCTGCAGTTCATTGTCATGGCAGCACTGTGCTTGTTGTATGCCTGCTAATGCTATTAGTTTAACGCTATGCTTCGACTCCAGAAGCTGAAAAATTTGATATGCCAGTGGAATCCAACGAGTCTCATGGCTGCCAGAGGTGGAGAACATGACAACTTTTACGTTTTTTTTAATATATAAACCCATGTCCGTTGCTAATGTAAAGCTTATAGCCACTTCATGAGTGTATCTCAACAGAAGTTTTTCTACGAGAATTGATTATTAATCAGTTTCTCTGATCTCTGTTTTTTTCGAAGAGAGAATTCAAATCACTTTATGGTGTTCACATTCAAAACTTGGTCGAAAGGATTTATATCAAAAAAATAATATTACTGATTCCACTTTTATTTAATAATGTCAGGACCAGTTTCGCTCATGACGTGCATTATCAACTGATATCAGTTGATAATGCTCGTCCTGATTTTACATAAAAGTGGTATTACTAAAAATGTTTATTTTATTTTTTGGATGTATTAAAATGATAAGGCTAAGAACTAGTAGTTAAGACTGATAAAGAACTAGTGGTTGACTAATCACTCTCGTTACACCCAGTTATTTAAGGATTGAAATGGTAGATATCACAAACATCCATAATTTCGAACAGAAGTGGCTTAATCGGTTGAAAAGATGCTGTTCGTATTGGGATTCGAACCCGTGAAGTCCGGTATGGAATCCAACGGCGTTGACGTTATTTTCATATTCAATAAAACATTTGAATTCTTTTACTGATATATTCTTTGATTGCAGTACTACTTGTTAATTTTATTATCTATGCTTGACTACAAAATTGCTTTTCAAAATGTGTATGCTGTTTTTTCTACATCTTCGATCCATCGATCCAAACGAGGGAGATGGGTTGGTTGCTAGATATTCGTATATATCGTGCAGAGGGTTTACATCTGACCACGTGAATGCTTATCATTGTCATCGTGTCTTTATCACTTTTGTGTTGCAAAGCCTAAATAAAACATTACATATTTTATATGTAATCTTATTTACTATGTTTGCACTAAAGACAATCTAGTTCCATGACTGAATGCGTAATCACTCTCCATAATTCTAGATCTTGAGCTTTGTCTTTCCAGTAACAAACTTCGGCCAATCTGACATGTTTTTCTGTATCGACGGCCCATCTCTTGCGCGGGCGTCCCAGAGGTCGAGTGACTGCCGTAAAACCTTTCAATAAACTATCACGTGATTTAGAGGTCCCTGATCTGACCAAATAACCTTCGCATCATGCCTTTATCACGTGATGTGTGGGTTATAAAAACCGAAGAGCTCAACATATATCCGTTCGGATGAGCTATTTAAATGTTTCCTTTACTATGACAAGTATTCGTCAAAGAGCGACTTTTTAAAATACGGTGTTGCAGGCTTTTTATAAACCGACATTGTTTTTTTTTCTCACGTCAGAGCTGACGATGCTATTTCCCATATATAGCGATATTATCTACCAAACTATTATATTCAATTCAATTTCATCATGGCGTAAAAGGAGTAAGGAAAAATTTTGACTGTGGAAAGGAAAACGGACATAACCCACAAATTTTACAAGAGGCACAAAAAACGTATTTTGATGATTTTGGGCCATACGAAAATTATTAAATATACACATCCTTGAAGTTCACGGAGACTTATAAACCGGTGTTAAATTTATATAATCTAATATTAATCAAAGAAATTGTCAAAAAAAAAACTTTTTTTCAGTCATTTTTCTTGGTTTAAATTTTCACAAGCTCATCTTTTTTCAAACTTAACAGCTAAATTTAGATACTAATTCGGCATTTGTAGCTTACGTCCTTTTGATAGAACATATATCAAGTTTAATGCATTGTGATTATCGAAAAAAAACTGTGGGTTACGTCCATTTTCTCTTTCCACAGTCGATTTAATGATAACATATAACCTAGACCTATTAAAAAACAATCTTTATAACACCCATTATAAAGCTACATATGTATATAAAAAAATACGCAAAAAATGTTATTAATTAAATCTTAGACGAGTATTGTTATAATAATAGTTCTCCTGTCTTTCCTTCTCAAAACAATGTAAGACATACATTATTTTTACGATAAAATTTCTCATGACCGTTTAAACACAAGCAAGCAATATTCTATTTATAAAATCGATTTTCATCCATTCAAAATAATGTGTACCGTAAGAACGAAATACAGAAAAAATGCAAATCCAATTGTTCTACATATTTTCATATGAGGGGTGCTGAAATTTTTACAACATAATTGAAGAGGGTCTTTCTATTCTAAAGTTCAATGCGTCGTAATCTGGTCAACATCAACACAAAAATGGTATGGATAAATTTGACGATTTTCAATATGAAATGTTATCAATAACTGCCATACGGAAAAGCCTCATATTTCCAAAGCGCTTTAAAAATATCACTCATTTTTCAATTGCGTTGAAAAACCGTACGTTGGTCGTGTACTCTTGAAAAGAACATCGTTTCTGCCGTAAATTTTAAAATTAATTTCAACATTAATAAATGTGTCTTTCTGAAAAAAATATCAATAATATTTGAATGTGGTTATTTTTGTCGTATTTTTTTAACCATAAAAAGTTTATCCGAACAGAAGAGTTTCTAATAGATCTTATTTTGTAAAGTAGCTCAACCACTCTTAGAGAGTAGGGATAGTAAAATAGGTCTAGGACAGGACTAGTGGTTATATCACTCTCGTTACGCCCCGTTTTTAGGAAATGATGTATTTCAAACCATTAAATACATCCATGACTTTGAACATAAATTCATAAATCGATTGAAAAACTGTCCGTACTAGAATTCAAACTCGTGACCTTCGTGTTTTTACTCAATGACGTTGACCACTCGACTACATAGCCGTCAGTATTGAGTAACTACGTGTTTTCTATCCACGGAAAAAACACACTCCCCGCAAAAAATATATTGAATACATAATTATACAAAAAATACTTTTGTTCTAATTTCATATTTATTGTATGTAATCAGGACCCATTTCGCTCATCACGAGCTTTTTGTATCACATCACTGTTGGCTTAAAAATCGAAAGAAATCCTAGCGAGTTCTCTAAAGTTCTGTCAATTTATTAGTAGATTACCATCTACCCTATGAAATCCATATATTTTTTCATCATTTGTATTCATTTTTATTTAGCTTGCGTTTTAATGTAATGTTATTGTCAGAAAGCAACATGTGCTACGGAGCCCAATCTGATTTATAATGAATCGTTAAATTGCGAAATATTCAATGTTCACAGAAGTTTTCTTATTTTTGACTGCCAATTTGATATTCGTTAGATATCCAAATAGTAGGAATTTTACATCAATACTTCTCTTCAGTGAGGGGGTTGAGAAATATTCAATATCACGCAGTATAATGAAAGGAGATATTCACTATTGCGAGAAATTCCGAATTCAAGTTTCGACTAAGATCGAGCGACGTCAACTTTCACATTCCCGGCGCAAAGTTTGTGAAAATTCTCGGGTTTTATTGACGCTATCGGGAATTCATCGGAATTGTTGGAATGGAAATCTTAAAAATAAGTTTTGTGAAATATTTCAAATGCAGCTGTCCAGACATTTTATGTATGATTATTCGAAAACTCCAGATAAGAACTATAGCTATAGCAATATTGGTAGTATAATTTTCAACCTTTTCTCAAATGTATTTATTATCATTTATTTATTGATTTGGCGTTTACTTGGTTTTTGATTTACTCCATTGTAATAGGGTCAAAATATCAACGTATTTAGATCTACAGTCTTTATATTTATGAGTTGACAGCTATTTCGGCTTTCGCCATCGTCAGAACTATACTAACTAACTATGTAGTTCTGACGGTGGCGAAAGCCGAAATAGCTATCAACTCATAAATATAAAAACTCTAGAACTAAATACCTTGATATTTTTACCCTATTATTATCATTTAACAATGAAAACGTTTTTTATCAAAAATATATTAGTAGACATCATTCTTACATAATTGTTTTTAATGGGATTTTTATACATGTCCGCTCCCAATGTGGAGCGTATGGCCTCATGATTTAAGTATTCTAACATAAGTTTTTCTAAGAGAACTGTGTTTTTCAGTCGCTCAACCTCTCCTTTTCAATGAGAGTAATGGGGATAGAAAAATAAGGGTAGAACAGAACTAGTGGTTAACTAATCAATCGCTCTCTTGTTTCCCGTCCATCCAATCCTATTGCTTATTACACCTTTTCATTTCAATTTGTTTTTGTATAAATATCACTGTTAAATTTTATGTTTTATCAGTTGACAATGCTCGTCATGAGTGAAACCGGTCCTGATATTGATAAATAAAAGTAGAAATTAAGTACAAAAGAATATTGTGTTTTTTTTAACCCTCCAGAGACGAGAGCTTTTTTCTGATAAAAAAAATATTTTCTAAGCCATATTGAAGTCACGGATAACTTTTATTCCTATCCAAAATTAAAAAAAAAAAACGCAAAGTCGTTGTATAGAAACCCCGCATGACTATATGGTCATGCTCATCCTTTTATTACCGTGTAATATTGAGTACGGACAGTAGTAAGGACAAAAGTGACCATATGGGCTTGCAAACATTCGGGGTTGAAATATAGCTAAACGTGATTTTTTAAAAAATATTTACAATTTGACCTCTTTAGATCAACATAATTTCAAAACAAATATATTAGCAAAATAACTGTACATAATTTTATGTTTTTATGAAAAAATATCTAACAGTTTCAAAAGTAAAAAAGTAATGTGCTTTTGGAGACCGTTCTGTTCCCACGGCTGATGACTAACTGTAGTCCGTACCCTTCTTAACCAAATATGAGCGAAAGCAACGATATTCAGGTAGAAAAAGTATGAATACTTAGTGGGATCAATAGACAACGGTGTTTTGTGTGACCATATGGTGACGCTCGTCCTTGGAGGGTTAAATACAATGCCTTTCCACTAAGTATTGACAGTTAACACCCTAAAAATGAAATAAACTTGTATTTAAATGTATATGAACTTGTTAATTTTATTTGTATGTATAGCTTTACGCCTCACGGTGAAAGGATTAGTTTTGAGTATAAAGACAAGCGACAATTATTTTCCGGTGATACAAATGTGACAAAGCAGCACAATTTTATATCACTCACGAACACACGTGCCTATATTTACATATATACTGTCTCACATACTATGTCTATACATTCTTTCTTAGAAGATATACACAATAAATCTTGTTATTTGGTCTAGCATCCTAATTTATGTATATTACAATTATTACACTTATTAAACATGACTTAAGTGCTTCTGAAAATGATAACTAGTACGGGGTTATTCAAAGCAAATTAGTTTAAATTAAACTGGTATTTATTAAACGTTATATTACAGGTTTAAGTAACGGTGATGGATTGATGATTGTTTATTCATTCAAGATGTCGTTGTCTTATCGTAATTTTTATCATTTTTTTTTAATTAAAAAAAAATATTTGACATTACAGCTTACGCCAATGCGTCAAATATTTTGAAGTTGAAAGATCATACGAGATATAATCGATGAGAATTTTTGTAAGTCACATATGATTAACTTAATGAGAATTTACTTCACAAACACCCATGTCTTGGATCTCAAATTAAAATTGAAAACATCCAATTTGACATTGACCTTACCGAGAATCGAACCCAGACCCACTTGATCGGTAGAGCAAGCTCTTACAAACTAAACCACAGCGGGCGACTAAACTCATTATTACAAAATAACCGCCATGTCAATATAAATTGTATAATTTAAGTAAATCTCTTTTACTATACATAGGCATTCAAACATTGATAAATTTGTATTTTAAAAGACTTGAGAAATACATAATTTGGGATTTTATGTTGAAAATGTTTCTTTGATTACAACAATTATAGTGAAAATGAATTTCAACAACTTTTGAATTATGTAATAAAAAAACAACGCATCATATCGAAACAAGCATCATAATAAAGTTAAAATCCCCCCATAACCAACTTCAATTTTGGTTCGAAATTCAGCAAAGCTCTTCATCCGAAAGCTCTATTATGAAAATTAATGACAGACATAAACCGAAAAAAGCCATTAATGCTTTCTTGCTAATGTAATTAAATTACTAAGACAATTTGTACTTTGAGTTAGCTCGGAATTATTTTTGAATAAAATTATTATAGAGATTTTTTAGTAGTAATAGCATAGCAATAATAAATAAAATGCTTTTAGTATATATTTAACATTTATATTATTTTTTAAAACCAAGAATTAAATATTACGAGATTTTTAAAAATATTCGTAAGAATATTGTTTTATTTTTTATTTCACGCGGATTACTTATTTTACGCTGAAAGGTTTTTTTATAACTTAAAAATGGCAAAAGTTAATCTTAAGTAATAAAGTAAAAATATCAAAGTATTTTTACCTTATTATAATGGAGTTCTACCAAGTAAATGCCAAATAAATTGATAATTAAGTGTATGAAAACTTTAGTTACATGAAAAATGAGGCTATCAAATGCTTTAAGAACCTTTTTTTTACAATAATTATTGTATTAAAAAATAAAAAAAACTTTCTATTATTAAAGTAAATAATTGTTGTACTTGCAACATTGGCAAAGCTCACACCTTCTTGTCTATTCTTCCGACTGGCGAGTTTCCGGAGTCCTAGACGACTGTCCGGTATTATACATAAGATGAAATCGGTCGAGCTGAAGAACGCTGGCATGTCATTGGACGAAGCAAAGCAGTTGGCGGGAGACAGGGAAACACAAATATATAATATGATTCACATAAGACCAACAATATGACAAAAGATGAAAGAAAATATACATACACTTGGTTGTGGGAAAATCATTTTGAGCAAACAAAGCATAACTTATCTAACTGTGTAAATTAGTCACAATTATAAAAGAAACTAGCTCCGACCTAATCGTAAATTTAAATGAATGAGAAATATGTTTGCAACGTGAAAAAAAGCCACATGTAAAATTTACTAAATTTATAATTTAAATTTAGTATTGTATTTAGTTAAAAAGCTCCGGTGACATAGTAAATTTAAAACATCAGATGTTGAATTCATATTTTATTTTGTCGGAGTTGTCAAGTGAGTTAGTAGGGTTATTATTCCTAAACAAACGTAGGATTTCGAAAAATTCTTCGCCTTTTATTTGTTGTAAGCCGTATAAACTGCTATAGGGGGTGGAAACGTTGACAGTAGCGTTTATATAAAATAAAATACTGCAATTTTTTTTTCGTCTTATGTGAAAATATAAGTGCTTTCCGTATTTAAAACAAACCGATGAACTATGAACCGACGAATTGTGTTTTTCTCGCAGAGTGTAAAGCCAGTCTATCAATGGCTTTGAAATATTATATTTTACTCTCTCAAACCTAAGGTTTGATTTAAACTTTCTAGGAGCAACTACCCCTAATTTATGCCTTTCCTTAAAAACTTATTCATCGATGTTAAAAACAGATTAATTTTCTTCAAAAAATAAAATATGTATTTGTACTAATTCCCACTTTTATATATTAAGATCAGATCCAGTTTCACTCAGTTGATGAATGCTTGTTGGTTGCTAATGGTTTTAAAACCCCCAGATTACTTATCGTTCTTCGAAGCACTAGAGTCATATTTAATAAATGATGTTAAAGATGCTTAAAAAGTCTTTAAAAAAATCTTAAACATGATGCATTGTGTATCTCTTGGGAGCCAGTATATATAGCTGAGAAAAATGTAAGTTTAATCATAGTTTTGACGATGGCAAATAACGAAATAGCTATCAACTAATACATATAAAAAGTGTAGAACTTAATATGTTGCTATTTTTACCCTATTATTAATTTTCTTTGCAATAATTAACTGCGATAAATTTTCATATGTAGTGAAATATAAAATTTATTAGACATACTATTTAAAAAAAAACTAGTTTTGTTTTGCCAAGCATAGAACAGTTAAATAAATCGTCAATAAACAAACATCGCTAAAATAAAAAAATGGTTCTTCGTCTATTTGATTTAAAATATTATCAACCCTCACCCCAAACTCTGTCACTGACGACACTCAAATATCTCACCATTCAAAAACCGCAGAGGGCGGAAAATTGCGGACGATTCATTATAGCAGGAAATGTCAATTTACTTCAAAACAGATAATCCTTACTCCAATATACTTTTCTGACCAAAATTAATTCTATCCCGGACCTTTCAAAGCGAAAGTTTCTTCTGAACAAATAATTACTGACGCGAATGTCTGACAGCGAATGAGTTGAAATTTTTCTACTCGATAATTTATTTTTTATTAAAAGCTGATGAAATAATGTGCAAATAAACACTCTTCTTTACCATCTGATCAATGTACGAATACAACACCATATCTTCATTATCATGCAACTAAAATTTATTATTTGTATGCTCTTTCAACTTCTTTACTTTTTCATGATAGTGATTGGCGAACAGTATTGAAAATTAAACAATATCAAATTTTGAATACATAGAAATCATCACATATTGTTCGCGATGAATTGAAATACTTTAAATCTGCTTATATGTAGTGTTATCAAATTTAACGGGCTTAAATTTATGAGCCTTTCAATGATCTACTATTATTTTAAGAATACGTTAGTTATTTATAAAAATATGTAATTCATCGTGTATGATTATGAAATATCAAAATACCGATGTTGATAAATGTTTCCAGTATTGCAAGCCCTGTACTTATCATATGTGAATTGAATCTATTTTACAATAACTTATTTGTATAGTCATTTAACGCCTTATTTTGTAAATAGCAAGGATGGATAGAGGATAGAGCAATGGAAGGAATGGTAGTTAGTTAATTGATCTTCATGTTCCTCGTTTTTAAGATCGAATGAATAATACATGTAATCATCATATATAGTCATGCGTTTGAACGTCTTGATGAAAATGTATTCAAATTCAATCAATCGTAAAATATTAGTTGAAAACTTATAAACGTGTTCAAGTAACGTTTAAAAGTATTGAACTTTCGGCAATCTTGTCTGAAATTTGTTTGCTTTACTTTATTCTGAGAGTTAATTTACATCATAATACAATAGTTCTAAGAGGATGCAAGTAGCGAGTGAATTTTTTTATTTGATCAGCCTTGCAATAAGATGTTTCTCATTGCTTGGTTGATTTAAGTAACCATTTTCATCACAAGCCGACTGTGCCGAACTTATCCTCAACATACAGAAAAAATGAGATTCTTTTCAAATAAGAATAATTCTTTCCAATAAAAGTATCCCCATCTGACAGTCGTCTAAAACTTTGCTAGAACCTTTTAAACAATAATTCCGAAATTGTAAAAATAGAATAAAAAACTAAATCCAACTTTTGCAACGTCGTTTTGTTATTTTTGATTTGACTGCCTATCGTCGTTTCCCTGCAAGGCAGGCGTGAGTTACAGTTCATTGTGTTTCCTTGTTCCCGAAAAGCTCAACTTTGGAAGCTTTAGGCATTATCTGCGCCACCAATTGTCAATCGAAGCTCTTTTCATCTATACAAAATGATACATTTTAAGATAAATATATATATAATATAAAATAAATACGTACAGACTATCTCACATGTTTATGTTACTTTTAGTTATTTGATTTGAAATCTGCCGTGTCTGATAAATATTGTGTAAAACCACAGTCTGTAATATTTTTAATAATAATATAAGTTCATTTCCTGAGATTTATTGTTACACACATCATTTTTAATGCAACTTGTAAGTCATTTACCAATCCATGTCTGCTAGTAACACAATAAGTAAAAAGAAATTGCAATGTTATACATATTTAAAATATCAGACCATTTAATGACAGTGTATAATTATCATTAGTATTTAAAACTTCCGCATTACATAATCGTGTCGAAATTATTTATTATGGTGTATTGTTTTTCGTTATTATTTCATCATAATAAATTCAAAACTTTTCTCATCGTCACATGCGTGCCAAAGATTGAAAAGTTGTGGAAGAAACCAACTTTCACCCCATTGCTTTTCACTTTGGCATTCGATGAAAGCTCTGCGACTGAAGTTAAAAATTCTAACGAAATCGAAACGACTTCAGCCCTGCCTTTGAAGAAATTATATTGTTGTCGCAAATATAATATAAGAACACCAAACACGTAAGCACCTAAAAAGTGTTTTTACGCTTTGTTATTTTTATTTTCCCATTCAAATTCATATTTTTATGCCGAGAATGTTATTGAACTTCTTTTCTTTACACGTAAAATATATTGGCATTCAGAATAACACTTTTCAAATGAAATTTACGACTTAAATTTATTTCTTTAGCTTAAGTTTTGCAACCCACTATCGTAAGCATCGTACAATTATTGGTAAGTATTAAAACTGTATTAAGACCGTTGTTCCTAAGAACAATGATTTGCATTTATCGAAGATCCTGTGACATTCTCCTCGTTTATACGACGCCTTTTACTGATAAACAAATGACCGTTGAAGACTTTTTCTATGATGAGTTAAATACATTAACTAAAAACGATTTTATTGTCTTAACCCTTAAAGATTTTCAGCTGGGAATCGATACAGATTATCAATATTAGACAAAAATTTAAATTCAACTAAAATATTTTAATAATTTTGTTGTGAAGCTGTTTCCCATTTTAAAGTTATAATATCTACCGTGGAAAGGAAATATGACGTAACCTACACATAACAAATTTTACAGGAGGTTCGAAAACAGCTGTTTGATGATTTTGGGGCAAAGATAAATTATGAAATATGCATACCCTTGAAGTAAATGGAGACTGCAATTTGAATTAATTGTCTAAGAAGAACCATTTTATCGGTCATTATTCTAGACCCTTTTAAAAAAAAACTTAAAAGCTAAATTTAGAAATTTGAATCGTTCAAATTATGTACATTCACACAAATTTTGTCACTAACTACCCAGGTTTCGCTTTTCGGCATCTTCAGGCGTTCAAGTGCACGGATGAACTTGAATTGACTCTTATTAAATGAATGTTTCGTGTTTATATAAGAAATAAATGTATCATTGAGTTTAAAGCCATTGCTGGCGAAAAGGTTTGCCCATTAAAATGCCCACAGATTTGAAAGGTGAGTAGTTTTAAGAATTATATTTATTTCGTTTGTTGGAAAATGTTTTTTGATAATATTATATAGTGTATAAAAGTGGAGAGCCCGGCATATGGATCTGATCATTTAAAATCGGAAGACTGTTAAATTGCGCTCTGTTTATTTCAAGATACTAATTCGGCATTTTCAATTTAAATTCTTTTGATATAACATGTATCAAGTTGTATACATTATTTAAATAAAGTTGCTGTAAAAAAATGTGAGCTTAATCCTTTTACCTTTCCACAGTCAATTTACAATTAAAAAATCATTGAGTAATCATTGATATTCTACAAAGGATACCGTAGTGATTAAATTATCGTCGAATAATAATAAACATTGTGTTTCAATTTAAAATTACATAATTTTGTACAATTTAATTATAATTTACCCTTAATACTTGTCCGCGCGCAAAAGCTCCTTTGAAAACTGCGTCTGTCAAATCAATAGTATCAAAAGCTCTGAGTTAAGCTCAACTCATCAGCGTTAGATACTTTGTGAAATAATTTATCCGGGACCCTTTGTCGAGTTCGATGTTAGTCATTATCGGCCCTCCACCGTGTTTAACAAAATTAGCACGAACAGCCGACAGTCTCATTTATCAAAGGACACCTATTATCTCCCAGTGATTCCAACTTGCATAAATTAATACACAAATTGGCATTCGCCAGTGATCACCAGGGTCTTCAATTCAGCGCGAATGGTTTTACTCGAATTAATCATGATCGGGTAATGTTTTGTTAATTTTTATATCATTACGAGATGTAAATTTCTGGCAATGCGTTAAAATGTTTTGGTTGTTATTATGTTCGTTTGAGCTGTATACCTTATATCAGGCATGCCCAAATTTTTGGAATCTTTGCCTGGGTATCGCGATAAATTTTCATTTGTCCAATAATTCACTGCCAGCAATTTATCGCCGGCAATTAATCGCTAGCAGTTACTGCCGCATCAATTGATGGAATAAACAATAAATTGCGATCGAATGATTTCTACACTATCCCACCATAGTTCATAGAATTTCAATAGTTTTCTAATCATACATACATATGTAAATAGCTACAATCAAAAACTTTTTACGATTCAACCAAACGCTTGCATTTACTACTATAATTATTGTATCTATATCGTTACTCTATTTTTTTTACAATTTCTTGAACACGTAACCAAGTAGTTAAAGAAAATATGTTACCGATACAAATTATAAAAATATGTTATTGATGTTATCACTTATATGCTTTTTCTTTTTGTTTTAGGTAAGATCATCAAACTTTTTCAACATTATTTGATACAAAAAAACTACTTCCAGTATTTGTAAGTATCACGTCTCACGCCGTAGACAAGATATATTTTATGATACCAGTTATGGTATGGTATACGTCAATACTTTATTTTCAATATTTATTTTGTTTTATACCGTCAATTTAAATTTCGAAGAAAACTGCCAAAGTTTTAAAAATTGCAAAATTATAATTGATTGAAATATTCTTTAAAGTTAAATGTTTATATTTCCTAGTTTATTATTATATTTTTTCCTACGATTCAGCTTAAAAGTTTATAGCAAAAACTCAAAAAGAAACAAAACGTTGTCATATTCTTTTTTGTGGTCTCATATATTTCATTGTTTTCTAAATAATGTCAATATAAAACATACACTAAAAAAAACTAAAATACATTGTCATAAAATTAAAAATTAAAAAACTTATTTCACATTATTTATTTTAGATCAGAACCCATTTCACTCATGGCGAGCATTATCAACTTTTCAGCTAATAGTGCTCTATATGAGCAAACCCAATCCTAATCATATTTAAATTATGTTCAGTTAGCAGAAAATATTTTATTTTTTAATGTAAAGCTTTTCTACAAAGAATTGACAGTGAACACGTTTAAAGTGACGTTAAAATTATATAAATACGGTCAAAGACAAAAATAAAAATCTACTTTTTATAATGATCGTGTAATAACTCTATTGGGGAACGTTTTTAAAATCTTATCGGTATTGAATTAAAACAAAACATAGTACATTTTTTTTTTAATCCTGTAATGAAAAATAGATTTTTTGCATCATCATCCCGATATTGCAACCCCTAATACCTCCATACTCGTCAATAAATGAGAGATAACCACTGTCATCACCACGCTAGGGGAGTATTTATTATTGACAAAATTTAGCGTGACGTTCCGGATTATATGTGTGAAATTAGATTGAGAATGATCACGTCATCCTACAATATGTCAAACGAATCGAATTAAAAATATGATTTCACAACTTATTCCCCATTGTAATTTTATGACGTTTTTGATTTACGTCAAAAGCGAAAATGTAATTAAAATATAGCGTTTATTGATTATATTTTTGATTGAATTGGGATTTGCTTAGTAAAAACTAAATAACTTAAGAATTATCACTGACCCAGGCCTTTCACATATAGTTTTCTGACACCGTAAATATTTCGTCTGATAATATTAATCGTGATAATATCTTAAAACTTATTTAATGTGATTATTAAAAGAAATAAATTAGCGTAAGGAACAGTTACACAGTTACGTCTAAAATCAGAGTGGGTAGAAGTTCTTGTGTGTGATAAAATCAGTTATAATTCTTAAATTTGAATCGTTAAAATTATGTACATTCGCACAATTTAAATCACTGATGACCCAGGTTTCGGTTTTCGGCATCTTCATGCGTTTAAGTGGACGAGTGACTTTGAACTGACGTCCAGTTAATAAATGTACCGTGCTTACCGTGATTGGTGAAATTTCACCAAGCACCTTGAGTCGAAATTTTAAAATAATTACTTTAGGAAAAAATTCGAAAGATAGAAACGATTGATATTATCTAGAAGCTTGTCAAAATACGCTTTGATCGATTTCTTACTGCTATCAACGATTTTGTGTGGACTTACAATATTAATTTACATTATTAATACATTATTTGATTTTAGAATTAAAAACAAATAATCCTGCAGTTGTTGTACTTCTGTTTGAAAGTTTTAAAATTATTTTGTACATTCATTTTGTTTATTCTTATTTACGGCTATATTTTAAGCCAACTTGAACTCGAGTTGTTTTTTTTAATAGTCATTAATTTTAATCCTGCGCTGAACTAATTAAGTAAGATTTCACTCTGAAGCAATACGGTTAAATGAATATTCATAGCTGAGATGAACCGCTCAACTCTGGTCTGGCGCTTAATTTTCTCTCACAAAACAAATAAGGTAATGCAAAAGCTTTTTGAGATTTCCTTTGCTTTCCGGAGCTGAGATAATAAATTTTCGTTTTCATTTAAAGCACCTACGTTTTTTTAAACTTTCCATTTCAATGAAATGTCTGAATTCTCCCAATTGAGAATTTAAACAAACGGTATAAGATTTGTTAGTTATTCTCTAAAACTGTTTGTTAAAAAAACTATAACTAGAAAGAAAAAGAAAACATAAAACTATCATTAAGCATATTCATATCATTAAGCATATTCACTTTATTAATGTAGCATTTTATCACTTTGTCAAAAATTTCCCAAATTTTAATTATGTTTGTAATTACTTTCAATCGCATTCTGAATTTATGAATCTGGGATGACTTTTTAATTATATGTTAGATGTGTTGAACATTTTAATTTTGTGTTATTTTAAAATCACTTTAATGTAATTGGCAATTTCTTTTCAATGCCAACTGTTGTGTATAACTTTTCAATTTTGTATAAATAGCATTGTTAAATTATATTTCTTATCAGTTGACAATGCTCGCAATGAGCGAAACCGGTCCTGACATATTAAATAAAGTGGAATGAAGTACAAAGGATTATTGTTTTTATTAATATGTATGTTAAAAGGTGGTAATGATAAATAATGACATTAAAAAATCAATTGTATTCAATTAATTCTATAATCTATGCTTTAATTCAAGACGGGATATAGTGGGATAGAAAAATGAATGAATAAAATTACATTTTTTTTTGATTCTGCTAATATTGCTTTATATATAATTTTATTTTTGAAAATTTGAAAACGAACGCAAAGAAGTTAAGAAATATGATGCTATCTCGGTCGTACCTTATTTGTGATAAGTAGTTAAATTTACCTTCTAAATTGTGAACATTAGTTTGAAAAGTTTAGATTTTTTAATAATAAGTTTTTTATAACCAAGTACGCATACATTAAAATGTAACTAAAGAATGTTGTTATCGTATTGCTTCATGCTTCCAAAAATGATGTATTCAAACAGTTTTCAACGACATACACATTTTTGACTTATATTACAAACTATGTATTTTTACCGACTTTTTCATGTGTAGTGTGAAGATAGATCTGTTATTCCAGCTTAAAAGAAATCAAACTTTTACGTAATAACACTAAAAGTGAGTTTTTTACTGGAAGCTTTATAATTATCCCTGTTATCGAGTTTTTGGATTTAACGCACGTAAATGTGTAAACAACCTTTTTGCTATTAGTTGTCTACCCTTACTTAATAACCATATTAACTTGCTAAAATATTTATTTTGGCTATCGTAAATGTTAAATTAACGCATGTTATTACCAACAAAGGCTCAACGGTTAATCTGTTATAGCTTCTTAAAGACAAAACATAAATAATACTTTGGCAAGAACTAAAAAAAATGTATCTTTACTTAATGAAAACATTCGAAGAAATGTCCATAACGTATGTAATCTACGGAGATCGTTATTTCTTAGAACTGTTGACTTTTATGCATACAATTATTTTAGTACAAAAATCCATAAAAAGGACTATAGCTTGACGTACAGTAAAATGTTATATACACAATAACGAAAGGATTATTTCATTTTTCAAATAAAATTTCCGATCATCAAAAATCGTTCGGACGTTGGGAAAATTTATTCGTTGTATAAAAATCTAGTGTCAGCAATATGGCGCATAATATTCAACATGTCATTTATTATGGAGAAATGTAGCATGAATAACAATCTGAAAAGGTAGGAAGTCAGGGCGCACGTGACTTTAACGTGATTTCAAGTCGATCTTCTCGTATGGTTAGTGTCACTTCGTTTTTACAATACCTCGTATCTTGAAATACCACAGTTTTTTCTTCGAAGATCTAAGTAAATCATTTACAAATAAAAAATAATCCATAACCATTTCTCAAAGAATCACAAAAATCTAATGTAATTCTCATTTAAGTTTAAACCGATTTGCTTAACACATTAATTAATAATCCCTTATTTGTCACAGTTCCTGGAAAACAATCAACGTCAATTTATTAATCTAAAAAACATGTTTAATTACCAATTATAACTTTGTCTGAGTTTAATAATTTGTTAATATTTTAAATACACGTATTTTATACCATTATTTTATAACTTTCGACCAAGCACTGAAATGGTTTCAGTAAAACCACAACAATAAGCGTATTTGTCAAACATATTAGATTCAATAAGATTGAAAAAAGGTGCCACTTGATTCGGAATTAAAGCCAAGACTATCTAGGAAACCGGCTAACATAGTTGAAAAAGACAAATCGTAAAATTCATTTTCTCGTAAATTGTAAATCGTAAAGGCCATTGATTTTCAATTCATATTGAATGATTGTACTTACCAACTAATCCATCACAAGATTTACAACATCAAAAATTAACGAAACTGATTTCTTGTAAAGTAAGATTGCTCCCGGTCGAGAGTGGAAATAGGAAATGGCGGAACGAAAGAAAATTAAAAATGAATTTTGGATTTATTACTGAACGATTTTCATAACGTTGTTTGCATAAAGCAGATTAAATGTATATTTTAACTAACATTTTTTTAAATCCAGTTCTCTTTTAAAATCACTTGCTAGCTTTCTAACATGAAAAAGAGGCTAATCTTAATGTGATCACTGTCAATATTTCGTGGAAAGGCATTTATTTAAAAAAAAAAACACTCTTTTGTAACATGTCTTCATGTATTGAATATGTACGATCTGTGTCAGTTTCGCTCATCGGTTGAAATTGATCGCGATGAACGACACCGGTTCTAGTGTAGAAAATCGGTTCTCGTTTATCATTTAAAATAAAAATGGAATTAGTACAAATGAGTATTACATTTTTAAAAATATAATGCCTTTCCACCAAGTATTGACAGTTTTACACATTTAAACTGAAGAGGGAACATATACATAACTCTGTTTTTACAACAAAAAAAATCTTTACATACTTAGAGCTATTTTATTTATTTTACATAGACATTGCGATAGAATGACATATTATGAATTTATTACTTTTACAATGAAGAAAAAAACAGGATATATGTAATACAATATTTAAAACTAGCAGAAAAAAATATTTTAAATTGGTAATGAAGTCAACTGAGTAAGCTTCAACAAATTCTACTTTAATATACTGTATAAAAATGTATTTGTCGGAATTCACCCACGTCCACGTGGAATATGTTGATATCCGAAACAATATTCTAAAAACTGTAAAAACTTTCCCTAGAGACATCTCCAATGGCAGGCTGGTTCTATTTGATTCCCATTATTGTCCTCATTTCATAGATATTTCTTATATATCATTCGTGTTATAGGTTAATCAATAAAGTAAAAGTATGACAACAATACTGTCATGATTGATTTTTGAAACTTCACTAAGTTAAGGTCAAAAGTAACAAAAAAATAATTTTATTACAAATAAGTACTCATTGTGTTTTGATGGTACAGTTATTGTATACATAGTAAACACTCAATATGAGAAAATACGAAACCAAGCTTTTATTATTAAAAGCTTTCAATGATACGCGTTATTGCAAGGTCTTGCTCTCTAATAACGTAGCCGTATCACACGTACCCCGACATTTAAGTTTACATTGACAAATTGAGCTTGTATTTTATTTCCATCAGCATAATATATTTGAGGGATGTGTGTACGTGTTTATTTGGCACTTCTTCTTGTTTCGTTTTGTAGTAAAACATACATAAAATGAAAATTCTTTTATCATCGACAAAAATTGAATTATATGCAATTTACTACTGTACGAGTTGAAATATCTTTTATTCAGTGCGAAATAAATTTTCAATATTAAACAAGCCAGATATGATATATTTCGGATATTCCATAAAGTCATGAAAATGCTCTCTCACAGTTTTCAGTATTTTTTCCTTACATAATTTAACGTATTTAGTCAACGACGCTTTAACGATTTTATTGTACTAGTATATTTTTGCAATAAAAGCACATTTTTTGTGTTCAACATTTATGGATACACTATTATCTGGTCCATGGTTGAGTAGTCAACTTCGTTTGCTAGAGTTACGGCGCTCACGAGCTCGACTCCCAGAAAAAACAGTTAAAAAAAATTGACCAATTAATACATTTCTGTTTGGAAGCATAAATATCTGTGATGTCTCAAATTCTCTCGCACCACTATTCGATTTTAAAAACTGGGCAGAGCAAAACAATAAGCTTAAAACTAATACTGTCCCAACCATATCATTCTATTCCATACTTTCTTTGAAAGAGAGAATTTAAGCAACTGAGTAACAAGCATTTCTCGCATAATAATTGAGTTGAAATAACCTCCATTCGGAATCCATATTTTCCACATTGAGACAAGACATGGCTTAAATATAAATATATTTTATATGGCTTAATACTTAACAAAGAGTGTCGTAGCGCAAACCGGTTGTATATATTGTATATCGATCTAGCCAACTTTCCTGAACTTTAGGAGAAATGTTAGAAGGAACGTAGTTTTAAACTAAATAATTGTCACGAGCTTAACTTTTAATGAACATTGTACCAATTGTATTGATGTGAAGATTAATCTTTATTAGAGTTAACCTACTACAAAATAATTGGATATACAAGATTTCTTAATCCAACGTTTAATCTTGGACATAAAAAGCTGTACAATTCAACTCTCAGCAATCTGCAATAAAACACCTTAATGGGAAGAAACATGCTTACATTATAATAACTCATATTTCTTATTCTGCATAACATTAACTCCTTGAAAATTTTCCCCCATTTCCAGTTCGCTGAAAAAAGAACAAAGAAAAACAAATATTTCAACGCAATTGTTTTCAGCAATTGAACCTAATATAATATTTACTTTGTGAGTTATACGCTGCAATTTTTAATTTAATTTACCCTGAGACATTTTTTTTCGTAATAAGTTCCGCACGCCTGTTCAAACATTTTTTTTAATTTACTTAATCTGCACTGGAATATCTAAGTGTAGCGATGAGCATTCCAGTTTTCCTTATTTAGCACACAATTTAAATCCACTGTAAACTGAATGCCAAGTGTGAGCATTTTAGGGAATACTTCTCTCAGGAGATATTTTATCCAGTGAATGAGATTGTAAACAAGGAATTAATGCAGAATTTAAAGGGCATAAATAATGTATATTCACGCCGTATCGTGTCAGTGACATCTTCGGACTAAAACTCATTACACGAAATTCATTTCGGTTGTATAGCTTTTTTGAAATTGTATTTATTATTGTCATATGTTCTTAAATAAGGTACTGAATTATATTAAGTGGTATGCAGTGCGTATGCTCATGAATGAATAGCTTGGAGTTTTTGAAAATTAATAAAGTTATGAATAGAAATGAAGCATTAGTAAATAAAATTTTAAATAAGATAGGTGTATCACCATTGTTGAATTTATTTATATTCTGTTTTGCCACACAAGATGAAAGTAGTGAGTTTTTAATTGGAACTATCAAAATTTGTATCCTTACCCTTTTCATGCGTTGCCGATATTATTTTTTAATTTATAACATAAGATTTGAATCAGTTTTTAGATAATCTAATGACGCTTTTCAAAGAGGCAAAACTCGTGTCACAAACTGTGTAGCATACAAATAATAACAAAGTTATTAAGTATGCTCATATTTATTATTGATTTTTTATGACCTCATAAAAATCAATAATATTATTTTGTATTACCGTCACACGAACGCACAATTATAAGTTTTTATATATGTCAAATGCAAAATAAACAACACATTTGTTTAACAGACATCCTTTTTTCAGTATCTTCGTCGCCGTTGAGACAAAAAATATTATATCTAATGTCGTTATGTTTTTGTTATAAATAACTGATACTTTAATTCGTCAACTTAATGTTTTTGCCACGACGTAAATAATACAGAGTTTTACACTTGTCATATTTTTTTTATTAATTGTAATAACGAAATTATAAAAACTTATCCAAAATCTTCATTAAAAATTATTTATTACATTACACGTATATCGTAGAGCAAGTAAATATGCTACAATAAAATATGACTAAATATGAAATGTTGTTTCAACTTGGCTTGTTAACAATAATACCTCTGAGAAAAATAAAATAACTACATAATTTACGTGTTTTCAGATTTATTCACTGAATTTTAACATGAAACATTATATCGGATATGATTCTGTTGCATTATAATAAATGTATTTTCCATGAACGTGCAACCGTTTTTCATATCATAAAGCCCCAGGCTACGTTACTAGAACAAAGTGGTTTCAGAATATACTCTTTATAAACAACGAGAAGTAGGCTTTCACGGAGTTTCCCCAAACAATCGGCCGACGAAGAAAGATTTTTCAAAACAATTGACTGCTGCGGGCATACCGACGGTCGTGGTTATTTGCTGTTTTTTGTCTGGCTTGGAAATATGCGTTTTTGTTATATGAACAGTGCGCCTACACTGACGTTGGACTAATTTGAAAGTCCTTAGAAGTTGGATCTCTGTTTCTCTTAATTAATTCTGTACTAATTAACAAATGCACCAAATAATAACACACTTTTAGCTGAGTTTTAAAATAGTGTTCTGGAAACGATTTAATTAAATATTTCCAAAGACCTAACTGGATAATTTACCGAAGCAAAAAATAGTCTTGGGGCTTAACAGTATCATGAATTAAAATATGACTATCAATAAACAGGATTCATCCATCTGCATATTTTAGCATTCGAAGTTATAATATAATTTTGAATGAACAAAGTTTGGCTTTTTATTCTTCTCAGATTTTTAGGTCAATTTTGTCGATCACAATACTCTTACAGTAATATTTAAATAAGAATATAATCAATTGATTTCTATTATTCATTTCACAGTACGTTTAATAAGTTTGACGAGTATCGGTTCTGCTTAGCCATATTTAACAACAAAACGATTTAATAATAAATAAAACCAATCTTTAATAAGATGTCAATTTGCTAAAAAAACGATGTTTTAGGCAATGCTTTAAAGCTTCAATTTGAATTGTTCAAATTATGTACATTCACACAGATTTTGTCACAAACGACCCGGGTTTCGCCTTTCGGCATCTTCAGGCGTTCAAGTGCACGGATGAACTTGAACTGGCGCTTTGTAAATGAATGTTTCGTGTTTATTTAATAAATAAATGTACCACCGAGTTTAAAGCCATTGCTGGCGAAAAGAATAAGCCCATGGGAATGCCCACAGATTTGAGTAGTGAGTGGTTTTAAAAATCATATTTATTTGTTGGTCGGAAAAGGTTTTATGATTTTATTTATATAGAGTATATGAGTGGAGATCCCGGCATGTTTAGTATTTCATTCAAAATCGGAAGGATGTTTAATTGCGCTCTGTTTATTTCCAAAACTTCAAAAAGAGCTTATGAGCGTCCGTATTTGGGTGTAATATTTTTATCCCTTGTTCCTGATTGAACACGTGTCTTTCCAAAATTAAGTGATTAGCAAAAGTAGACGTGTCTTTTTTCAATCTGAAAGCTGCCATGTGTTCTGATAATCTGGTATTCAGTGTTCTTTCTGTTTTCCCGATATAAAAATTTTGTACAACAAAAGCATTGCAATTCATTTAAGTAATGTATTTTATCTTTATTGTTAGCTAATAATTTGCCTAAAGAATTTTTACAATAAAAAGCTGGCCTAACAAAGGGTTTAAAGCTTACTTAATTAGATTATGCATACAATCTTCCGGTAAAAGCTATGTAAAGTATGTTTTTTCATGCCTAATATCACATTGATAAGAATTGATTATTTTTGTTTACTTTGCAGTATGTAATGGTATGGAGTATTTAAATAAAATATTTTAAGCATTTAAAGCTTTCTGTTGACATGATGGTTGAAAACAAACAGTAGTAAGATACAATAGGTTTTCAAATAGCCAAGAAAATGACAGCCCGCTTCGTAGCCTTCACATATTTTCGGTAGGTAAATAAATGGAGGAAAAAATTCAAAATAAATATAATATTTTAGTAAATTTTATAAAACAAATACTCAACGATGTAATGCAGCACTATTCTCATTGACAGATAAATCATAGTATTTTGTTAGAAAATGTCAATTTCTTTAATTTTTTTTTAAATTATTTTGGCAATAAAGTTTTACATAAAAAAATAAGGTATAGAAATTTTACGATTAAAAATATAACTTCTTTTGACTCGAAAATTCCTTTTTATTTATATTTAAATTTTTTGTTCCTTGAAAATATTTACAATGATGAGGTTGTGCAATGTAATAAACAAATATTGGCAATGTCCTTTCTTTATGGGTATTCATTTTTTTGATTAAAATTTATATTTTTTTTTATTTCAATTTGGAATCTTAGCAGTTACGTCACGTATTTAGGTGACGGTACATTTTTGTAAATAGGGTGAAATCCGTTTTATTGGCGTAGCAACAAGTAACAGCAAAATAAATGCAATATTTTAGATTTCATTAATATATAAAACCATTAGTATCAAGCGATAAAGCTCATCATGTTAAACGCTTATTGGAAGGCTAATTGTATTTGATTAAAATCATTGTATTGTCGATATCTTATCATTTGCACGTAGCGTAGTTTTATTCATTCACCGTTTAAATAAAGCTTGATTATTTGTATTTACAAAAATCGTATTTTTAAGTAAGTATGAGTTATAAAGGGCATACATTTTTCCTGACGGCTTAATTTTTTCCCGTGAGGTCCTACAAAAAAGGTTAGTGTACATTATGCAAATTAAAAACATAGTTTAACACCATTACAATATTGTTAATATTAATAATACTATCTCGCTGACAGGAAGTAAAAACAAAACGCAGAATTATTTGGTTAACAATTTATTTTAAATATTATTCATTCGTACTTAACAAGTATTTGTGAAAGTAAGATTGTCTGAGGATGCCGCTGAAAGAGGCAAAACACGTGTCACAGTTTGTAGCACAATACGTGGAATAATCTAAGTTATTTTATATTATAATAAAACCTGTCTGCCATTTTCATAATGAAATTTAGCGGTATTTTGTAAAAAGTATCATCTAAATAAAATCAGAATTTACTTAATCTATACCTAGCGTATTTAACTCAACCAACACACACATAGTGTAATCATTACAATATCTTTTATAATATTTGTACTTATTGCTACAAATTCATTGACATAATATATTTGTACTATTTAATGATACGTAATCAAACATGACCAAAATTGACACGTGTTACCCTATGCCCTGATTTTTGACGTGTTTTTTGTTTCGAATTTTACTCAGCTTTTTTTGTTACTTTATTACCCAGCGATCTTCTTTGGCGCTCGGCAAATATTTACCTCATATCATTTAATCGTTTCCTTAAGAGACAACAGCTCTAGCATATTGGAACAGCCCGCCGGAAAGTTTGTTGATCGTGATTTGACATTTTTGGAATATAAATCTTTTAAAGCCTCAAGGGTTCATAAAAGAAGATGTACAAATATTAACTGTTTGATATTTGTGATGAATTCGGCAGCCGCATTTTATTGGTAATTTATTTTAAAAGATACAAATATTTTTTTTGTTATCTTCTCTTCTCCATGTGTAAAGCATAAAGAATCCCAATGAAGCTTATCTCTATAGAAGTTGTTCTACAAAAACAGTTTGTAACTAAGCTTAGCTTCTATTTTTAAGAACAGGGTAAAAATTAAGCGTAAGATGTTTCTTAAACTCAACTAGTAGCTGACTTATCACTCTTGCTACTTCCAGCTTTAATTTCGTTTCGATAAAGATCATAACTTGGAAAAGATTTTTCATATATAGCTTTTCCGGTTCCACATTTTCTTCAGTATCTATTTTAATATGGGTGATACAATGTTTATAATTAAGGTATTCTTATATCATAGTTTTTTGGACCTTTTGTAGTTTATATAAATACGCGATAATGCGATGACGCGATAAAGCGATAAGCCCCCGCGATAACGATCGTTTGTAAGATAGCTGGGCTAAATTCGTCAGTTGTAATTTCATGTGTGCTGAGATGACGTCTTTTTTACGCGCAACCTAAAATATGATTATTTATTAAAAAACCACGAATTGTTATAAAAAAAATGTATGAGGAATGAAGCAGAGAGATATTTTAAAGCCCTTAGACTTTATTTTTTTTGAAATTCATAAGAATAAGGCAAAAAATGAGGAAACCACTGGGGTCACTAAACGACCCCATCGGCAGAGAAGTATTTTTCTAGTCTCCGAGCCGCGAGATATAATATACATGCATGCATTTGAACAAAGATCCATCATAATGGTCCGCATCCGATCCCGTGATCCCTCAATCAAAAATAACGACGTTGGCCAATTTGGATTCCCACCACCACCCGTTGTGTACATGCAGCCAACGTTTTATTACCACCTTCAACAACCAACAACAACGCTATCGTCAAAATAAATGGAGTCTACCTCTCACCTTCATGGCCCGATCAGAGCTGTGTGGGACTGATTTTGAACCATGCACTAACTAGTGTATTTGAAAATAGCTCACCCACTGAAATCAAGTTGATATTAAGGTATTCTACACTGAGAATACCTACATTATGGTCGAGCTTATTGACTCTAGTGAGAAATTAAAGTTAGCAAACTTTTCAAGTTAGCTTTGGTTGTAATCAAGCCTGCTTGGCCTATAGGGCCCGTGTGAGGACGGACCACTGCAAACAGTTCTGTTCGTTCGGATAGCAGCTCAGGGAAGTCTCACAGACTCATCGGTCGGCAAACTTTTTGGGCTCACGGACCGCTAAATTCACAATTTTAATCCAGCGGACCACTTACTGGACTTTTGCGTTACATATTACATATTGAAAGAAAAGTGATCAAATGCGTCTAAAAATGCAACAAGTTCATAAAATAGTGTCAAATTTCTCTGTGGACCACACTTTGCCGAGCACTGTCATAGACCATAATTAACGTCCTGTTTGGCATACCCTCAAGAACAGTCCAGCCTTAAAACTAACTTGCCCATCGCGAATAGTTTTGCATTCAACTTGCCATCGCTTATTAGAAAGTGACTGGACCCATCTAATAAAGGACGACAAGCCTTGAGAAAAAAGAAGCTCTTGGTTGAATAAAAAATAATAAATATTTATGTTTTATTTATCAGAGCTAACGTAATATTATCACGTATTTTTTGTTACCCAGTTGTAAAATCACTTTCCGATTCATTGCAGACGTTCCCGCCTTGTAAAAATACCGTAAGTCAACCCTTATCCAAGACGCCGCTCGCTGATACTAAAAATTCTTTACGCATTCTGTGCATAACGGACTAAAGTGATACTTTGAGCGGATTTGCTCGATAAACTCTTCTCATAATCGATAGTTGTGTATGGCTAGTAGAAGTTATAGGGATAATATGAGGTATAGTACGACAGTACATCATGCATAATGGGGAATACTTATGTAGATGAATGAGAGTGATGCTTTACATGGGACGCGACTGCTGTGGTAAACATTTTATTCGTTAGATTTAATAAAATAAATAGTTGATCAGAGTACCACTTGGCAGTGTTTGGTAGATTAGAATTTATGAGTATAATTGGAAACCTAAGTACTAAGGGAAAACATAAAACTATCATTAAGCATATTCATATCATTAAGCATATTCACTTTATTAATGTAGCATTTTATCACTTTGTCAAAAATTTCCTAAATTTTAATTATGTTTGTAATTACTTTCAATCGCATTCTGAATTTATTAATCTGGGATGACTTTTTAATTATATGTTAGATGTGTTGAACATTTAATTTTGTGTTATTTTAGAATCACTTTAATGTAATTGGCAATTTCTTTTCAATGCCAATTTTGTATAAATAGCATTGTTAATTTATATTTCAGTTGACAATGCTCGCAATGAGCGAAACCGGTCCTGACATATTAAATAAAGTGGAATGAAGTACAAAGGATTATTGTGTTTTTATTAATACAAAGCATCTTTATAAATTCTTGCCGTTTTTAAAAAGTGCCTTTTCTAATATAAAATAAACAAACATAAATACCATTTAATCAACAGAAAAGGCACTACTTTCGATGGATTCGGCGGTAACTTTGTGGAAGTTAATTTTAATATACAATTAAATAGCTAAGATTATTTCACATATTGTGCCACAAACTGTGACACGCAAAATTAATTTGTATAAGAGGGATGTTAAATAATCTATTGATCTTATTTTGTTTAGATTATCGTTGAATTTTTTTTTATTGATTTAAATGGAAAGGACAGTTCATGGCAACACAGCTGAACCCAATTCGTCATGCAGTTGATATATATAATTAAAGTTAAAATATAGTACATAATACGCATTAAAATACCAAAAAAATATTTTCAACACAGAATTAAAAAATATAACTTAACAAACAGTTCACAAAGATTGTTGCTGACTATGTCCACTTCTCAATTCAATGCATTGGCCAGCCAAACTAATTTGCTTATGTTTCATTAATTATAAACTAGATAAATTTTTTTTTTTAAAATAAAATTGTGATCATTTTCTATTGATTCAACATTCTTAATCCACATAACGTATAGAGTAACAATGTTGTAAAATTTTATTTCATAATTTCTAAGAACTCAGAGTTTGCAGTTCACAAGCCGCTAGTTATTGCCGAATAATACGTTGTTGTGTCTGCTATTCTGGTAGTTTATAGGAATATATGACGCGTAAGGGTAAATGGCAAGGAAATATTGCCGTAAATTTTTTTATGCGAAATTCATACAATTTTTTCAAGTCACTAAGCTCCGCTTTGATTTAATGTTTGACACGATCAATGTTGACAACAATGAAAACCATATTCACTGAAACATTGACGGAAATTGAAAAAGGAATGAAAGATAACGCTTTATATTTTTTTTGGTCGTTAATAAATTGATAGGGATTGATTTTAGCAAGCAACCAGCTGATCTTTATTGCCTAACGTTCGTTGGCTTCACACTTATTGATTTTTTTCAATTTAATAAGATGAAAAAAATATAAAAGCTTTTTTAAACATACCCGCTCTCTGGCCACTGCATGTTTACTCCAAGATTATCTGTCACTCTTCTTGCTTTCTCCCATTACATCCAAGCGTCCCGTAGCTCTGCTGAGTAAATCCTATGGATGGCCATCAGCGGCCTTCCACGACGACGAGATCCATTCGGTTGGTAAAAGAGAACATGCAGAATTCAGGCTTTCTTAACACTTCCCCTACGGCGCTAAAAAATACTTCCGATATGTTGATGGCCTAAGTGAAAAACATGTTTTCGTTTCTACATGCTCCCGTGACAGAAGGGTTCATGTACCAGTACAAACAGCATTTTTCAATCTATCGATTTTAGTTCTATGACATGTGTGATTTTGATATCTAAAAATTTCCTCCCACCTTTCCAATTCTAAAATAACAGAGCGTAGCGAAAGGGATTAGTTAAACACTAGTCCTGTTCTAGCCTTATCATTACTGTCCGTAATCTTTGAATAAAAGGCTTAGCAACTTAGAAACAAGCAGTTCTCGTTAAATTTATTTTTAGATATCTTCATTGAGACTAGACTTCGATATAAAAATGATTCGAAATGTCAAAGTATAATAGTAATCTAAGATCTTAGTTTATCGTCATAATTTAAAGTTTAAAGGTTAATATTTCAATCCCCAAATCGGCTAATTTATATTTTAAATAATTTATTGATTTGCATTTTTTATCCAAACAAGATTTTGTTGAAAGGAAAACACAGCAGCGTAACTCCTTTCCTAGCCCATTTTTAAGAGAAGTTTAAGCGATTGAATTACATGTTTTACATTCAGAGTTTTTTTAAAAGTTGTTAAAATATGCTAGATTACAAATGAATATGTTCCACATTCAAAGCTGACATAAATAATGGCAACTGCTTTATTGTAAAATCACATCAAAATTGTAGAACCAGCCAGTTAATGGTCATGCCACCAGAAAAAGCTTCAAGACTTAATGACGCTTTTGTTTCAGATGTCGATATAGCCTACGTGAACGTCAGTGTATATTTTTTTATGTATTAAAGTAGATTTCGTCAGAACTGACTTGGTTGACTTCCTTGCCAATTGCCAATTTTTATTGTTTTGCTAAGTACTATATTTTATTCGTTCATCAAATTGCAGAAGCAATAAATTGGAAGTTCGTGCTTGAATATAAAATAAATTGAATCGAATCGAAATTTATATTTTTCCACTAAAAGATGGAGCAATTCATATGAAAAATCATTTGTAAAATGAACTTAAACTTATTACCATTTGGGTGTTATAAAAAGTTCAAAGAAGATTTGTCATTTTTATAGTTCATTATTTATTTTATTTATGGCATATGCTTTTATAGCTTAAGGGGGTATTCTAGTGTAGAGGCACGAATTTTGGGTGTTTTTTCGAGCTCTGTAAAAAATAAACAAAGAAACTTTTTACCATTCGAAAAGTAATCGGCTGATAAAGGGAGGGGTCCAAAAAAAATGTGGTGTCCTGACGAACACGATTCCAACCTTTCTGGTCACTTGAATTTTTTTTAACGGATTCTTAATTAATGAAAATGTCGTTATTCACAAACGAAGGTTCACACAACATTTCAAATAAATCGGTTTGGTAGAACTTGAGATATTATGTACGTCAGCTTGAAAAAAGTAGTTTCGAGAAAAACGCGTTAAATGTTTTGAGTTTCGATCTGTTCCGTTCGGACCAGATTAGTTACGGCGTCACCAAAATTGTTGTAACTCGGTAAATAATTAAAATTTTGAAAAATCCTTTTGAGGGCATACTCTCTAATGTCTAAAATTTAAAAAAAATATAAAAAAGAAACAATCGATTTTTTTAAATTTCTACACTAGAATACCCTCTTAAGGTAAAAAAAATGTATCGCCATGTCGTTGTCGATACCATCACTCCCATGTCATTTAAACTGCGCATGTTTCACGCGTGTTTGTTAATTAATAAATACCTGAACAGATGCCGGCAAATTATTATTAGAGGAAGCTGAAAATCGCGGTGCTTGATCGTAGCACCAACGCCAGCTCTACGCCATTCGCGTAGCGCTTATTAAACATACCGATCTGAATTTTCCTGTAGCGATAGCAGGCGTAGAGAAAATATGTATATCGATGCTCGCACGCACGATACTACGCAAGCTGGTATTTTTATTTTGTTCAACTTTTAAAGTGTTCACTGTCAATAAATACTTGGCAGAAAGGCATTATATTGAACATAAAAAAAACACATATCTTTTCACTGATTTCATTTTGAAAATCAGTTGAATCAGTTGAAAATGCTCGTCCTAAGCTGTTTCTGAGTATCTTATATAAAAGTAGAATTAGTACAGAAGTTTTATAATTTTTCAAATAGTTTAACTTTGGTAAAATATCTTTTTTTTTACCGCGTCTACTAATGCAGAGATGTAGAATCCGTATGAAGTTTTTCTCAACATAACTTGTTACAATAGCAACGTATTTAGTTCTACAGTTTTTATATGTATTGGTTGATAGCTATTTCAGCTTTCGCCATCGTCAGAACTATGATTCAACTTACATTTTTCTCAACTATATATACTGGCTCCGAAGAGATACACAATGCATCATTCTATTCGCTCTAACATCCTAATTCAAATTACAATTATAATATTACACTTATCAAAAATGACTCTAGTGTTTCAAAGAACCATAAACAATCTGGAGTTTTTAAAACGTTAATTAGGATAAGTTAAACTGATATTTTTTAATAATTACATACTATTAAATTTATTAACTATAGTTTTAGTGTTTAGAAAAACAATAAGCAATATGGGATTTTTCACGGTAAATTGGGATAAATTACACTGATATTAATTATTAATGATTTTTTTTTAACCATATCCGCTCCCAATGTGGAGTATATAGACTCCTAATGGGGTTTATCTCATCATAAGTGTTTCTACGAGAACTACTTGTTATTCAGTTGCTCAACCTTTCCTTTTTCCAAAGAAAGTAGGGATTGAAGGATAGTGCTATGACAGGATTATTGGTAAGCTAATCGCTCTCAATACGCCCCGTTCATAGGATAGGATGGGTGAGAGGGTGGAATTCAAGACATCACATACATCCATGCCTTTGAACAGAAGTTCATAAATCGATTGAAAAATCAATTTATAAAACTGTCCGTACCGGGCTTAAAATAATAAATATCAGTTTAACTTATCCTAACTAACGTTTTAAAAACCCCAGATTGTTTATCGTTCTTTGAAACACTAGAGTCATATTTAATAGGTGTAATATTATAATTTGTACATGTTTGAAATAACCATAAGTCACCACTTATGCTTTATTAATCTTCGATTATCTTTGTAATTATATGTTAAAGGTGTTAAACATTTTAATTAGTGTTAATTCATAGTCACTTATTTTCAATTCCAATAGTTTATTACACCTTTTTATTTCAATTTGTTTTTTATAAATAACACTGTTAAATTCTATTTCTCATCAGTTGAAAATGCTCGTCATGAGCAAAACCGGTCCTGATCTTAGTAAATAAAAGTTAAAAAAAGTATGTACAGAGGATAGAGGATATTGTGTTTTTCTTAATAAAAACCCCTATTTCTCACTTACGATGTTTATCCTATATAAAAAAGTACCGTGGATTTACGAATTTCGAATTCGCATAAATTGATATTAAATCAATTCTATTCCAATAAAATGTTATAAATTATACTTCAATAGTTTCGTTTTTTTCTTGCATCTTGAAACAGGTTATTGAATCACAAAAACTCTCCTGATTTTATTTATATGTAACAAAAAAAGAAATGGTTGATTTTCTAAAAAGAATCCAGGGAATGCGAAATTAAATACAAAGATATTTATATCAAATAAAATCTTTCATCAGATTCATGTGAAAACTCAATTTGTTTGTTATAAACATTAATAAATGATAATAAGTGTGCTGAAAATATTTTTTCATGTGAAATGGAACGTTGGCACGAAATAATTGCCACATTAACGTATGTATATTTATGGAAAAATCTTGCAATTGTTGAGGTTAAGTTACGGTATTTTTTTATCACTTTTTTAAAAGAATCTCTTGTAATTTTTTCACATTTTTTTAAAATGCGATCGCGGCCAGTTATACTATCGACAAAGATCTTTTACAGAAACGGAATTAAAACATTTTTTGTGACCTTATAGAAAGTTTTTAAAACAATTGGTGTACAATGAATGCGTGGTCGAGTGATCAACGCTGTTGGCTTCAAACATGGAAGTCACAGGTTCAAATTCCAGAACGGACAGTTTTAATAAATAGATTTTTCAATCGATTTATGGATTTTCTATAATATTCTAAAAAACAATTCATGTCGAAGTCCTATCGTTCTATCCGTACTCTCATTGAAAAAAGAGAGGTTGATCAACTGAGCTACAACCTGTTCTTGTAAAAGCACATCTGTTTTGATAAACTATATTAGACGTCCTTATGCTCCACATTAGGAGCGGACATAGTTAAACAAAAATAGCCAGAGAATGTGTTCGTTTACAGTTGGCTACTCTAAATGAAATTGCTACGTCTTTTTTCTCTTATTATGAAATAAAAAAAATCCTCAAAATATTTAAAAGCGGTCATGATTAAACAAAAAAAAAGAAAATATAGACGAATGTGAAAAACATAAAAAGGGTCAAGATTCATTATTGATGTTGTCAATTCGTTTATCAAGACAATTTCTGATTCATGTTAAAAATTATGTATATTTTTCTAAAGTAGTCTATCATTAATAATATATATTAGTTTTTATCGCAGAACACAGCTCACACCATAAGAAATTGCGTTACAATGCCCCTTGATGGGTATAATAAAATAAAAGAGTCGACGCAAACAGATTTCCTCGATTTCGGACATATCAAATTAATCCCTATACCCTATGTATACCTAAAGATTCACTTCATTTGCTCCTATTATCGCTGTACGTGTTTATAGCTAAAAACGTGCTTCTACCGGCTGGTAACGTAGAGCCCGCCGGAAAATTTCTCGTGGTGGATTTGGGAAAAAGTTTTCTCCTATTCAAACAGTGCCACACAAAAAGGAATTGATGAATGCAAAAGATAATACTGTGCAGTGACGTGCAAATATAATAGGTATATAAAACACTTGTTTTTAACTAAACGAATGTTTTTAACTGTCAAAACTTGATGAAGTAATTATATTCTTGAATTTTATCGCTAGAATTTCAAAGATAAGCCTTATTCTCTCTGCCGATGCTTCAATAATTTTCCATGAAAGAATATAGTTTATAAATGAATGTAAAATATTTTTAAAACAGCTGTTCTTTCATACTTTATACTAAATTATATTATTGTTTTAATTTAACTCTCTTAAATCAATTAGTTTTGTCATCATGAATGTAGTCGTAAATCGTAATGATTTTGCCTTTCTTATATTAATTGAGATTTTTACATAACATAAGAGTAAGTAATCAATAGAGATAGAATACATTATACAAACATGTTGTGAACATTTATATGTCGTTAAAACTACACGCACCTTAAATATTATAGTTTCGGAACATATGGCCGCATTTAGATGTAAAAAGACAAGTCGGCTTTTGCCAAACACTCTATTTCAGAGAACCACTCGTTCAACACAGATGTAGGGGTTAAAAAATTTACAACAAAACGTGGGTAAACATAAGCTGTTTTACAAAGACATTTTGGAATTAATAGTGCACATTTAAGTTATTTGCCAATTTTAATTGAGTAGATTAATCTTCCATATTCTCCCCCACTTTACTTTATATATAAGTAAATATAATCAAATTTATTAAAATAATTATAAATTTTCCAGCGTTCAAATTAAATCAATATAATTCTTGAACTACCTACTATTCAAATCTGTAGGCATTGCCATGTTTTAACATTTTAACGATAAACACATTTAATTTCAAACACCGACAACGACTGCATTTTTAAAGTAAATATCTCCTTTGCTTATTTAACGCCACTTAAATCAAATCATTAGTAGAGTTAATCCATGTCGCCATTAATAGATTTTAACTTACTGTTTAATTTGATTATTATATACACGCTAAATTTATTAACCAAACGTCATTTCAAGTTCATTCGTGTAATTCAACGCCTGAAGATGCCGAAAGACAAAACTCAGAAGCTAGTGACAAAACTTTTGTGAATATGCAATATTTGAAAAATTCAAACATAATAGAAATACGTGATTTGTTTCTTACAGAAATTAAGAAAAAAATTGAGAAAAGAAATATATTTTCAGACTCACTCTATTTTATTTCTTTAATTTATAACTAAAATATTTATTGGTTCTAATTTTTAACTTAAAAAATACGAAAATAATAATCAGGATTTTTCTTACTATATTTGAACCTTATTATTTAATGTAAATGCTAGTTTTGTCATAAATCTTCAGTATAATGCTATTTAATCCTTAACTAACTACGTCACTGATAGTCTCTCATTCTTCTTGATGGCGCGGCGCCCCTCCTCTTTTACTGGGCAGAAACAAATGCCGAGCGCTTTATCAAAAGTGCTTTTTTCAACTTGCACGGTCGAGGTTTCAATGGGGCGGTTAGAATCAGACGTCGCAACTCCATAATGGAATTTTTGTTTATTGTTTACTATCGAAGCCGATACCCATCATTCACAGTGATGTGAGAATACACAAAAAAATATTTGTGGTAACGTCTAGCAGCCCTAAAACAATTATTCTTGAGATGCGTACAACATGTTGGTAAAATAAAAAATGAAATTAACTAACTGGTTTGTACAAAAGAACGGCGCATATGTAAATTCGATCGTTAAAAACTTTGTGAGAGTAAATAAAATTGATAACTCATTTTAAATACCACCAATCGACTGAATCAATCAGATTCTTTTTAGACGTGTTGCCAGATCACAACTTAGTTATTAACGTTTAAAACGTATGGTTTTTTTACGGTTATAAGGCAATGCCGACACTTGAAAATTTATATTCTTGGTTTCAATCTCATACTAAACCAAAAAGTTTTACTGGTTTTTTCTTCTCTACTAATAATTGACCAAAGATCAGAAAATTTACACGTGGATATGGTATTACCCAATTTAACGAAAGAGCCATTTTAAAACTGTAAAAACAAAAATTCCATTTCCTCTTTTGTTCTCACTCTATTTTATAATTATATTTATTTTTATCTTAAAACCAAAATGTGATATACACTCTAGTCGTGATTCAATAATAAAACCGGAGTAGTAGGCTTCTAATATGCTTTAAAACATGGAATTGATTGCTTTAAGTATGATAACTTAATATACAAATCATTAAATGAAAGATCGTCATCGGTAATACAGCATTTAAATAAGACCTAAGCAACGCCTACGGCTCAATGTATATTTTGGTGCGACCCATCTGTCTCATTTGATTAATGATTGAAATGTAATCATTTACATTTCATGTAGAAATAATGGTATAAATCAAAAATGGTATTTTTCTTGCAGCCCAGTCATTGATTTTTAAATACCTTATGTGGATATCCAGCCAAAGGTTTGCCCAGATATGACCTAAGTAGTCTAACATATATATCTATAATAAGTGCGTTTTCCTATAGAACCAGCCTCTTTAGATGTCGATAAGAAATTATTTATTACAACTATAATATCTTCTAAGAATTTCATGATTTTAAAACGCCGAGTTTCTCCATATTATTATTGAAATACAGTGTTTTCTTTAAATATTACGATTATGAAAATTAGCCACTAGAAAGTAAATATTACAATACACGATCCTTTTCTTTACTGGTAAATAAATGAAATGCTTTTGCAATATGTGGTTTCACAGCCTTCGTTACGGATGACAAGAAATGAATTAACATCGTTTCTTTAGCCGAGAACAGCCGTTTTAAAAATAGATTCGCATACACTTTTCTTTCTCATTATTCTTTTACCAACTAATGGAAGCTTTTTAAACATTTTGATTGTACAAAACCCATTTATATATATTTTTGAAGATTTAGTATATTATAAACACAATTTTAATTAAAGCAAAAATAAGTATTTAGTTACATAATAATTCGAGTGTTATTTTTGATATTTCGTCACCTAATCACTCTTAAGGTATTTACTGTCAATAATTTGTAAAAATTCACTATATTTGAAAAAGTTAAATACTTTTTGTACTAATTTTACTCTTATTTAAAATGATCAGAACCGGTCTCAGTCATCACGAGCATTTTTAACTGATATACGGGGCAATTTATAATAAACCATGTAAAACTATCTAAATCTAAGTAAAAGAACCTAAACTAATTGGTTAAGTTTCAAGTCAATCAATTTGGTTGACAGACATTAAGATTTGTTTATTATATACACTAATTGTTGGTTTTTACTTTGTTAATGATAATTCATACCTAATTGGTTTTTGTTGTAATCGTTTTCATTGCTAAGTGGTCTTCAACTTTTTATTTATAGTTTATTTTCCTTGTATTTTCCTTCAATTCTTTTGCTAGGTTGTGATACCAATTGTTTGTCATACCTTGTTTTTATCACTTAACTTTTGTATAAATATCACTGTTTTATTGTTTTTCTTATCAGTTGACAATGCTCATCATGAGCGAAACCGGTCCTGATCTAATAAATTTTATGTGGAAAAAGTACTAAAAATGTTTTATTATTTTTATTAATTGGTTAAGTATAAATAACCCTGTATTGATGTAGATTACTATCAGTTGAAAATGATCGTAATGAGCAAAATCGGCACTGATCATAGAGTGTATATATGTGTGTAAGTGTAAATAATTTAAGATTTCGACTGAAGGTGCTTGGTGTTATTTCCATATTAAATTTGAATCGTTCAAATTATGTACATTTACACAAATTTTGTCAGTAACGACCCGGGCTTCGCCTTCAAATTTGAGTGGAAATAGTTCAAAAGAGTGTTTTAATGTTGAAATATTACTTTATTCTTGTCACTGCATAACTTTGATAGTATTAATTTATATGATGAAGCTCTAAATTTCTTGATTGATTATTTTGTTACTCATTTCAGCATTTTCTTATTGACTGAATCTTAAAAAGCATCCAATATTAAATTATTAATTATAAGAACATTCATAATGCAGAGCTGCAAATAAAAAAAAAATTGCGATGTGTAACTCTTTTGCTTATTCTTTGTTTAGTAAATGGAGCATGTTGATTGACCACATGATCATACCAAAAAAATATTATTCTAAAAATAATTATATCTACATTTATTTTTCGACCTTTATTATTCAAATAATGAAACACTTTTTTTCAATAACTGGACCGCTGTCACTCAGTGAGTATTTTTAATTAACTCACTAAATGAGTGACATCGAACTTGTTATCAAAAATTTAAATTGTGAAATGCCTGCAATACATTCATTTGACTCTGTCTCTCTATCAACTGTTAAAAATGAAAAAAATACATATTTTATTATTTTATTAATAACACAAAATTCGATTTAGTATATTAATATTTAAAATGACATTAAACCTTGCCTTTTTATCATCTCCAACTCATTTATCTGTAAAAAAATATTACTTACAAAATTTCAAGCACATTAAATGCTTTATTCTAAGTAAGACTCGAGTATAAAATATTTATTATCTTATATTTAAATAGAAATATGTTTGAAAATCTACTTTTGTTATTGTTCACATCTAAAGACTTCACTGCCAATACTTGGTGGAATTATATTTAAAATAATTCAACATTTTTGTACTAATTTCACATTTATTTATTGAGAACAGGGTTGGTTTTGTTTATTAGGAATATTTTCAATTAGTGCTGGCGATGATGGTGACTTTCTGTTGAAAATGCTCGTGATGATTAAAACCGCTCGTGATACTAATATATAAATTTAGAATTAGTGAAAAGACGTGTTTTATTTTTTGATTTTATTTAAAAAGGTTATCGTCGCCTGCTGTATCCCAGTTGGTTAAACCTTGCTCTACTAATCACGCAAGTCTGGGTTCGATTCCCGGTCAGATAACAGTGAATTTGAGATTTATTCAATTCAAAGTTGCGATCGAAGACTGGGTGTTTGTGATGTAAGTCCACATTATTTTCCGCTCCTCCCATCCCTCTGATCCTTTAATAACTGGGTGTAGCAATAGCTATTAGTCAACAACTAATCCTGTTCTATCCTTATCATTCTTTCCCTACTCACTTTGAACAAAGTGAGGTTGAGCGACTGAGTAAAAAAAAGTTCTCGTAGAAAAACTCTTGTTGAGATGTCTCCATTAGGAAGTCATATGCTTCACATTGGAAGGGGACATGGATAAAAAAAGGTTATAGTGAAAATGAAACAGAAACAAGAAATCCATTATCATATTTGAATAATTAAATTTAATAAATTCACTTTATAAATTAAAAGATTTACAATGCACGTTTTTATTTTCCCGACCACCGTTCAGGAAGCGCTTATCTCGTGAAAAAGAAAGAAACTCGATGCTTGTTCAATGAATGTCTCCCCGATTGAATTATTCACTCTTGTCGCATTATTAACTGCTACCATCAATTAAAATGAAATAGAGTGAGACGTCTCGCTCTCGCCGGATTTATTCATGTTTCAGGTTTTTTTTTCTCAACTCTTTTTGCTGTTCTTTCGGGCTAATGGATATTATTCGTGTCGTGAAAAATTGACGACCATTAAAGAATCCTAGAATTTTACAGCAAGCGCAGCTGAATTCCGCAACGAAGAGCTTGTGAGAAAAATTGGAGTGGTAGTGCAGGAATATGAAATATAAAAACTTAATATTTTTTTTGCCGCGTTTTATATGTAATCTGGAAAATCACATATTTAATAATCTTCTTTTATCCTTATATCTGACATAAAAGGCGTTCACTAAATTATTTTCCAATGTAGATGATTTTTTACATTTATGCTTCCTACATTTAAATATTTTAACGGGTAGCTAACAAAACAATGTTTTTAAAATTAAAATACAAATACTTAAATAGAAATTCAAGATTTTGACGATCGTCTGAAAAAGCATATGACATCAGAGATAATTCAAATAAAAACGTAATAAATTATAATTTAAATTGATAACTTAATTATTCCATTGGTTGTGTAACAAACTGTTACGCGTGTTTCATCTATTGGAGAAACCTTAACACAGACTTTATCAAGTTTATTTACAAACTAAAACTGGATTACAATTCTTAATTTCTACAATTACTAATGTTTTATTTCTATCAATGATTTTATTGATTTACAAAAGCTCTTAGCTGTCTATTTTTAACACTTTTTGTCAAATAACTATCAATTTATATAAATGAAAATAAATACAGGTAAAAGAGTACTGATTACGAGATAGTGTCAGAAATTTAATTGAATTGAAATAAAAAATATTGATACTAATTGAAAAAGTCTATGCAAATTAAATTGTGAAATTGCACAAGTAAAGGCTAATAGTAATAAATACCAAATTGAATTTGTCTTTATTGGTCATCACTAATAATTATTTGCTTTCGTAATCTCCTTTGCTCATCAAATATATTATTTATATTTATGAATATATTTTTATACTCACCACTTAGTAACCATATATTTCACAATGAGAATTACAAAAAGAATATCCAATTTTTCATGATTTAATAAATGGGATATTTTACTTTAATTATTTTTGCAATTAAAGTCTGACAGAAAATTGAATTTCAAATGTATTTGTCGTTCACCTCACCATTTGACAGCTATGTATTTTAAATTATTAATGTCCAAAAACCCAAAAAAAAAGAATATTTAATTTTTAATCCTATCTTTTATGAAATATTTTTTTCCGTTGAATAATAAAATCACGGTTTTTTTCAAAAAATGTTTTTTCAAAAGAATACACTTCCCTTTCAGGCTTAACCGCTTGTTCTCCTTCCTAAGCGTCAAAAACATCCCATCACATTTTTCTATTATTGGTATAATATAACTCCAGAGGGTCTCCTTTGAAACCTGACTTATGTACATGTGGGTACTTCAAAGTTAAAGCGTTGAAAGGTTAAGAAATATTTATTTCACACCTTTTTACATTCCTGTGACATCCTTTTTTGGCATTTTAATGCACATAGCTTTTCGGTTCATAAAACTATATATTACTATCTGTACGTTTGCTCTTCAGGGCTCCGTGGTCGGATGGATAAAAAAATAAACGTATTTGTTAAATGCAATACAGAATTCAAACTATTTCTACTACTTTTATTCAAAATTCTAAAACTCAGTTTATCAATCGAAGACGTCAGTATAATTTCATTGCTAAATTTATTCGTAATTAAAAATATATAATACCGCTATTCCACTTTTTGACTTGAAACAAAATATTAGGTTTCTGCGAGAAACGTCTAAAAACATTGTGTATCATTTTCGCGAATAAAGATTCTTATCATATCGTCATTGAATACGTAATAAACCGAAAATGGAGAATTTTATTTACTTATAATTATTACTGCTAATTACTCAATTGTTTCATTCATCACACAAAAGTTTAGGGTAACCGTTAATTATTGATATTCGTAAACAAATTCCCGCTGCAAATATATAATGTAAAATGATTTCTTATTAATTGATTTGGCATTTACTTGGTAGAACTCCATTTATAACAGATTAAAATAACAAAGTATTTTAGCTCTACAGTTTTTAATAATTTTATTCGTTGATAGCTATTTCGGCTTGCGCCATCGTCAGAACTATGGCGATTCTGACGATGGCGCAAGCCGAAATAGCTATCAACGAATAAAATTATTAAAAACTGTAGAGCTAAAATACTTTGTTATTTTAATCTGTTTAAAATGATTTCATTTTATCAAGATCTACGAGATAAGAAAAGAGCCTTGGCAGCCCCTTGTAAAATGCCAACTATATGAATTCTGTCAAGCGAAAACCATTATTTTCCATCCATTTGATGATGTATGTACTAGGCAGAGCTTCTTTCAGGCAAATGAAAAGATATTGACGGGTCTAAAAAATTATATACCGAATAAATTGTATTAGAAGCCGATATGACTAGACGAGAACAATTTTATTAAACTATTTTAAATAAATCATCATTAACTCATTCGCATCGGGGCATTTTTGCGAAATTTTGCAAAAAATTAGGTACTTTTGAAAAAATAGTATAACTTTAAAACTATTTGACATTCAAAAAAATAATTTGGACACCAGTTGTGCAACACTTTGTTGCATAATACTTTATATATTTTAGCCTGCTTTTATTAGCTATACTCATCTTTTGTATTTTTTAATATAGAAAGTTGGGTATTTGACATAGAATTATATATTTCATCGAAAACGTAATAAATAACAAGTCAAATAAACATTTACTCCTGTTTATTTTATTTCAAAACAAAATTAGAAAACATAAAAGCCTATTTTTAGCCTACAATTGCTTATATTTTGGTGGCCTATTTTTTAAAGTTTTATTTTAACTGTCTGCTGATTTTTCATCGTCGAAATCACCGAATAAAAAAAATATTTGTGCATATATTTTAATATTTTATTTTTTAAATGATGCATCAATCATTTGTTACGCCATCTGCATAGAGAATCTAAAACATTTGTCGCATTGGATGTATATATTTCAACGCGTAAGTCAGACCGGTGAAAAGACTCGTATACGAGTCATCCGTAACCAATGTGTTTTAATATAAAATATAAAATAACTTAGATTATTCATGAACTTCCACAAAGTTACCGCCGAATCCAACAAAAGTATTATATCATCATTATTTCTTTATTTTATATAATTAAAAAATCAATTATATACATACGAACAATTTTTTTCTGTCTTTGTACTGTAGTGTTTATTTCTAAACAACACCATCGATTTTTCATTCAACTGGTACAAAAAAATACTCTTTACTATAGATTACAATACTTAGTTAAATAAACACTATCTTGAAAAGGATTTTCCTTTTAGATTTAAATATTTTTAAAATCTCTTTTAAGCTTATGGTGGATGAAATAAAACCTGGTTATGCTTCGAACCAGCTGAGACCGACACGTGTCTCAATCTGGACTTGAAAATTTACTACCCCTTAACAAAGGTCTCTCAATATTTATATAACGAAGATTCATTCCCTAAACACTTTTTGCTGTACAATATAGGTTCCTATCAAAGAAATAAAGTCTTTTAATTTATTTTGATTTTCACCTGTTACATAAGTGCGGTTGTATACATTTTCTTTTTACCTGCAAAAGTGGTGATAAAAATGTATTGTATGTGAAAAATTTAGGAAGCGAATTTGTTTTTTTACTAACCGTTTCTAGTAAGCATTCAGAAAACAATTTTCATACAAGTCAACAAGTAAAATAAAAAAAAACATCTTCAAGTATCAGATCTGGCGTCCGGCCGCCTCTGGTGTGGAGGAAATGTGTTTTCGCTTCGTGATCATCCAAATTATCTTCAGGTCATTCATATATGTTGTATACTATTTTTTAATTCTATAGCTAAAATGTATTTGGTTCGTCGTCGGCTTAGTATCCAATTTAATTAAAACTAAATTGCTGTTTTATATAAGAGATATATTTCACATATTAAATAAAATGTATACATATTTTTGTGTTTGGTGTGATATAAAAACAAGTATGAGATATAACTTGATTAAAATCGATAGCAATGTCAGATAATATTTTAAAAGCTTAAAATAAACCTTTTTTTTCTGGAATGTTTTATTATTCAACACTTCAAAGATCTCAATGGAAATTAACAAAACGTTCCGCGAACTAACCAGAACATAATTAATCAAAACAAGTAAAATTTAATATTTTAATCGTTTCTACGTATTTTATTGTGTACTAACTTGAACTGTAAGTTAGCTATTTTTAACAACAACAAAAAATACTCGATCTTGATAATCTTACACAACTTTTGCAATCCGATTACAAATCTTCTAATATTTTTTAAATCTTATTTGAACCTTTTTTTATTTATAAGAAAATATTATACACTCTTATATGCGATTGATTTTGTTGAAAATGTAAACAAACATCATCAGGTAACAATGCAGTAGTGATAATTAAAGTTGTTTATTTTTTGTCATTTTTTCTCTAGACTAACGAAATGTTTATTATTATTTTTAAAATAAATATATTTGGCATTACAGCTAATGCCAATGCACCAAATACTTTAAAGTCGAAAGATCGTATGAGAAAACTCGATGAGAATTTATTGTAAGTTACTCGAGATCAATTCGAGGTAAATTATATCGACTGTGGAAAGGAAAAAAGACGTAACCCTCAATTTTCAAAAACAGCTTTTTTTCGATAATCACAATGTATACAACTTGACACACATTCAATCAAAAGGATGGAAGCTTAAAATGGCGAATAAGTATCTAAATTTAGCTTTTAAGTTTGAAAAAGATGACCTTGTAAAAAATTAAAACCAAGAAAAAACACTGAAATAAAAGTTTTTCCGAGAAAATTTCTTTAATAAATATTAGGTTATGTCAATTAAACACCAGAATAGAAGTCTCCGTGCACTTCAAGGTTGTGTATAATTCATAATTTGCATATGTCACAAAATCATCAAAACACGTTTTTTGCGCCTCCTGTAAAATTTGATATATGTGGGTTACGTCCTTTTTCCTTTCCAAAGTCGATATGCATGTATTATATTTAAAAATTTAAATAAATTTCAAAACACTTTGAGGATTGGTGGAAAATATCACGTCCCGAATGAAAATATTCAGGGCTTGTTTTGGTTATTACAAAACTTGGCTTATTTATTACATTTAAAAGTTCCCCAGTTTAATTTCGTTCAAAATAAGCGATTTAACTTGTCTTTTATATGACTTATATATGATATTATTATTTTCGGTTTATTGTGATTATTGTCGTAAATATCAACTTCGCTTTGTTGTTCTAGATTCTGGACTTAAATTGTAATTGATATGAAGTTTACAAAAAAAAAGAATTTATTAACAAACCCTTAGATGTATGTATATTATCATTGAAAAAAACGACTGAAGGCCAAAGCCTCTCACTGCGTTAGTGTGCCTAAAAAAATATTAGTGTCAAAAAAGTATTTTCTCTGTATATAAAAAATAGTGACGTCATTGATATCAATAATTTTCATGGCTTTCAAAATAAAATAAAATTTGATAACATTGTTATTCCACTTCTTATGATACAAAATGTTACACATGTTTCGCTTCTTTGAGAAGCATCATCAGACGTAACATCGCAGGGTTTACGAATAATCAAAAAAATCTAGTCTTAAGTTATAAATTACAAAATAAAAGTCAGAGTTTGTACTTTTTTACTTACTACACGTGTCATATTTTGTAACACAACAAAGAGGAATAACAAAAGTTATCGAATATAGTTGTGTTTTAAAAATGAACTTCCAAAAAGTTACCGCTGAATAAATCAAAGATGGTTTTCAATGTTTTTATAATATAAGTTAGAAAATCTGGTAAGCAGCTTAATTGATTAGGTTATTAATTCAACTGTCACAAATAATTTACTCGATATTTTTTTCAAAAACTTAATCATTAAATTTGAATCGTTCAAACTATGTACACTCTCACAGATTTTGTCACTAACGACCTGGGTTTCGCCTTTCGGCATCTTCAGGCGTTCAAGTGCACGGATGAATTTGAACTGACAGTCAGTCAGTGGCGAAACCCGGGTCGTTAGTGACGAAATCTGTGAGAGTGTACATAGTTTGAACGATTCAAATTTAAAATTCAAATTCCACCAAGCACCTTCAGTCGAAATCTTAAATTATGTTGATGATGTGTTGACTTCTTAAAGTAAGTATCATAAAAGTGAAATAACTTCAGTTAATACACATTGCAATAGAGTTATCTCCGTAAAATAAAAATATGCAATCCACCAAAACACAAAGTAAAGACGTGATTGTGCTTCCAAGAAAATAGTTTAACCATAATACTAGTTGGCTCACTTCATCTTTGATGGGTTCAATTAATCTATATCTACAAGCCAATTATACATACTTTTAATTGATACAGAATTTTTTATTTTTATATATTTTCGTCTCTGTATCGCAGCAATCAACTTCGTTGGCTTCCGTGATGGATCTTACGGGCTCGAGTCCCAGTCCGCAGAGAGTTTTTTTAATCGATTTATCGATTTCTGTTTGAAAGCATACAGTTGTTTGTGATGCTAAAAAAAATCCTCCCACCCTTCTAATTCGTACATAACGGGGCGTAGCGAATTATAAACCACTACTCTTTTCGGAATAAAGGTAACAAACAGTTCTCGTAAAAAATATTTTGAGATACTTCCATCAGAAATTTCAGTTGGTTAACTCCAATCGCGTTAGTGCATTCGGAAACAAAATAGAAAAGCGCAACAGTCCGCTATAAAACTTTTTCTCAAATCCGTTTAACTGGTTAATCTAAAAAAATGCTACCGTATTTTTACTGTAGGCTGCTCCATTCAATCAGCAGTCTTTTTATATCGCGGCCGTCAGCGGATATCCGGTTGAGAGCGACGCTGCAAAATGTCCAAAAGTAGAATTATCCGGGAATTCCCAGAGTGAAAAGTGTTACAGTATATCCATAGGTACAAAAGAAACGCTACGTCGTGATAATACAATAATAGTTTTATGAATATGAATGGAATGTATTATAACAAACAGTTCAATAGTTTATTGATTAAATTTACTTGGTAGAACTCCGTTACAATAAAGTAAAAATAGCAACGTATTTAGTTCTACAGTTTTTATAATATTAGTTAATAGCTATTTCGGCTTTATGACTTGCTTGGAAAACGTCAATGTTCAACCTAATTTATCAATCAAAAAAGAACTTTTATTTGATTATTCTGAACATATTAAATATTCCCCTGATTACAAAGAATAACAAAATATGTTTATAATGGATTTATCGACTCATTTTATCTAATAAAAATAATAATTTATTAATTCGAATATAATTAAAGTATGTTTTAAAATTATTTATTTAGATCTTTCTGCTTTGTAACATACGTTTGTAGAGATACATTTGTATCCACATTATAACGTGAATATTCCATTTACGAACTCAAATATGAGTCTGGTTGTTGATTTACCTCGTTTAAATGGGAATTAGACAGTTAATCTCTGTAAGGACATATAATCCATGAAAGGTGTCCTGTATCCCAGGACACCTTTCGGATCAAAGGATCAAATGAACACGTGCATTTTTGAGTAGCCTCCTTCAGCAGTTTCTGTAATTGCCAACCTTTTTAACGATATAACTTTATATTCAATAATCATTATCATCACTTCAAGATAATATATACTACTTAGATTGTAGATAATTTTTTGGACGTATTTCAGTGCATTAGCCCTCATAAACCACAAAGTTTCATCGAGGCTGATAAACTGTAATATAACTTTTATAAAAATTTTGATCATATATGATACTTGATTAACGTTTCATTTTCCGCAAAAACGAAAACCAATTTTGTGTCTAAAATCTTTTTATAAACTGAAGTTAAACATATCACAAAACAAAGTCTTTTGGGATGATTTTACAAACGGTTGGTTGAATTCTGTCTTTTTCTCGACAAATATGTTGTAACATCACACTACAAGCACTTAAGACCAACTTATTTCTCAAACCACATTAAAATTACTAGATTTTCCGTTTAAAAATAAAAAAAACAATTTTACCGTTAAATCATGTCATTTTGCTGATTTTTCAATTAAGTACTAAACGTATGAATAGTATAACTAAGAGAATTTATGGACAGATATCACTACAACAAAAAAATATAGATTGATTCGTTAAGTAAAAATGGTGGTTATTTCATAAAAAAGCAATTGTGATAAACTTAATACACTTCATAATCTGTATGTTCAATACACATGCAAAATCCAAAGCTTATTATCTCCGGAATTTCCTAATGATTTTCGTACGTGTCAACATAACCTAATTGTATTTGAATTAGTTACAGTAACAAAATTCAATGACAGTGAGAGCTTTAATTGATTGACGTTACTTATACAGATATATATATAATTAATTAAACGGGTATAATGTCATTTACTAATTCGATAATTTCCATCCAATTAACACGAGCTATTTCAAAACATGAACAATATGCATAAAAGATTCATACATTTTTCGTTTTATTTTGTAAAAGCTACATTTGAAAGAAAAGAAGATCGTTTTCTTTACCCTTTGTTTTGATGTATTAAGCTTCCTCTTACCATCTAAAACACTCTCAATAGTATTTAGTTTCTTTACATGTTTGGTAACCTGATATTTCTTGGGAATTCCTTCACACCCTGCTGAGGAATTATTCTTGGAAAGTTTAGTGTTTTTTGATTTAGAATCTTCTCTCCAACATCCAAACGTCTTTTGTTTTTCGTAACTCATCGACGAACATTCTTTTCTTGTAGTGAATTAATGAACAGTGATAATAGATATCAGGTTATCTTCCTTCACTTAGCTTTAGTAAGTAATTATCATTATTTTTGTCCTGCTTTGTATTCTTTCTGATGTCGGGTGTCTATTTTCTTTTTGTCTTCTTTTGTCGTTAATAAATGTAAACCCGATGAAGACTTTTTTTTAATTACGATAATTATTGAGAAAAAAATATTCCTTTGTCAGTAAATTCATGTTTTTTATGTACCGTTAAACCAAGCAAAAAACTTTTAAAGAAAAATCACTGTAACACTTTCGTTATTTATTTAAGCTTCTTACTTATGTAGTTGTTTCAAACATATATATTTGATAACTTATTTTTTTATTAATAGTAAAGATAAGCTTAAATTATTTTCTTATAGAGCGGTATCTATCGCCTAACCTGTCAAAACTGTAAAGCTGCTTATGTTGGGCAGACATTTACATAATTTGATGTAAAAATTAAATACTACGTAAATCTTCTAAAAAGCAATAATTTACGAATCACTTAAAAGAAAATGATCGTAGTTTTGATAGAAATAAAAATGTTGAATTACGCCATCTAGGAAATAACGAAAGGTTAAGTCATTAATAGAATGAAACATTATTAAACATTTTTTTTATTTTGTAAGATGCCTCACCATTGCTGAATTTATTTCCATCGAAATTCACCATACCTTAGAAAATAAATAAATTTGTAATTAGTACTACCGATGTTTGTATCTAACTCCCTCCGTGAGTCCAGTAGAAAATGAAAAAGTCCCGACTTTTTTGTGACATAATAATTACAATCAATTTTTAGTTTATTCGTAAATTCAGAGAATTGTGTCATGTCTCTCATGACGAACATTTTCTACTGACTTCAACTCAGTTAAAAATAGTCGTCACGAGTAAAACTGATGCTGATCAAATTACATAAATGTGAAATGAATAAAAAAGAGAGTTTAATTTTTTAGTGGACACTTTAAAAATTATTTGGAGCTGTCTGATATGGAGGGTTGATAAAAGCTTTACACAATCATATTTAAACTCTTACCACTTTCGTTCGGAAGTGTTGACCACCCCATCATGCTTCCCAATTAATTATTACTATACCAACACGGCCACATTTTAAGTATATTGTAATGATCTCGTTAAACAATTTCTTTTCGTTACATAAGGTTTTTCTTAAAGTTTCCGTCGTCTCTTTTATATTTAATCGAGTAGATATGCAAACCGTAACCATCTGATGCTATCTCAGAAATCTCTGCACACTCTGGTTGATTGCATTGGCTCTGCTTAAGAAGTTTCTTAAGTGAATTCTCTGGAATATTTATATGCTAAATAAGTTCGTTGCACAACTTTGAAACTTGGTGAACTTCAATGAACTCGAGCTTAAAAGTTCGCAGGATAACTCGATTTGATTATTCTACTAGCGTTTTTAAATAGCTTTAGAGTTTCGAGCGATTACAATAAACACATAAAGTTTCTAAAAAAACGGTAGGTATATTATATTTGCATTACGCGAGAAAAGACAAAAAATTAACATTGTTGTAGATGCAGTTTCGTTTTCGATTCAATACAATTTATTAATTGATTTGGCATTTACTTGGTAGAACTCCGGTTATAACAGATTAAAAATAACAAAGTATTTTAGTTCTACAGTTTTTAATAATTTTATGTGTTGATAGCTACTTCGGCTTGCGCCATCGTCAGAAATATGTTTACATATGTCTAAACATAGTTCTGACGATGGCGCAAGCCGAAATAGCTATCAACACATAAAATTATTAAAAACTGTAGAACTAAAATACTTTTTTATTTTTAATCTGTTTCAACACAATTTGTTTTTAATATTTATGTTTATGCAATTATGATACTGAACTATTAAGCTTTGCATTATATAGCTTACACTGATACTTAACGTGTAATATGAATTTGAATTGACTAGAACTTTGTTCCAGTTTATCTTGAATACCTAAATATATCCAACAACAAAGCCCAGGTTGTAAGTGACAAAACTCATAGAAGTTAAAAAAATTCTAACATTCAAAATATAATCAATTATAAAATATACAATTCGTCAAATATGTAATTACATCCTAGAGCAGAGGGGGGCAAACTTTTCGGATAGAGGGCCAAATTCTGGAATTCAAAATGAGCGGCGGGCCGCAAGTAAAATGCCATTTTTATATGTACATTATTTGTTATCATGAAAAAAAAAACAATCTAATGAGAGGAATGGAACTGATTTACGTATTTTAACATTTTTTTAAATTCAGGTGCTAATTTTGTAGTTGAGTTTCTTAAAACTGCTTGTAAATGTTCTTCGGTGATGTTTAATCGTAAAGAGTTTTTATTGAGGTTCACGATTGAAAATTTTTGTTCACATATATAGGTTGATCCAAAAATGACGATAATTACATTTATTTTCAATCTTTTTTGAAAAATGCGTTAAAAGATAAAAAGGTGAATCTTTTTTAAAAACATAATATTGCTCGCGGGCCGTAGAAAAATATGCGGCCCGTGGGCCTCAGTTTTCCCGTGCCCGTGCTAGAAGTAGTAAACATTTTTTATTTTGAGTCAATTTCGTGTTCACTTATTCATATTATATACTTTTATTTGTTTATTACACCTTTTTTATTTAATTTTGATTTTTATAAAAACCACTGTAAAATTCTATTCTTTTATCATTTGACGATTCTCGTCATGAGCGAAACCAGTCCCTATTTTAAAAATTAAAAGTGGAACTAGTTCAAATGTATATTTTATTATTTTTTTAATTAAATGTTTTTCTATCAAGTATTGACAGTGAACACCCTAAAAGTGATTTAAATTTATATTGAAATTCCGTCAAACACCCATAGTCTATATCTTAATTTAAAACTTCTTAAATTGAAGGCCATTGAATTACATGATGATATTGAATTAAAGAAGTAAAAAAAAATGTGTATCACTTTTACAATTTTTTTAAATTTACGATGTTTTATATAAGCTGTTATATATAAACTAAAATAGATTTTTAAAAATTGCTTACGTATATTTTGTCTCCATTAAATTGAGTTGTAAAAAAAATATTATAAGTTGATCATAATCTTGGGTGTACTTCAAACCGTAACATGATGGTCAAAACATTTTTTTTGATGTTCAATGCTTTTTTAAATGCGATATATCATTAATGATAACTGGTTATATCATGAACTACTATAATAACATTCGCTGTCATTATCAAATGGATTCTATATAGATACGGAGGAAGAGTATCTAAAGAGGCTAGGCAGGGTTAAACAGAAATTAGAGTGTTCGCTTCAAAGATTCCTTCAATATAATTTGTTAAAATTTCAATAGTGAGTAAACATAAATTATACGCTGGACGCCGTTTCCGCTACCCCTGTCAGACCATAATTTATAGAAAATCTTTTGAGGTCAGCAACCCTAATCCTTTAACCCTAAATCAACGGAAATTCGGGAAATATGTTTAATTTGGGTACGCGCTGAAGAAATATCACGACTATGTGGTGTGTGTTTATTTAATCACAAAAACAAGATTAATCTTCTCGTGTCTTTTATGACACTGTAACAAGAATATGTATGCCATATATTTTTTGGACTAACTACTTTGTATTTTCCTGAAATAAAAAAATCATCTGTGAAATCTTTTTTTCCATGTCCGCTCCCATTGTGGAGCATATGTCCTACTAATAGAGGTGTCTCAACATAAGTTTTCTACAAGAACTGTTTTTTATTCAGTCGCTCAAGTTTTCTTTTTTTTAAAGAGAGTAGTAGTAGGTAAAGATTTATAAGGCTAGGACAAGACTACCATTTATTAAAGGATAGGAAAGGGAGGGAACGGAGGACATTTAAGACATAACAAACACCTATTTCTTCGAACAGAAACCGATAAATCGACTGAAAAATGTTGTTCATACTGGCACTCAAACCCGTGAGATCCGACACAGAAGCCAATGACGCTAGCCTTTGGACCCGACCACTGTCAGAAATATTGTATCGGTTGGTTTGTTGTCGCGTCCAATTAGCAGTATATATGATATATATATACTCTTGAAAATTTTAACCATTAGTTATTTTAATAAAAAAAATAAAACATTTTTAGTACTTTTCCCACATAAAATTTATTAGAGCAGGACCGGTTTCGATCATGATGAGCATTGTCAACTGATAAGAAAAACAATAAAACAGTGATATTTATACAAAAGTTAAGTGATAAAAACAAGGTGTGACAAACAATTGGTATTACAACCTAGCAAAAGAATTGAAGCAAAATAAAAGGAAAATAAACTATAAATAAAAAGTTGAAGACCACTTAGCAATGAAAACGGCAATGAAAGCAAACACCAATTAGGTATGAATTATCATTAACAAAGTAAATTATCAGTTGACAATGCTCATCATGAGCGAAACCGATGAGCATTGTCAACTGATAAGAAAAACAATAAAACAGTGATATTTATACAAAAGTTAAGTGATACAAACAAGGTATGACAAACAATTGGTATTACAACCTAGCAAAAGAATTGAAGCAAAATACAAGGAAAATAAACTATAAATAAAAAGTTGAAGACCACTTAGCAATGAAAACTATTACAACAAAAACCAATTAGGTATGAATTATCATTAACAAAGTAAATTATCAGTTGACAATGCTCATCATGAGCGAAACCGGTCCTGATCTAATAAATTTTATGTGGAAAAAGTACTAAAAATGTTTTATTATTTTTATTATAATGCCATTCCACCAAGTATTGACAGTGAACACCTTAAAAGTGATCATTAGTTATTTTGTGATCGACGGTTGTAATTTATCATCAGCAACTTTGTGGAAGTTCATTTTTAATATAAAAATAACAATTTGATATCTTTGTTATTCCTCTTAGTGTGTCACGAAAATTGACATGTGTAGTAGAAAAGAACAAACCCGAACTTTTGATTACTTAATGGTTAAAATAAAACTTTGTTTTACTCGTAAACCTAGCGATGTTACATTGTGTCAACATTACTGCCACAAATATATATTTTTTTGAAAATGATATATCTTTTAAGAAACTTGATGAGTCCATTTATGTTTAACTGATGGTTTTATCTTTTATATTCTGACATAATACAAACGTGTTCATATTACAATATATGTCTTCTTGATTGTGTTTAAAACAAATATGTTCATGAATGATAGCAGATGATCCCGTTTAATTCAAAAGGGTTCAACATTTTAGGGACACCATGCATAATAATAGTATAATTCAATGCTCCTAAACCCATTGAGTTCCTCTCGCCGGTGTGTGGCCAGCAGCAGAAACCATTCATTACTACTTTAAGCTCGAGTTAAACCGTTTTATCCATAATTTTCAGTTCTAACAATAGTCTTGCAACGTGCTATTTTTGTTTTTACGGCGGCTTCATGCTCCGGGTATAAAGTCACCCAAAATGTGTTACACGCTAAGTCGTTTTTTTGTTCGAAAACGTATTTTTATTTTCATTTTAAGACTCTTTTAAAATCCTGTTGTAATGTTAGTATATATTATTGAAATAAATGTGGCATTTTGGAATTAAAATCAATGGTTTCATCTTTTTATCAATGATTGCGTTCTCCATATTAATAAGTAACATCGCTACCCTAAAGTAACAGTAGGATAATCGGAAATACTGATTTTAATTAAGTGGAACTTTAAAATTTGTGTTGTACTTTTTAAATTGTGAATTATAGTTTTATTTAGTTTCTTTTGCGGTTTATGATAAAAGACAAAAGTAGGATTTTTTTATACTATTATCTGTATTTATCTAGTTATTAAACTGATCTCTCTGATGCCTAGAAATTACATAGCCATATTTTTAAACGAAAACATTTCAGTAATTCATTATGAAGGTTTACCTTTCAGCAATCGATTGGCATGCTTATCTTGAAATTGACTTTATTCAATTTATTTCACTGTTGTTTTTTGGTAGCGATGTGCTATGTTCTTATTTCAGCGAAAATTCGTTTAAAACCAGTGGCATTAGAAAATTAAAATTTGTTTCCACCGGTGATATCAATGCGCTAAATATTAAAAATGGAAAATTGTACGAGAGAAATAGAATGAGAAGAAACTTTAAAAATACACGTCAGATTTTTTAAATTTGATATCGATTGACCTTTTTTACCATGTCCGCTCCCAATGTGGAGCATATGGACTCCTAATGGAGTTTATCTCAACAGAAGTGTTTCTACGAGAACTGCTTGTTACTCAGTTGCTCAACCTCTTTTTACAAAGAGAGTAGGAATAAAAGGAAATAGCTAAGGCAGAACTAGTGGTTAGCTTATCACTCTCGATACGCCCCGTTCATAGGATAGGGTGGGTGCGAAGAGGGAATTCAAGACATCACATACATCCATGCTCTTGAACAGAAATTTATAAATCGATTGAAAATTCAATTTATAAAACTGCCCGTACTGGGATTCGAACTCGTGACCTCCGTAGCGGTAGCCAACGTCGTTAACCACACGACCACACAGGCGGCGATTGACCTTACTGGGACCTTAACTCAGACCGATCTAATTGCTAGGAAAAAAACTCTTACAAATTTCTCACAAAGACAGACGATATTTGATCCACTATTTATAAATAATATTCATTTATATTGTTGAATACAGAAATTTCTCTGGCTGATCCAATGTGTCAAACTCTGAATTATTAGCTACGTTTCCATTTGCATCCTCTTTGTCCAGCTCTGACAAATGCTTGCGATAAATTAATGTACATGTTTGATGTTGACATGTGTCATAAATACATTTTCCGGACACATGTATCGCGACTTTATTTCGTGAAAAAAATATTACTTTCAACGCTTTCCCCAGAGGTATGAAAGCTTCCCCGTAAACAACTGACACATTTGTTCGAGTTACCCTTAATTCAAGTTAAGTGTGTTTTTATGATTGCGTGGATATAATTTAATACCCCTGCGAGTGGTAACGGTTTGCTTTTTCACTTATGCTTCTCTGGTATTTGGCAGGTTTATGCTTTGTTTGTATTTTTTTTAATTGACTTTCAAATAATACTCCCGTGCTTAGATTACTGAGAATAGATCAATTAAATGTGACGGAATAAATTAATTTAATGTTTCATTCAATTAACTTTATTATCCAATTACTCTTTGTCGGATTAAATTACAATCAAGTGAACTGATTCATTTTAATGTATTTGATATTTTTTCAGATAATATTAAGAATCGGTTTAATTAAATTGATTTTGCTTAAATTTGAATCGTTCAAATTGTGTACGTTCACACAAATTTTGACAATTTTGTTTAAATAGTTAATATATTTATTAATTTATTTATTGTTAAAAATTAAAAATTAAAATTACAGAACATGACATAACAGTTGACGCCAATTCGCCATGTACTTAAAAATATAATAAGACAATATATAAAATAAAACTACACAGTACATCAAAATCAACACAAAAAATTAAGAAATATAATAATAAAATTTATCAAACAGTTTACAAATACTATCACTTAAAATGTCCACTTCTCTAGGCAATGCGTTGGTCAATCGAACGGCCCTTGGAACTGGTGACTGTTGGAGTTTTTGCTCATAGTTTCGCCCACGTAAGAATAAATTGGGAGCATGTAAATTAATAGTCATGAAAATTTCAGGATTATTAACTCGGCCTCGAAGGAGTAGAGAAAAATGCTTAAACTTGAAAACGATTTTTGAGCTTCAAGACTGTGAAATGATAACATTCCTAAAAGAAATTTGGTGGGGTAGTATTCCTTTAAAGAATTATCAAAGGGGAAGATTTTGTTTTCAAAAATAATAATATCTTATGGACTCTCTCCAATTGCAGCTTGTACGAACTTTCATATGGGCTCCAAATGATGGATCCATATTCAAGCGTACTTAAGACCAAAGAAACACAAAGCGTGCGAAACACAGTTGGGTTTTCAGATGGTTTGCTTTGTCTTACAATAAAAACCAAGAAGTTTGCTTGCACGCAGTGCAATAGAAGTTTATGTGAATGAAATGTGAAGGAGGAGTCAAATCTTATACCAAGATCAACAACTTCAGACAAACGTTTTAAAGCATCATGAGATATCACATAGTTATTTATATAAGATGGGAAATCTTGAGCGAAAGAAGGAAATACAAAAACATTTCGAAATGTTGAAGTCGAGTTTGTTTTTTATAGACCAATTTAAAATAACATTCATATTCTGTTGCAGAATAGTATAGTCAGACTGATAACTGATACGTAAAAACAGTTTTAAATCGCCAGCAAAGAGCAGATACTTTATTCTACTAATACATTCTATAATATCATTAATAAAAATAAAAAATTATGTATGTATTTGAATCAGTTAAGGTTGCATTAATAATTTTCGATGCAATTTTTTCCTGATGACAATAATGATAAATAATAAATACAATATAGACATTTTTTTAAAGTAGCTTAAATTAAATGAATTTACATTTAATTGAAAAAATCATAACAATGTCGTATAAAATTTGACCATTTCGTGGCACCGAAAAAGCCCTAATGAAATTGAACACTATGTGTACCTTATTAAAGCAATATATTTTTGTTAATATTTCATGCGAAAATTTTGAATACAACTAAGTAATTGCCAATTTATTTTTGCCAGCTTTACACTTCACAACTTTACAAATTATCGTGAAGTTATACTGTTGCGTTGAAATTTGTGAAGCTTTTATTTGGTCATTACAAATTGGGATTGGAACAAAATTAATTCGCCAAACAAATTGAAACGCGGATATTCACGAGCGTTAACATTTGAATTGATTTTATGATTTACATCTTCAGTTTTAAATTTGATTATGTAATTAATTAATGTTAATAACAAATACTATATTTACACAGTATATGAGACAATATGTCCTATTAAATTTGAATTGTTCAAACTATGTACATTCTCACAGATTTTGTCACTAACGACCCGGGTTTCGCCTTTCGGCATCTTCAGGCGTTCAAGTGCACGGATGAACTTGAACTGACGTTTAGTAAATGAATGTTTCGTGTTTATATAAGAAATAAATGTATCATTGAGTTCAAAGCCATTGCTGGCGAAAAGGATAAGCTCATGGGAATGCCCACAGATTTGAGAAGTAAGTGGTTTCAAGAACTTTATTTTATTTGTTTGTCGGCAAAGGTTTTATGATTATATTTATATAGGGTACAAAAGTGGAGACCCAGGTAGGTTGAGTATTTCATTTAAAATCGGAAGACTGTGCAATTGTGCTCTATTAATTTCCAAAATTTCCTGGAAAAAGAGTTTATGACTGTCCGTGGTGTAACATTTTTATCCCTTGTTCCTGATTGAACGAGGTCAGTTCAAGTTCATCCGTGCACTTGAACGCCTGAAGATGCCGAAATGCGAAACCCGGGTCGTTAGTGACAAAATCTGTGAGAATGTACATAGTTTGAACAATTCAAATTTAATATTGAAATTCCACCAAGCACCTTCAGTCGAAATCTTAAATTATAAAATATGTCCTATGTTTGGAGCGGACATAGATTTTAAAAAAAAGACACGTAACACTTAAGGCCCCACAAATATAAAGATAATTTTACTGGCACTCTTAAACGGCGCGGCGCCGGTGTCATTTTCGATTACATTGGTGTCGACTCATGCCAGGATTTTAAAAATTAGGAAGTTGCAATTGGTGTGTCCAATCCTTGGATCGTGATAGTAGTAATCCCGTGTTTGAAGATTGATGAGAAAAAGAAGAATCCGCTAATTCCTGGGTTTTTAAAATCAGCGCGCAGGCAAAATTTGAAATTCCCGAAAGAGCATGTGAATGTTCAATCACGGGGTCTCGAGATACCGGGATAACAAAAAGGATTTAGGATTAGATACCCTAGTTGCAATGTCATCAGTCGGTGTTGTAATTTGGTTTCATAACCTTTGAATTATTTTTGTTTAGTGTTTATACAAAGTAGTGTATGTTCAACTAGAAAAAAATAACTTTTCTTTAATACAATTAAAGCAGTTGCATTTATTTTATTCTTCCTTGTAGAAGTTCCTCGTGCATGTTGTTATTTCAATATAAGGTATTATGTTTGTATATTCAAAAGCCTTGTTCTCCTACGATATGAAATATCTACGGCCAGCGAAGGACGACTTGACAATCTCGGCATAAGTGGTCCAGAAATAATATTATTTGTGAAAACGAGGCATGTGCGGGCCCGCTGAATTCATTCATATAATATATTTAAAATTAAATATTTCGGTATTTTTTCTGAAAGCGACAATTATATGTATATATCAATATTTTTAATGAACGTAATATTTTTTATCTTGAGTATATTTTCAATTTCAACGTTTTCACTTATTAAAATCTGATAACCATTTTGATATATTCAATCAATTTTAACGATGCTTTATTCACATTGAACTTTTTTACTTAAATTTTAATTACCATTTGATTTCAACCTTTGTTCACTTTTAGGATGTTCACTGTCAATATTTGATAAAAAGATATTATATTAAAAAATATATTGTATAAATAACACTGATAAATTTTATTTTGTATCAGTTGATAATGTTCGTTATGAACGAATCCGGTTCTGATCTTGCTAATATAAAAGTGGAAGTAGTACAAAAGAATATTGTGCTTTTTTATTTATTATATTAATGTGATAAATGCTTCGTTAAAGAGCAGATATTTCATATGTGTCTTATTTTTATAAAAAATAATCGGTGTAAAGAAAAAGTTCTTACTGAATTAATAAATATTATGGAAAATTGAACTATTAATATTTTACAAAAGAAAAAGATGTAAGAATACTGCTAAATTTTAAACAAGAAAACTTGTAAATAATTCACTTACCCCTTTCTCCAAGCCAGCAAAAGTATCCTTTTAAATACAATTCTCTTTTTGCATTGGGGATACGTTCTAAAAACAAAGTGTACATATGTTTAAGTATACAATGTAAGCATAAATTCTATAATGAGACTCAAGTAAAACATGTATTCAGTCTTCAGCATTCTGAATTTTAAGATATTACAAACCATATTTTGCCTGCAATTGAGTCAGACTATTAAAATATCGTCGATATTCTGCTTGATAACAATATGTCAAAACAACATTTTGTTTTAGATAATTGACTTTGTTGAATATCATGAAACAAACTTTCAATATAGACCTGGTCGTAGACAATGATTAAACAACAATTATTAACCAAAACGTTTTATCTTGTTATCGTATTTGTTTAGCTGTAGAATAAGAAATGTGTACAGCTAAAAAGCTTATAGGTTTCTGCCAGTAATAATTGATAACAAAATCGACATAGGTAGTTTGTATTGCTACTTTACATATAGAAATAAATGAAAGTTATAAATATACCTAAGTCAAAAAAAAAAATCGAACGATAAACGTGCTAAAATCTATCGATTTGTATTCATAACTCAAAACACATAACCTTTACGTTTTCTAGCATTATACCGACGACCGAAGATATTATTACTTTTCGGTTATAAGTTTCATACTGAGTCATTTTTTGTAATTTGAGATCCGTGCAGATTTCTAGCGTGAAAACCCTGCTACTATAAAATATGGTATATAAATCAGTATGCTAGGTCTGGACAGCATTCCCGACTAAATCCTAGTTGATTAACTCAACTAAATATACTCCTACCGTTTCGCCCGAAGGTCCATTTTCTCGTGGAGCAGTTTGCATAACAGAAGAGCTTATAATGTAATTTGTTTATTTCATATTACATTTTATAATTATTCAATATATCAAAGTTAACAAGACCACATTGGATTGCTTATTGATACATTTTCTTTTTTTATATTTGGCAGTAAATAAGTTATTATTTATTTTAAATTAAAACCTATAAAAAGCAAGATATGTTTATTAGTACTTTTCACAGACCTTTCGACCAATTTACATCATATTTGTATCTTGTCGTCTGTATATTATTCATAATGTTGTCTGTCTTTCAAATTGATAAGAACACAAAACTGTTGAATCAATTTTTAATAATTTCACACGTAAGAGTATATAAAATATTTATTTAAAAAACGTCTAATATATGATCGGAACTCAATTAAATTTTTAAAATATCAGCGATCATTTTTTTGTTCCATCAAAAATTATGTCAAATACAGTTCTTTTCACTCTTTGTTAAAAAGTGAAAGTGTGTAGTTGATAAGAGTAATTAAAAAAAGAATAAAATTGTTCAATTTAAAATAAGCGTTAATACTCAATTTAAAATAATAAAATTAAACGATAAATTTATAATACTGATTGTAAAGTGAAGTGTTTAGTAAAAAATACATGCTAATTTTACTTTGATTTAACTTTATTAAAAATACCAAACTACCGATATATTTTCTTTTATACTAATATTTTCGATTGATTTGGTGGTATTTTTGTAGCAATTCATTGTGAATATTAAATCAAAATTGATTAATTCGTTATCCCACTGCTTAGGTTCCAAATTGTTACACATGTTTTCCATCGCTTACAAATTATATTGTAATTAGTACTATTATAGTTTGTAACTACCCCATCCCTGCTTCTAGCAGAAAAAAAGTCCCAACATTCAGTTTGTTATCAATATGTTAAAAATTTAAATTGGAAATACTACTCGATGAGGAGAAATACATTTCACGATTTGTAACGCAAGCAGTTGAATAACAAATTTGTCAAATCTTATTTTATATTTTGCTATGTCGGTATCAAAAGAAAGTTGAAATATATATTTAGAATCCCTAATGGCGTTCCGTCTTGTGGCCAGCTGGAGACGGGACAAACGATCTGCTGAGCCATTTTTCTGACGTCTTCATTCAAAATCTTCTAAAATGAAGAATGTGAAGTAAATTATAGGATAATTTACAACGCTGACGTATCGGGTAATAATTGTCACCTTAATATTCCTTAGATTCACATATCAAATACCAAATGCTATTGCTTAACAAAAACCTTGAATTTAAAACAGTCTTACTCCGTTAAAATACAGTAATCCAAGACTGTAACATGTAAATCGGAAACTTTCTAGCGATACCTTAAATAATATTCCCCTTAGAACAAAGATCTGTAAAATCTCACATAATTTTGTGATGTATTGGAAAATTAATTTCACCATACACTAATTAATACCTCTATGTGAAATGTGATAGATACTAAAGCTAAAAAAGTAAATATCAACATTCAACATAAGAACAAATATTTAAGCTTTTTTCGTAATCAATATACTTGTACAAGCCATATGTTAATTAGGTATTAACCATTTTGTTGCCTCTGAAACCTGCTCAGTTAAATAATTACAATAATTATTTTGACTCTCGCCATTGTCGTTCCAGCAATAAACTTTTCGTCATTTGCCAAATTATTTGCTTCCTAACGATACCTAAAACAATATTCTAATTAGAACCAGGATCTATAAAATCTCACAAACTCTTTGCTATATATTGGTAAAAAAACGGTGGGTCACGTGTTTGACATGCCTGCATAAAAGCGTAAAAAGTGATAAAAGAAATGATTTCAGCAATTAGTTGCTTTTTAAATCATACTTTAAATCAGTACGTCTGTCAATCATGGTGTACGCTGCTCCAATATGGACGTATGCTCACCGCAAACATATTAAGACTCTCCAGATTGTCCAAAATGAATCACTGAGACAGATTTGTAACGCCCCGTGGTACGTGCGTAACACGCTGCTTCACAGAGACTTAAACATACCTACCATCCGCGAGTTTGTTCGTGAGATATCTCAAAAGTTTCACAGCGAGGTAGGAAAACATTTTTACCAAACTATCTCTAATCTCCACAACTATGACGAGACGCTGCCTAAACATCGTTTTAGACCATAGATCTCATGACGTTTAAAATTGACAATTTTAGAACGAAATTAGCATCACAAAAATGAATCTCTTTGTTTGACTTTTTTGTGTACTGTATGTGTGTGTACATGAACGGATGTAGTATGGAGAAGCATATAGAATGTCATTTGCAAAATTATGCATATGGAGTTCCCGTAAACTTCTTATGTCTGTAGTGATCACGCCCTTCCGTCTGAAAACGATGGTAAGGGGATACAATTTACAATTTTTCAAAAACTTTATCGATGAAGGAGACTAGAAGAACTTTGACGATAGCGCGTCCTGGTACTTAAAGCTGCATAAATTTGATATCCAAAAAAAAAACGTCTGTTAAGAAATCATTTAATAATTACATGTATGCATCGAAAATTTTATACTCCCAGTAAAAAGTCATTTCACTTCAGTCGTCAATTGATTGTTATCTACATCGGATGTCGAAAGATGTTGTGTGCAGTGAATATTTTAATTGCCTGAAAATTACTTCAAACTCCATGTTACTAATTGTTTACTCAAAGCGTTTGCCAATTAATTATACTGTCCATATGAACAATACGTTTCAATGTGAATACTCAAAGTTAATTAATATCAATAAATTCTATAGTATTTTATGAAAATATATGAATATTTGTATTTAAATAAATTATTGAAAACTGTACCCGGGGGATGTTATTTAATGTTACTGGTTTATTAAGCATACATTACATGTTTATTACCAATTCATTATAAATATATAATTGCTCTGATTTATGTAATATAAAATTGTGGTGGACAATAGGCATATTCGGAAGTGAGATTTGATCATTGTTTTTTTATGGTTTCAACGAAAATTGTATGGGAATTATTTTTTAATATTAATTTAGAATCGGCAACTTTTGTGTTTCTATTGCTACTTGTGACACCACGTTTTTCGTCTCTTTTGAAAGCATCTTCGTGCAAACATTATGCTAGCGTAGAAATACTGTTGATTTTAATTCTTTGTATATGATTTACTTAAAATACTTTGTATATAAATTACATTACAGATCCTTACAAATTTCACACATTTTGAACCGTGGAAACAAAGTTTCCATTGTAATGAGATACTTTTAAACAAGATTTTACGATTATTTCAAATTTAAGATTATGAGTAGGGTTTATTTCTATTCCAAGCACAGAAAGGGAGGCGTTAAAAACGACTACATTATAATTACAATTATTATTTTATATAACAAAAAAATCTCGTTTTCTTATACTATTTGTAAAATCTTATGAGTAAACGAAATAAAATTCATTTTCAAGTTACAGTAAAAAATAGTACGATAAGTTTTGTATAGAGTTATTTAAAAAACAAAACCAATTTCTATTGACTATTTACTTTTATACTTTTCCAAAACTGACTATTTCAAAATAAGCAGACTATTTCAGTTAAGTATTCAGGATTGTAAATTTTTGTATCAGACATCAATTAGTTTATACATTGTCCGTTAAATCGATCGAACCACAATCGTGATTTTGTTGTTTAAAATTGCGATTTATTTTTACAGTTAACTAACTGGCTATTTCCTGGAAATAAAAACAAAAATAAGTTAAAATTGATTGTAACAGATTAAAAATAACAAAGTATTTTAGTTCTACAGTTTTTATCTAAGTTTTCTAAGTTAAGCTAAGTTTTAGTCTAAGAAGATTAAAACTGTAGAACTAAAATACTTTGTTATTTTTAATCTGTTATAAATGGAGTTACCAAGTAAATGCCAAATCAATTAATAAAAAAATGATTGTATTAATAAAAGCACAATAATCCTTTGTACTTCATTCCACTTTAGCTGAACCTAACCTGAACTATGAGCGAAACCGGTCCTGACATATTAAATAAAGTGGAATGAAGTACAAAGGATTATTGTTTTATTAATATAATGCCTTTCCACCAAGTATTAACAGTGAACACCCTAAAAGTGAAAATGGATTGTATGTATTGGTCCACTTTTTAGGTACATATACACACTTGCATTCCATATTATAATGCATTCATATTGGGTGTCCGTAATAGAAAATTGAAAAAGTGAAAAAATTAAAATAGTCAATTTCAGAAAACAACCCCACATTTACAAAGATACCAGTTTAATTTAAATATGACTTTTTCAATTCTTAATACATCGTTTAATTTTTTATGGTATAATTGGCTAAAAATCCTTTATATTTCGGTCAAAGATTTACTTCGTATGCCCTCGCAAAGTTTTGTATTATAAAATCACAACCCCTAAAACATTGTTCATTTAATTGCTTCCTCATTATAATACTTTTCCAGTGCAGCCCGCAAAAGAATTTCTTCTGCCTTTCTTATAACGTTCCTAGATTAGCGTTTACCGTAATTAGCGCTTTCTTTAGAAGTTTAATTAAAAATATGAAAGCGATTTCATAAAATTTTACAAAAGCATGAAAGTTCGTACACAAACTGAGCTTTTGCATTAATGTTTATTTAAAATATTGTAAATTGCATTGATTAACTGAGCTGTTAAAAAAAAAACTATGTACATATATGCTTTTAAGGTTCTATGGCGCAACGTTTAGCGTTGCCGGCTTCCTTGCTTGACTTCACGGTTCGAGCCCCAGTACGAACAGCGTTTGTTGGATCGGTTTATTGATTTCTGTTCAAAGGCATGGGTGTGAGTGTGTAGGGGCATGGCAAGTTCAATGCAAAACTATTCGCGCTGGGCAAGTTGGTTTTAAGGCCGGACTGCTCTTGTGGGTATGCCGAGCAGGACGTTAATCAAGATGGAGTCCGAACGAGCAGAATTGTTTGCTGTGGTCCGTCCTCACACGGGCCCAATAGGCCACGCTGACTTGATTGCAACCAAAGCTAACTTCACGGTATTTGAAAAGTTTGCCAATTTATATGGGGATCGTCACAACCTTGACTCCTCTCTAGAGTCATTAAACTCGTCTACATAGACGAGCTCTCAGTATACGGACTATACACAAGATACTTGATATCAACTTGATTTAAGTGGCTGAGCTAGTCACACTTTTATTATTATTAGTATTTTTATTATTTTAAGCACATTAGTGCATGGTTCAAAATCAGTCCCGTGCAGTTCTGCTCGGGCCATGAATGTGAGGGGTAAACTCTTTTTTTTCTGTCGATAGCGTTGTGGAAGGCGGCCATTAAACGTTGGCTGCATATACACAATGGGTGGTGGTGGAAAACCAACTTGTTATTGTGTTCAGTTCGTCATTAGACTTATTTTATAAAATATACAATAAACCCCCCTATAGAAAAGTTCCATATAGAGTAGTTTTTTTTACAAAACGGCAGATTTTCAAGGTCTTATTAGAATTTTCATAAATATATTATATTTTATATACGTGTGATGAAAAATATTTGTCAGTAGATATTTGTCCCTTGACTTCGCTAGACGTAATGTGAACGTGACGCGAAAAATGTTTGATTTCGTTCGATTCACAAAATATAATTGAATGAACCTAACCTCAAATTTTGTATGGGTGCCTAGTCCCCTATAACGTGGTATTTAGAGATTTCAACTATTCGTCATTTTCAACTATCCGGATATCAATTAGTAAAACTGAAACTATCCGGATAGTTTCAGTAAGTATGAAAATAGCAAAACATTACTACATATATGAATTTATGTACTAAAATAATACATTAAAAACGAGTTCATTTGTAATATAAGTCATTTATTCAGATTTTAACAATTCATATTTTAAAAATAAGAGAGCATTAATTTATATTTTAAATTTGATCTTAATTAAGTTTTAATTTGCCATCGACTGCAGCGATTGCTGGTTGTCGGTTTTTCAATTTTGGTTTTTTTTAGATCATTCTCTATGATAGTATTATTTAGAGAAATATTATGAGATTTTAGATGATTTATCATAGAAGTCGTTGAAAATCCTTTACATCCAATAGTTTTCCCACATTTATTACACACCGCTGACTGCAATGTAGACAGTGGTCTCGATTGCTTGGTTTTCAGTGATGAATTGTAGAACTCGCCGCAGATGACGATGTTTCACGATCAAAGTTTCACGATCAACTGATCCTGACTAAATCCTTTCCAACTTCTGTAATGCCTTAGATAGAAACAATACACATTTCAATTATATTCCATCATATAAAAATATTGAAAATTTGCAGCTGCATTAGATTACTGCAACGGCATTTCTTCAATGAATGAAATTTCGGCATTACAGGTTTTTTTTGCCTCGAGTCCGAGCCAATTCGTCGAACATTTAAGTATTAAGATAACAAGATAAGATATTCATAACACCCAAGTTTGGGGAAGGTAATAAAAAAACACTACTCCTAAGTAATGGTTTCTCCTAGATAGTAAATACCCCAGTCATAAATATCATCTTTCGTCGATTTTTAAAAAAAATCATTAAAAATTATAACGAATACTATCCGGATATTTCCACAAATATCCGGATATCGAATAGTTAAAAAAAGGCCGGATATATCCGGATATCGGATATCCGAATATCCGAGTTGGAATCCCTAGTGGTATTCCTATAGCGTAGTCAAAATCTACGCCATAGAGTGGTCGAATGTATTTATAAATATTTTCAAAAAATAAATTCACTGTACTAACAAAAGTTAAAAATAATATCTATTAGAATATAAGACTTTTGTCTAACTGGGCATTTGCAGTGATCTTCATTAAAATATATAAAATTGTATTTCAAAACAATATTTTTATTAAATATAACATGGGCCCATTAGAGGTGAAGTAAGCCAAGTAGTATTTTAGAAAAAAAAAGTTAGATTCGTTGTAATATTCTACACGTCTTAATGTATCGTAAAAGTGAACTAAACTCAGTTAATACACGCTACAATGGTGTTATCGATGTAAAATAAAAATATGCAATCCATAATAATAATAAATTAAGACGTTATTGTCTTTAAAAGTCAAAGAAAAAAGTTGTACCATTGTACTAGTTAACTCACTTCACCTCTCGAGGGCCCATATAGGAGTATTAGGCTGTTTACGTATGTGCGTTACCTACCGCTTCTACCTCCGAAATAAAAAATCATTTCTTTCAAACTGATCCGATTTGTTGATGCAATATAAATAATTTACAATGTTGCCATTCAAAAATAAAATAAAAAAGAACACGACCTTGTCACATGTAATAAATAATTTATCATACATCTCCAAATACCTAAAATTGCATTTACAAACCTTCAACAATAAACCGACGATATATTTCACATTGAAAAATAAGCACAAAGCATATCTTGTAAAATTTATGACTGTGTTATTAAAATAACGAAAAGCTTAAACCAACCCTTTTAACATTTCACGAAATTATTTTTACAGTTCTTTTAATAGGACACACGTTTTAGTGACTCCGCAAAATGTTCGCGCACATCTGTTATCTCCCCTGTCACTTATTTGACGCCTGTCTAATATCGGTAGGATTATTTAGAAGTTTTTTTAATGTAACACGCAAGAAAGATCATAAAATGATTATACGTTATCTGTATACATTTAACTGATTATTAAAATGAAAACGCGGTCGCACAGCGGTTTAAAAACCCGAGCGCACTCGCCCGAGGTTAGCGCACGCTCCAATAAAACTATTTTATTCTTTTTTTTTTGGATATCAAATTTATGGAGCTTTAAGTACCAGGACACGTAAGCGTCAAAGTTCTTCGAGCCTCCTTTATCGCTAATGTTTTGAAAACTTATTTTTCCTTACCACCGTTGCAGACGGAAAGGCGTGATCGCTACAAAGGTAAGACACCCCTAGTGAAGCCAGTTCACGGAAACTCTATATGCATTTAAATGATTTTATTAATAATATTAATAAAAACAATAATCCTTTGTACTTCATTCCACTTTATTTAATATGTCAGGACCGGTTTCGCTCATTGCGAGCATTGTCAACTGATAAGAAATATAATTTAACAATATTTCTTATCAGTTGACAATGCTCGCAATGAGCGAAACCGGTCCTGACATATTAAATAAAGTGGAATGAAGTACAAAGGATTATTGTGTTTTTATTAATATAATGCCTTTCCACCAAGTATTGACAGTGAACACCCTAAAAGTGATTATTAATAATAATTTATGAATTAATTTTGAAGTCGTTATATTGGTCTAACCTTTTTGATTAGTACTTTTTTATTTGTATGTGATCTCTAACATTATTATTGCAGACCATTCAATTTCTGGCTATTCTCAGTTGCTTGAGAATCAGACTACTTAAAAAACATCGTTTTCTACGAACAGAAATCGATAAACCGAATAAAAAAATGCTGTTCGTCCCAACATTCAAACTCGTGTGGTCCGTCACGAAAGCTAATGACGTTAATCGCTGCGCCATGACTAAAAAATATACGTAACTAGTTGTTTGTCGAAACATAACTTTTTGTTAGCTAATCTCTCTTTATGTTAAAGATATAAATGAAGACAGTATGTACTTACATTTATGCCATCGAAAAAAAAAATCAAACATCAATTGATATCAATGTATTAAACTGTGTTTACTTCAGGGGGTCAGGTTTAACAATAATAAAAGTAATATTTAGCATTTCATATCAATTTTTTAAAAAATTCCGAAATTTTAATTATGATTGTAATTGTCATCACTCACCACTTAAAATTTATTAATCTTTGATGATTTTTTAATTATATGTGGTGTTAAACATTTTAATTTTGTGTAATTATAGAATCAATAATACTGTAATTTATAAATTCTTTTTAATGTCAATCGTTGTTTACACCTTTTCATTTCAATTTATTTTGTATGCACAGTTTATACATATTTCTTATTACTTGACAATGCTCGCAATGAGTGAAACCAGTACTGAACTTTTAAATAAAGTGGAATAAAGTATACAGGAATATTGTGTTTTTATTAATAAAATAATACTTTATTTGTTCTTTTTATCTGGGTAAATAAGCAACTTATGTCGCACATCAGAAGTACAGAGCGCTTACAACTATGTCAAGACTGTATGAAAGCTTAGACCTTTCAAGTTTCCTTGAATTATGAATCAACCACTCTCAACCACTGTTTTAGTCCTTTATGCATAATATAATGAGGATTCTCCGCTCGATTGTCTGCTCCTACCAGGACAATAAATAAAACTAGAAGACTTATGCGACAGCCTAAAATTCAGGGGCAGTTTGAAACCGGTCTTGATATTACATTTCAGATATTTCCGGCGAGGGATCGTTACCCGAATTGTCGCAAGTTTCCTACTAGAAAAATCTATCAAGCGCCCGCTGGGACGTGCACCAATGCTGACTATCCAACGCTTAGCTAAGAATAATTATTGTAATATGATTAAATCTTTACATTTATTCACTTATTTAGATTATATTTTGTGTATTAAATCTGAGATATTTTACATTGGATGGTACAAGCATTACAGATGAAATTTTTATCGAAAATTTGTTTCGTGCTTTAATCAAACAAAAACGAATTTAAATAGTTGCCAATATTAAGATTTGTGTATATTTTAAATAACGGTTAAAATTGATACTCAATAAAAGAATAATATTGTTTATTCCATGTCAATGTTGTATTTTTATCAATCCTTAGAAAAATTTGAAGTTTTAACGGTATAATTTATATTAAAAGAATCTCAATCACTATCGTAAAATACTTTACAAATCAAAAGTCAAGTGTTGTTTACATATTTAGATTTGGCATTTAAAAGTATATTTTCTTTCTGTTCTTTTAAGATATTTTTTAAGTGCTTAGTGTCGGTTCCATGAATAAACAGATCATGATAAAACAGAACACGAGAACATAGAACTTAGACAATTCAGAACACAATCATTTTTTAGTTGAATGATACCTGTTTCTTCTTAACTATTTATTGGAAAAATATTATAGATTAACAGGTAATAATTTCAAAACAGTTTGTAATAACGTGCGCTTTACTTTATCAGTCAATGGCGACTATTATAATCGTCGAATATAAGAGTATTAACGACAATTTCAGTTTGAAAGTGTTATTGATATGCAAGATTGCTGTTTTATTTATTGTATCTAATACGACATAGAGATTACTAATTGATTGTAAAACATATCAATACTAGTGTTTTCTAAAGATATATTGCACGTTTTGTGATGTTCTGTTTTTTCATGTACTGTTTTATCCGGTTACCCTTAGTGTCATATCTTAATGGAAAGGCATATAAAAATAAAAATGAAATCCTTTTATTCTGATCCAACACTTTTTTCAATAAAAATGAGATGTATGTTGTGTAGTCAAGTTGTCAACGTCGATGGCTTTGATTACAGAGGTTACGTTGTCAAATCTCAGCACGGATAGTTTTAATAAATTGATTTTCAATTAATTTACGGATTTCTGTCTCAAGGCATGGATGTATTTGATTTCTTGAAACCCCTCTAATCCACCTTTTTCTACAAACGGACCTATTGACAACGATAAACTTACAACTTGTCCCTAATCTCTACTCTTTTTTTTTTTTTAAAGAGATGTTTGACTAAATGAGTAACAAGAATTTCTCGTAGAAAGACTTCCGTTGAGATAAACTCCATTATGAGTCCACGTGCTTCACATTGGGAGTGGAAATAATAAAACATATTAGTCAGTTTCGCTCATCGTGAGAATTCTCAACTACACCATTTGTGGATAGTTTCTGTGATGAGAAAAACTGGCTCTGTTATTTCCTGAAAAAAAACTGGAATCAGCATAATAAATGGTGTTTTATTTATAGTATTTGAAATTTACTGACAATAATAATTTGCTGTTTTGTAAATTTTTAACATTTAAACTTTAATTAAAAACATATTACTTTGCTATCGATAAATATTACGTATTGAAACTATTAAGTACACGATGTTGATTCTATACAGCGCTTTCCAATGGAAAATCTTAATAAATTTTCTAGCCGCTTAAAAAATACCAATTATCCGTTCTAGAAAACCCGAACGATGTAATTTATACACAAATCCGGATGCGCCCAATTATCCTTTCCGCACTTAGTTCCCGTCGCCAGACATGCAAACCCGGCCATTTGGTATGCTGAGTCAGGGCCTTGCTTCAGGCTCACTTCCTCCGCTGCAAGGGCCTCATGTAAATGGAGAAATTATTGTAATTTTAGGATCAGTATGGGATGCGAGTCGCTTGATTGGCTAAAGCGCCATATATTTATGGTGACCACACGATTTTATTCTATGTACAGTCCCGTTTTGTCAGCGCGTTGAATCAAAACGTCATTAGTGCCGAATCTCCTGAATGCGCCGTGCAGATTACACAAATTATATTTTGAATTAGCACTTTCATATGATGAATTTTGTACATTCTTTTTGTTCAATGAAGAAATGCTACTCAGCAGAAAATATAAACTGTAAATCTTCTACCAGAGAAACACAAAATATTTTATATGATTATGACAACGTTTATGACGATAATTTTCAAGTGATAAAATGAACTTCTCATCATATAAAATAAATGTAAAATTAACAGGGCTGTGAAGTCGTAGTCGGGAGCCGTAGAATCGGGTGTTTTTTTTCCGGAGTCGGAAAAATCTTACGACTCCGACACATTTTTTAAAAATGATTTATTGATGTGTATTCAAATCACTAAAGTATACAATGTTGCCACTGCATGCTATGCTGACAAAAGATAATTTGATTGTATATATACATGCGCCCCCTGTGTGGTCAAGTGGTCAACGTCGTTGGCTTCGGTTACAGAGGTCACGGGTTCGAATCCCAGTACGGACAGTTTTATAAATTGATTTATGAATTTCTGTTCGAAGGCATGGATGTATGTGATGTCTTAAATTCCTCTCTCCCACCCATACTATCCTATGAACGGGGCGTATCGAAAGCGATTAGCTAACCACTAGTCCTCTCTTAGCCTTTTCCTTATATTCTTACTCTCTTTGGAAAAAAGAGAGGTTTAACATTTGGGTAACAAACAGTTCTCGTAGAAACATTTCTTTTGACATAAACTCTATTAGAAGTCCATATGCTCCACATTGGTAGCGGATATGGTAAAAAAATTATATACATGTCAGTCAGTTTACAAAAAATGAATACCTCGGATTAATTCGAAATCAGTTTTTTTTTTAATATAGTGTTTTTCCCTACTCCAAGTATTGACAGTTTAAAAAATATTTCTAAAAATAATTTATACATTTTTTCCAATAATATAAATATGGCCACCACACCTATGCCACATCGTTTGTATTAATCGCCCGATACAAGGTATTGATTTTATGGCCTTTCCAACCGGCCCTTAAAGAAATATTAAGTGTTTACCTAAAAGCACCCTCCCTTCCTTACTTGAGTTTATTATATCGTGAGGTGTTTTATTATTTTTATCTCTGTTTTTGATAGGCAATATTTTTTTACTGCTACTACGCACTATCCCAAGCAGTCGGTACAAGGTGAAGCATACTTCATGGTATTTAGAAATCACCTTTAATGATTGTTAAGGTAAATTTATTAACCTAATAAGAACTATTAGCTGTAATAAAAGACACATTAAAAAATTTAATATCCATTACTGTAAATCTTTGTTCACTCTGGAACCCTTACGAAGTCTTAGTTCTGTCGAAGACATACATATATAGTTACCGTACTGGCTGGCTAATAGTACATGGGGTTTTTGAGTTAACAGCAAATGAACATTTTGAGCTATTAGGAAACTGTTTCTGACTATGATTTTTTATATTGCATAGATAATTAATCTAATAAGTTTAATCATAGTTCTGACGATGGCGAAAGTCGAAATAGCTATCAACTCATAAATATACAAAAAAACTGTAGAACTAAATACGTTGCTATTTTTACCCTATTATAATAGAGTTCTACCAAGTAAATGCCGAATCAATAAATAAATTCATTCATTCTGGTAAAATGTATGGAATAATTGTATTTGTCTCTGTTCGCCTAATATACCGTACCACCAGAGCCTTTTCGGGAGTTAAAATTCTAAAATAAATGTACAACGCTTTGGTTCGAAGCAGACTTGAGAGTGGGTCAATTGTTTGGACCCCAAGATGCTCGAAATATACCCTTATGGTGGAAAAGATTCAGAAGAAATTTTTGAGACTTCTCTATATGAGGGTGTATAGATATTACCCATGGCTTTATCCAACTAACCTTCTCTTAGGCATGCTTAACTTCAATAGCTTGAACGTTTGAAGAGAAATGTATCTGGCCATATATTTCTTTCGACTTAGATGAGGCCAAAATGAGAATTCCACCATTCTTGAGAATGTGAATCTAAATGTTCCCGATTATTTTTTTAGAAATTGTGGACATGAATTGTTTGTTCTCCCAAGGTGTAGAACCAGCCTGCCAATGGGGATGCCACTGGGGAGAGCTTTAACGGTGTTCAACAATATTGCTTCGGATGTCGACATATTCCACGTAGACGTGGGTGAGTTCCGACGAATACTATTTTGTATGTATTAAAGTAGAGTTCGTCGGAGCTTACTCAGTTGACTTCCTTGCCACTTTTTTTTTACTGCTTTTAATATTAAATTATACTATTTTTTTTTCTCCATTGTAAAAGTTTTAAATTTATAATTTGTCAACCTTTTAGAATGTTAATTAAATAATAGTAAGCATGCACCTAGTACATAATCATCTGCATCACCCGATATACGTATTCAATATTGTATACTGGCTAAGTAGCAGTGTATATAAATATTGACATTTAAACGTAATGTATAAGATTAACTCGCAATTTCTTTTTTGTGTAGGCATTCTGTCGTAAATATTTGACGTATACTATATTCGAATATTATTTAACGAAAGGCCCATCGAAATTTCTTCCTTGCTTTACATACATTTTCCTTGCGCGCCTACCATTAGAAGGTATTTAACCTTCTCGTATAATTTTATATTACTCAAGTTGCCTTAGTGCTAGGGTTTGCAAAACTATTAATCCGGTTATTTTAAGAATTTTTGTGTATCTTTTATAATATTTATTAAAAATAATGAATGAAAATATTCAAATGTCATATTTTTTTAATTTTATTTATAATTTATGAAATTTCATTAATGTTGGCTCTGTAAGAAATAAAACCGTTTAGTTTACTTAAAAAAAAATACAATTAAAATGCGTTGTCCATACAACATCGACAACAAGAGCGTTCAACAAATTTTCTGTGAGTTATTTATTTTATCCCTCTTGAGTCTTGACTGCTATTGACAAAGCAGTTGTTGAGCGAGAAAATAAATGTCTTGCGGTTTAGTTGTTTGTTTTTTCACTATACATGATGTTATCAAAGTAGTGTTAGAGTAAAAATGTTAACAATTGTTACATTTTCATGAAGGCGAACGGATGGTTTTGCAATCGCGGCAAGAAAACTGTGTGTGTTTCATTTTTTCACAAAGAATTAACAGTTCTTTCTATACATTGTCATTTTGGGTGAACATGTTTCCATCTGCAATTTTTTTCACAAAATTGCTCTAATGCAGTTTTATTTGCATTCAAAATACGGTTTTTTTTGCATTTAAAACATCTTTAAATTCTCATTAAATCCATCAATATTCAAAAAATAAAAATGTTCAATCTGAAAAACGTACGAATTTTACAGGGCACCAAAGTTTCATCTGAATGCATAATTAAAAAATCAGCTCGTAGAAAATCACAGTCTTACAGACAGTTTACTCCTGAATTCGCGTACGTAGATGCATAAGTATATTTCTGATGGGTATCCCAGGTGTATGACAAAAATGTCGTAACGCAAATAAGAGAGAGAGAGAGAGTTGACTGCTGAGTTAGATAAATCCTTATAAAGATTGTTTATAAAATTTTAAAAATGCTCGATGCCAACACAAATTAGTGCACCAAGGTTCTATCTGCAGATTTCTTTCAGTCATTTAAGATCATTTGAGAGCACCAAAGTTCTATCTGCAGTTTCGTATATTCTTAATATGTTAATATAATTACGACATTAAAATAAAATTAATATATAAGATATACATTTAATTTCAATTATATAATTTACTTTTAATCTAAAATACCGTTTCTTCCAAAAGTTACATCTACTGAAATCTTAAATTTGTTCTCCTGTATAGTTTTAATTTTTTCAGATAATACCTTGTTTACCCAAGGCGACGACATGTGAAAACTAATTCCAATAAAATCAAGCAACCGATGACCGACGAACAATGACCAATTTCGTTTTAAAATTGTGCTAAAAAACCGGTCGCCAAAAGTGTTAACCCTACAAAGTTCGTTACATACCTGTGTAGTATTAAACTCGATTTAACCTTTAGTTGTTTTTGTAGGGCATAAACCCAAGCTATCATAATATGTCGTCTTATATTAAATGGCTTGCTAGTTTGCCGCATAATTACATAGCCACGATCACGAAAATTATTATTATGTCATAAACTCAGGAGCTGATTGATATTCTATCCAGTTCTATCAATAAACTGTACCCTTCCACCGGCTTAAGATTAAGGTATTAAGGAAACTGAATACGCTAAATGCCACGTGACAATTTCTGACGTTGCTTCAATCGTATTGATTAGAATAATCAGAGGTTTTGAGGTCTTCCCATGGATAATACCATCGTGTTCAAATATAATATCATAAATTTGGGATTAAAAATTATCAGATCCACTTTTTCCTGAACAGAAAAAACACATTTAATTGCATGGAAACCTGAGTTTTTAGCAACGCTAAAAATTAAATTCTGTTCTTTTGAATCTGTACTCTGATATTATAGTGATGTCTCATTTTTCTCATCTCAAAACTGGACTTGGGTGTGTTTGATCCCAAGCTCCTTATATAATATGAGCGAAGCATTTCCAAAGTGAACTTAAGTTGACCATTTTGACTATTTACGCAAGAAAATATTATTTTAAATAAACACAGTAATTAAATATAATATAGGCTCATGTTACATATTTAATTTCTGTATTTCGGGCTTGGACTCGGAAAAAAATTGGGGAGGAATTTCGTAGGTTTTGTACAGATGCCTAAAATTTTAAGTTAAAAACCAATATATGTCCAGTTATGGATTTTATATTGATTTACTTGGCATTTACTTGGTAGAACTCCATTATAATAGGGTGAAAATAGCAACGTATTTAGTTCTACCGTTTTTTTTATTATTTATTAGTTGATAGCTATTTTGGCTTTCGCCATCGTCAGAACTATGGTTAAACTTAAATTTTTCTTAGTTATATATACTGGCTACGAAGAGATACACAATGCATCATGTAACTCATATTTTTTACTTCGAATCGTAAAATTTAAGTAAACCATAAGTTGAATCTAACAATCGTGTTACATACATGAAACCCCATTTAAGAAACGCTCTACACTTAACGAGATCTTAATCGTTTCCCGAAAATGTGTATTATAAGTATGCTTTCGTAGCAGCTTAATATTTTTTGGATCTCCGCAATTCTCTTCGTTGCATAAGTTTCATAAGCATATCCTGGGGCGTTTCGGTTCTACAGTTTTAAGAAAGGAAAAAAAACGGAATTTTTAATAAAACTCTCAAGTATTTACTGCCTAAACTTTCTGTGCTGGGAATTTAAAATTTAATTTAAGTGACTGAAGAGCATAATAAAATGTGTGTGTAGTGGTGTACAGGCTCGTACTTGACGTAAGTAAATTCTCAAGGCGTTGCACGCATGTGAAAAATACATTTCAAAAAGTTACCATCACGCCAAGTAGGGATTCTGAAGTCTCGGGGTTTTCAAAGTCCCGGGACTCGAGACTTTTATTTCCCCTTCAATAAAATTATAAATTTATTAAAATTAAATATTTTTTTATGTATATATGTATTACATACATGCCTTGACGCCTTTTGGGAGAACGCACTAGTAAAAATCGCGTTTTTAATACAATGTTTAATATTTTTTTTTCTTATGTAATGGGTATATGCAATGCTTACGGCTAATTTTTACTAAGAAGGGATGATAACGGTACCTGTAATAAACAAATATCAAAGAATTCGGCCGCCGTCAGGATGAATTTATGACCGTAACTTCACAATACAGCTTTTAGACCTTTTTTGTCCGATTGAGAAATTGGTACTTTTGTATTATACTAAAATAACATTTGTACATAAAACAACATGAGGTATGAACATGTAATATTGAAACTTTTACGAAATTATAATTCCAAAAATCTGTTTTTTTATCGGATCCCTTTTATGTATGCATAATAAATTTTGTTTAAAACCCTGGGCTTTAATCCTTTAGCCTGAATATAATGCATTTTTTTTCAAAACTGATCCCGAGAATAGACACCAAGGTTCCGGGAGATTTTCCAAAAAAGTCCCGGGACTTAAGACGGCAAAAAACCTGACAAGTCCCGAGACGGCTCGACATAGAATCCTTAATGCGAAGTAAATTTAAAAAGCTTATTGGCATTTCAATATGATAGCGAAACCTATTTGCAAAAGTGTGCAGATATATATACATGAAAAACAATAGTAGATTGTCCCACCACCAACTGTTATATGTATGCAGCCGAATTTTCATGACCGCCTTTCAGAACAGAATAACGATCAAGAAAAGAAACGAAGTAACTGCTCATATTTATATATAAGAAGCACATGGCCACCATACGGTCACGCGAAGATTCTCTACCTACCGCCAGTATATTTGTTTCTTATCAGGTCAGTCCAGGGTACCATTTTCTGTTTTCAAAGCAGCTTTAGTAAGGTGCCATGACTCGCAATTGTAAAGCAGTACTGTCAAAAATGCATACGTTCAACAGAAGCACTGGGCTTTGCCCGAGTACAACTGTGAGTACCAGAATTTTCGTATTGAGCAAATTGTTAAAGGTTGTTTCGGTTGACCCTAATCGGATTGCTATCTACCGTGAGGTTTACCTACATTCCATTTATACGAGAAGAATATTTATTTATCTAACATGCAAGATATTATGAAATGATATTTATTTCATATCCGTCAAACATTTTTTTTCATCTTAAACAACAAACCCAGCAAAGCTCTTCGAACTTATACATACACTATGAATTTTAATATGCTTTCTTTTTGTTTGATTATATATTTTTTTCTTTCTATAATGGCTATTTATGGCGCTTAATAATTTTATTTATTTGCTCTTAAAGTATCCAATGAATTTTCGTGTAAAAAATATTTTTTATACTAATATAGTCCGGAAACTTCTTGTGCTCTTCAAATAACAATACGCCTCTTTCTCTTTTATTTAAACCTTTTTAATATTCATTGTTTATTTATTGTTTAGTAAAACATTTAGTTTTGGGATAGTTTACGTAGAACGGAGATAAAAACGTTTCTTTCAATAAACTATATTTAACTTTATTTATTTTTACTAAGAAACATAACGACATCTCTTATGTATGTATTCGACATTTTTTTTATTTATTTTATACAAATATGTCATTTTATTTCAAAGCCGCAAATAATCCAATGATATATATAAAACATAACATATTCTATCACTGATTTATTTTTTAATTCGGCACATTTTTTATTTAGCAGTCAATAATAATTGGGCCCTCTAGAGGTGAAGTGAGCCAACTAGTAAAATGGTAAAACTTTTTCTTGGTCTTTTAAGGACAATCACGTCTTTATTTTTGTGGTGTTTTGGTGGATTGCATATATTTATTTTACGCATAATAACACTATTGCAATGTGTATTAAGTAAAGTTACTTCATGTTTACGATACTTTCAGACGTGTAGAATATTATTTATTTTTTTCTCTCTTAAATACTACTTCATTTATAATGAGCTCAAATGTGTCACTCACAATAAAACAATTAATTAAATCTGTTTCTTATAAGATATTAAATGGGCAGTCTTAAAAATATCCATTAATCTTCATTAATTAACATTCATTCACGTTCATATAATTTGGTTCCTTATTTAACTACTTGAATACCAAGCAGACACAGGTGTCCGGAACATATGCAAGCGAACACGGATGTCCAAGACATTTAAAAAATCAAATACTTGATATTTTAAAAGAATATAAGCAACATTTTGATGAGTATGTGTAGTGCTATGTAAACTTAAACAATATAGGTATTTAAAATATCGAATTCAAGTGTATATTAGGCAAAATTATTTTTCTCAAAAACACGCAGTATCTCTGGGACATATTACTGATTTATTTGCGCGGTATTCAAACGGTTAATTATAGTCTACAGGCTATATTAAAATGTTTTCAAAATGGTTCATCTCTCTTGAATACTTCAGAAACCTAGATGTGAAAATATAAGTAATTTTAGATATGACATACCTAGGGAGTCATAGTCATAAGTTGATACCTAGCGTAAGTGCTCGCAACTCAACTTCGAATTAACTGTTAGTTGAGGAACTCACCCCTTCGCGAAGTACATAATAATATTATGATTCTGCCGTAGATCACCCCTGCGAAGGGTTGCTACATAATGTTTCAATTAAGCCCCGTAGCATATGATTGATTTTTAATGACAGCTATTTAATCAAGATTATTTCAAGTCTAAGTAGATTTGTGTCGCTTTGTAAGTTCCTACATTACCAACATATTTACTTATCAACTACAAATTAATAATAAATCAAAATGTAATATGTGCAAGTCGGCTCCGGGGTGCAGCGGTCAACGTCTTTGGCTTCCGACTCTGATTTCACTGGCTTAAGTCTCAATACGAATATTTTTTTTTTCAATCTATTTATCGATTTCTGTTGGAAGGCATGGGTGTCTGTGATGTAATAAAATTCCGTTCTACTCTTCGAGAACAAAATCGATTAGCTAACTACTAGTCCTGTGTAAGCTTTATTATTTTTACCCCCAACCTCTTCAAATAAACAACAGGTTGAGTAATTGAGTAAAAATAGTATTTTAAAAAAACTTCAATTTAAATATGAGATCATATTCTTTACATTAGGAGCGGACACGAATTAGAAGAAATGTTTTATTGTTTATTGTTTAAAAAATCAAATGTACAGTACATGACATAACAGCTGACGCCAATTTGCCATGTAATTGACAGAATGTTAATGAGACAACAAAATAAGACTACATAATATAACAAAATCAATAAATAAAAAAGAAAAACTTAACAAACAGTTCACGAACACTATCACCAAAAATGTCCAGTTCTCTAGGCAATGAGTTGATCAGTCTAACGGCCCTTGGAACTGGCGACTCGTACGTCCTAAGCGAGGACCACATTTTTAGAAATAAAAGCCTTTGGTCACAGTTTCTCCCACGTAAGAATAAATTGGGAGCATGTAAATTAATAGTCATGAGAATTTCAGGATTATTAACTCGGCCCCGAAGAAGAGAAAAATGCTTTAAGCTTGAAAAAAATCTTCGAGCTTCAAGAAAGTGATACAATAACATTCATAAAAGAAATTTGGTGGGGTAGAATTCCTTTAAGGAATTATCAAAGGGGAAGAATTTAAATTTTTTGAAATAATAATATCTTAGAAATTTCTTATGGACTCTCTCTAATTGCAGCTTGTATGAACTTTCATATGGGCTCCAAATGATGGATCCATATTCAAGCGTACTTAAGACCAAAGAAACATAAAGCGTGCGAAACACAGTTGGGTTTCTAAATGGAATGGTTTTATAAATGTCCTCTCTGTAGTGCTACGTGGATAGCACTTATTTTTGACGGTTTGAAATACTCAACACGTGATTTTGTTAGACGGTCTGTAAACTCAATACTTTCATGTTTTGTGTATGTAAAAATGCTAAAAACAAGCGCCATGCAAGTAAGAATAGCACTACTGAACCTAATGTCTGACAACTTTGTCTGTGAGAGATTTGTGTAATATACATTTTAAAAATTTGAGATGTTATCGATATTTATATGTTTTCAATAATAACACAGAAAGATCTATCTTTTACTGTTATAAATCTTAATAAAACATTATCATTTATGTAACCAAGTATATATGCATTTACTTTCTTGATAAAAACTTTCACTAAAAGGCTGTATTTTTTAATGAATGACTACCACTTTAAAACTTTGAATATTTAGTAATTTTTCCGTTAACCTCCCGCGAAAAAAATCATAAAATTCGTGTTTTTGGAGTGAAAATAATAATTAATCTCGCCCCTTTTTTGCGTACCGTCTATTTACAGCCTCGAGAGGTAATTTAGGAGAGGAGAATGCTTTAAAGCAATCCGTAAATCATTAATGGCATCGTCATCGCCGTTAGATTCAACCCTCATTTTTTTAACTCACGTTGAAGTAAAAATTTTAACATTTTTTTTTAAATATCATTATGACATTTATAAACTAATAATATCATCTATCACAGTATTGTGATAAGTTGGATATGAAGTTATTTTTAATTAAGGTTAGAAGTATGCAACTATTTCCTCAAAGTCAAAGCTCACAATGAAAAGTTTTTATGCTCATTACATAAATATAAAACATTGCCAAATATAATACTCTATTCAATTTTTGTATTATAAACAAGAGTTTTAAATATAAGTAAATTATAGTTTTACTATTTTGCGCGTTTGCACTTTCTATTAGTAGTCTATTAATTTTCCTTACACATGAACGTTCAGGTTAGGTTAGGTTAGGCTAAATTTAATTTAATAAGCTAAATTTAAATAACCGTTATCAATTTATAAAAAAACTCATTAACTCCAATTAATTTATGTACATAATATATTTTTATGATTGAGAGCAGATGATTTCAAGTTGGTTTCTTACTGCCACTCTTTGCGTATACGCAGCTAATGGAAGAAAAAAAATTCCCTTAACATTTATGGCTCAAGCATAGCAGCGCGACACTGATTTTGAAATATGTGCTTGTGCTTGAAAAAAGAGTATGACAAAATGACAAACTATCGCTGATATCGTAGATTTGGTCTTAGATATAGAGTGTCATTCCAACGAGTCAGATAATCTATAGACTGAAAAGTTGGAAGTTTCAAATAGGTAAGCCATTTTATTAAAATCAAATTAAATTAAAAGTTACTCTCTCGTGACTTAAAATATACTTATAAATACCAAAATGAATTAATACTTTCGATGGTTTCGGCGGTAACTTTGTGGAAGTTCATTTTAATAGAAAATTTAAATTAACTTTGATTATTCCACGTATTGATACGTGGAATATACACAATACGTGGAATATACACAATACACAATACGTGGAATAATCAAAGTTAATTTAAATTTTCTATCAAAATGAATTAATTTATTTGCGACAATATCAAAGAATACGCTAACAGTTACAGAGTTCCAGTCAGTAAGTTAATCGTTTACCTATCATAATTCGTCACCTGGAGCAATGGGTACAGATTATTCCATTTAACCCTTGTCGTTGTTGGCGTTATTAAAAAAATATACAAAATATTTTTCATGTAGATCGCTCTCAAAGCTTTGTGTGGGCCAATGGCCTTTAATTAAAGTTTTTTTTTTATTAAATTCTAAATTTAGATTTATGATTGCTATTTAAATGATGAATTTTAAAATTAATTGGATTCTTGAAAAAAAAAAAAACTATTGCTAGTCCCGGTGACAAGCGGTAACACTTTTATCATATTAAATAGATTGGCATTTATTTGTTTCAAACCTTTTATAATAAGTTCAAAATAACACTGTATTTTTGTAAGATTAAAAATAACAATGTAGTTGTTTTACTTTTTTTTTATTATTAAGTTAATAGCTATTTCGACTCATGGTTTCTCAACCGTAGTCCACAGCTTGTTCCAAGAGGCTACAGAGAATATATTATTTAAGATTTTGACTTTATCACGTCTCGAGTCCCGGGACTTTGAAAAACCCGAGACTTCAGAAACCTTAAACAGGAGGCACTTGGTTCTGACCGAGTACAGCCGTGAGTCCCAGACTTTCGGCATTGAGTTAAAGGTTGCTCCAGCTATCCCTAGTCGGATCGCGAGCTCTTTATACGGATTGCCATCTACCGTGATGTGTACCCCCAGGTACCTGAAACCGTCGACTCTTTCTTTAAATACATATTTTATTTATATTAAGTTTTATTTCTGTATTTAATTTGATTTACGCAGTAATACCTAATAGTAATATTAAATAAGTAAATGTCTCGATTATTTCATGTTGAATGTCAGATTATTTCATCCAAATAAATTCACTGCGTTTTCAAGTTACTCAAACAAATTTTCGTCCATAAAAAACTTGAAAACCATCTTAATGAAATCATTAAATGGTTTTTGTATATTAACTCTTGCGTATGCTACAAGTTAATTTAATATAATTTGAATTCATTTGACGTAATTTGAAAGGAAGCTCCTTCTTCTTGGCATCGCTTTTGTTGGGATAATATGCTACGTGAACTCCTTAGATCCAATTCAACGACATGTTTCGGTTTCGCCTTTCAAATCCTCTTCTCCTGATACCTTTTTTTGTTGCGAAAAATCTGCACAGCGTAGGTATGTAACGGGGGATCTTTTTTGTCTGAATTTCGTCAAAGCTCGCTGGAAATATTATTTATTATTCCCTTGTAACTTGTTACGTAACCGAAATTATTTTTTTATGCATTACTCTTCAATATCAAAGCTATGCTTTTTCGAAAACGAAACGTGGAAGCTTGTTAATTTTGTTTTAAAAAAATATATTCACATCTTTATTATCTGATATGTACATACATCAAGTAATATTCAACCAAAAAATCATTTCAACTTTTATTTGCTACGAAATGTATTTCGTATGTTTAAATGAAAACAGGCTTGTATCTAATATTTGTTTATTTTTTTCTGTTTCAGGTAAGTCTTATACTTCAAGTAAATGATATGTAAATGTCAAAGGATTACTTATTATTACCATGAATCGAAGTTCTACTAACGAATAAATGGTAAGATATTAAACTACTTCTTCTTTCATGGCAAATTTCTGTATAGTTATAAATCTTCAATTGAAGTTTAATACACATTAATACTTAGTTCTCTATCAGATCTCAATAGTTCTATGCATATTGATATCTGACCCTTCCCTGCGTCCAGTAGAAAAGGACAAATCCCTGACTTAATTGTAATTTATAACTTATATTCACTAATTAGAGTTAATTTTAAGTTTATTCGTAATCTTTGCGATGCTATGTCTGATTATGCTTCTCAAAGAAGCGAAACACGTCACATTTTGTAACACAACAAGTAAAATTAAAAAATACATACAATTTACTACTATTAAAAATCAACTTTCACGAAGTTACCACCGAATCTATTGAAGATATATAATATTTTTGTTACCCTTTCCCTACAAATGAAGAGTATATTAACTCATTAGAAACTTACATGAACGGAAAAAATCTACAACGACTGCTTGTTACTTATTTTCTCGTTTTCGGACAAAGTAAGGATATTAATTAAAATTAAATTTGTACATGACTTGTGGATAGCTAGAATGTCATGTTTTTAGGATCAAAAGTTCTGATGTATGTAATCAAATACATCTATGTATTTGAACACAATACCATGCATCTTACAACGATTCAATATATTATTTTTATAACGTTAAAAAGTCATTGCATTTAATATCGTCGTAGATATGCCTAAAATATAATTTTTTGCTGATTATTTGCGTGTTCGATCACAATAACCTTAAAAATGTATTGTTCTAACAAAATTAGAATAATGAAAGTTGAGTATTAAATGCACGTTATCAAATAATAAAAATACGATTTCTCAGTGTTTAACGGTTGCGGTCTCATTGATCCCACTAAATCAATCCCTTATAAAAGCTTGCGGAGATACAAATCATATATCTTTAAAAACACTACTATTATTTGTAATTGTTACGTTTCCATGGTTATAGGTTTACCCTTTGATTCGGGCTGTGCAATACACCTCTTGAAACATAAAAAAGGTTATCACCTAGCAGAAAATAAATAGCTTTATAACATTTTTAATGGGTAGGACGTCGCAAAGCACGAAAACGATCCTAATTCTTGACTTGCCGGCTGAGTAATAATGGCGAAACTTTTCTCCGTTTCCTTTCGTTGACCTGAATTTTCACAAAAGACGGAGTGATTTTTCAAAAAATAGATTTATTAGTTATGTTGATGGATTTGATAATTGCTTCATTAATAAAAACAATAATCCTTTGTACTTCATTCCACTTTATTTAATTTGTCAGGACCGGTTTCGCTCATTGCGAGCATTGTCAACTGATAAGAAATATAATTTAACAATGCTATTTATATAAAATTGAAAAGTTATACACAACAGTTGGCATTGAAAATAAATTGCCAATTACATTAAAGTGATTCTAAAATAACACAAAATTAAAATGTTCAACACATCTAACATATAATTAAAAAGTCATCCCAGATTCATAAATTCAGAATGCGATTGAAAGTAATTACAAACATAATTAAAATTTGGGAAATTTTTGACAAAGTGATATGAATATAATATGAATTGCTTCATTGCAACATTTGATAGTAATATCTTTATAAAACGCATGTTTTTAACCATATTTTATTGAGAAAATTTACAACGTTTGACTTTGTTTGAAGCCAGTATAAAAATATTTATAAGATAAATTGTTGTTACTTATAATATGTATATAAATTAAATTATTTAATAATTCTTTCTTCATTTATTACATATCGTCGTTAATTTTATACAAGCACGTATCTCAACTTTTGTCAGTTTTGACTTTTTTTGATGTAATGAATTCAGAATTTCAATACACACTTAACTCGTATCCCAATTCCCAAATAAAAATGTATTATACAAAAACTTTGGAAAAAAAATAGTTTGGCTAAAAATATGCCTTTTCACCCAGTGTTGACAGTGAACACCCTAAAAGTGATCAGTAGAAAAACATTACTTAATTGATTTTTGACAGAATTATTGTAATTGCATTATCTACATGTCCATTTACAAAAAATGACTGACTTCGCTGAACGGTCAATATTTTTTTACTGAAATATTGTAAAATATCAGATTGGTAAACAAAATTATAAATTATTTTTTACTCGTAATTTTTTGCTGTCACAACTTTTACTGATTATTGTAATTCTTAATTACAAATTTCTGCAAATAGTAAGGCACAAACAAAAAGACAGCAATTTATCTTCACGAGAAATTTTAAAATCTTCGTCTACATTTCTGGCACTGTATATGCAATATTAAATAAACAAAGTATATTAAATCTACAAACAAGACGTCGTTTTGACAATAATAAATCCACAAAATGTCAGCCGGGATATACAATTCATCACTCTGAGAAGTTAGTTAAAGTTTAATATAATCGTCACTCACTCAACAGTAAATATTATTTTGAATTAATTAAGATATTAAGTATTTACGTATTATATAAAAAAAACTACAACTCTCGGAAAACATTAACTCCGTCCCCATTCCCATGTTCTGATTATATGGCAGCCTGAACCTTTTAAGAGTTTGACATATAAATGAGATTTATTTGCTGGACCTTTTCTGGATACCCAATTACTACGACATTTAGTTTTGTGCAACATAACACTATTCCGAAAAACACAAAAATATTGTTTGTCTTGATTTATCACTCTTTTTGATTTAGGTGTTATTGCTATTTTATGAATATCTTACATTTTGTTTTATAGCCTTTATAGAAAAAATAAAGCTGTATAAAAAATAAATATCGTTTAACTCTTTAATACACGGGTTCCCAACCTGGGGGTCGCCAAGGGTTTCCTGGGGGGTCGCCAACTTTTTTTAGTTTTTTACAATTTAGCAAATCGAGGATTCAAAATTCCACGATGAGCTAAAAAAAAAAGAAGTTTCGGAGACAATCCCTGGGAAAAGTATAGCAAATCGAGGATTTTAAATTTTTCGGTGAGCTAAAAAGAAAGGAGCTTTGGAGACAATCCGGGCAAAAATCTTACGTATACATAGGTTCCCAACCTTTTTCGGTTGGCGACCCCTTTTTATAAAAGCCATGTGACTAGGTGACCCCCAGAGGAATTTGAAATTCTCAATTTGCTATACGTTTTCGTTATTTTGTTTTTCAAATCCAAAGTCGAAGTTGGCGACCCCCAGGTTGGGAGCCCGTGCTTTAATTTATATATTTTTTCTTTTTCGTCTTTGTTCGTATTTTTTATCCCGTATATTGTTTTGCTTTCTACCGTGACATGACAGTATTCTTCAGTGTCGCCGGGTACTTCATATGGGTAGTCCCCGTCGGTCGTCCAAGGCGATAAAAACCCATCAGAAAAAAAAGACAGGCAAGATTAAGGTTTTCTAGAAGTATTCCAACCCCAGTAAGTTCCAACGTGGCGCTGTCTTGTACGTTCCATTATCTATGAGTTTTTCACGAAATCGAACCACAGTACCCTTATTATCCTACGCAAGTGTCTATCATCAAAGCTTAATATAAGGGTTTTCTGAGTATTCGAGAGGCCCCTTGATTCGCTACTGTGAAGCAGCACTGGTAAGCGTTGAGCAAATGGCATTTGGTTGGAATCGCGATTCAAAACATTAGCGATGAAGAAGACTCGAAGAATTTTGACGCTAACGCGCCCTCCATAAGTTTGAAATCCAAAAATAAAGTGTAATATACCTACATAGGTATATTTTTTATATTTTTTAAGTTATATTTTGCGTTAATCAAACAACTTTATCCCCACAGGTCACTTGGTTGTTATAGTTTTAACGTGACAATAAGCCACTTTGCATACAACTTTACAATCATTTTTTGGAAGAAAATTCTTTTTAGTTTCGTTTTAAGTTGCGACTATTTCTCCGACACCTTTTGTTTATTGGATAGAAAAAAATTAAAGTTTACCTGATGTTACTTTTTTATTCGTAAACGAAAAAGTTCAACGTGTCAGAAAAAGAAAATGTGTTTAATATTTTTTTCCTAAATATTTCAACGTCGCACACCTGTCAGTGCCATAAAAAAAGTATACTACATACTAATATTATAGTTGTTGTTAACCAATGGGTATCGGTACAGATTCGGCATTTTATTAATCAATAACTTTTTAGTGTACTGGTAAAGTAGACATATACTTTTATCAAACAGACGCGCATGTTAATTGTTTTTTTCGCATATTTATTTAAAAATAAATAAAACCGTCTGTTTTATTCAATATGTAACATAAATAAATTAATGCCAAAGGATATTTGCAAATATTTCATACAGGTGTGCAACAAACAGAAAAAAATATGTCGTCACAATCCATTAACAAAATCTGTGACATCGACTGAAAGTGTCACATAGAACTTCAATATTAATTCTGAATTGTTCGGCTAATGATCACAGCGGCTTAACTACAAAAAAAAGGTTGGCTGAGTTTCGGAAAATGTCATAATCATATTTATTAATAACACAGAGCTGTATCTCGTACATACAACCACTTACAAGATACGATTGGGTATCTACAAATGAAATTATCATGTTAGAAGTTCAAAGGTAAATCACCTGTTATACCTTAGTGAACTTTATGTTTTTTTATAGATATATCCTTGTGATCCTAAGCCTTCGAAACGCTGTAAGCACTCTTTTATACATATACCGCATTTATTTAATAGCATCAGGACCGGTTTTGTTCGACACGAATTATCAACTGACAATAATTGACATCAATTCAGAGCTATTTATTTATTCAGAAAAAAGTTAAAATTATCAAGATGTAGCAAATAATTGGTAATAGAATAGTTGAAAATGCTCGCAATGAGCGAAACCGGTCCTAACCTATTAAATAAAGAGGAATAAAGTACAAAGGAATATTGTGTTTTTATTACAAGTTATTTGTCATGAGCGGAACCGGTCCTGGTAATATTAAATAAATGTGGAAAAGGGTGTATTATTTTTTCAAAGAAACATGAGAATACCTACTGATTTTTTCAGCTCGAGCTTGCTCTACCGACCACTCAGGTCTGGGTTCGATTGCCGGGAAGATCACAGTGAATTCGAGAATTATTCAATTCAAAGTTGTAATCTAAGACTGGGTTTTTGTTAAGTCAATTCAAATCATTTCCTCTCCTCTCATCCTTCTGATCCTTTAATAATTGGGTGTAGCAATAGTGATTAGTCCACTAGTATTGTTCTAGCCTTATACTTCTTTCTCTACTACTCACTTTGAAAAAAAAGTGAGTTTCAGCGGCTGAGTAACAAACAGTTCTCGTAGAAAAAACTTATGTTGAGATAAGAATGCCATATGCTCCAAATTTGGAGCGGACATGGATAAAAAAAAATATTTTATTAGATTATTTTGACTACCAAAATTTTTATTATTATTTTACTATAGTTATCGAAACACTAGACTGACTAGACAGTGACTTAACCGAAACTAGTCACGTTAATATTGGTTATATTTTCGCAAAAGAAACACAAAAAGAGATTAGTAAAATGGCTAAAATTCGAAAGGTTGACACCTCCTTCATAGCCAGTGTTCGTAAAAGTGCGGCGTAAACAAATACAGACTTGCGAGAAGGTGAGTTACAAAACCTGATTGAATATTGTCAAATCGACAGGTGGAATTTACACGAGTCGCAATAAATCTGCCGAGTAGATTACCCGCTCTGATTTACGTCTGCCAGAATCCATAAAGCTAATTCCACATAATTTTTCATTTAGATTTTTTGACTTACCATGTCTTTATTTTATATCAACAGTAAATCTTTGTTTTGTGTCTCTTTTAACCTCATAAAATAACCAATGTTTTTTTTATTTATAATACTTAAGTCAATACAATTATACAGTCACAAGTGCACTCAAAACAAAATGTTGAATTATATTCGTCAAAATATTTTTTTACAAATAGTAACATCATCAATAGTTTACTTTACATTTTCACAATTTCTTAAGACACTCATAATTCAAGGAAAACTGGAGTAAACACTCGATTACGGGAGAAACCCATTTTAAAAAGCGGTAAATTATTATTCGATATTTCTCGAGCGATAATAATTTTATTAACTTTGTTTTCTGTAAAAGTATTTTTCTCCGCAAAAGGCCACGGATTTGAAAACGTACTAACTCCGGAATTTGATGATTTACTCGCATTATAGTACTTATGCAAATACGCATTAGAGTCCTTTCATGCGAAAAGTAATCTAATTTTTTCAGCCAAGGCGATGCGGACGGAGGAAATCAATTAATGGGAAACTTTTTATTCGTTTTATTCATAAATTCTTTTACGCTTAAATACTTTTGTGGTCATAGAAAACGGAAATAAAAATAAATGTATTATGTCTGTAACTAGTTATAAATAGGCTAATCACGTATTTTTTTACCAACTCCTGGTTGTCCGACTTTCATTTCAATAAAATCACACTAAATGACGTATTATTTATCGTTTTAGAAGAATTTTCAGCCTTGAAAATTTAAATGTGGTTAAAAACTAACGTTAATAAAAACAATAATCCTTTGTACTTCATTCCACTTTATTTAATATGTCAGGACCGGTTTCGCTCATTGCGAGCATTGTCAACTGATTGTTTTTATTAATATAATGCCTTTCCACCAAGTATTGACAGTGAACACCCTAAAAGTGAAAAACTAACGTATTTAGATTTCAATAAGACAAAAATTGTAACGATGGCCTAATATAACAATAATAACTATCAACTGTGTTTCATTCGTATTATTGTGTTGTTCTTACAAATAAATGGTATTCCATTACTTCCACTTTCATTTAGAATTATAAGTGGAATTAGTGCATAGGAACATTGTGTTTTACTAAAAATATAATGCCTTTTCTCCAAGTATTGACAGTAAACACACTAAAAGTGATAAATAAATACTAATTCTTCAATCCATAGTATTTACTTATTGATGTTTCTTTTGACTTAATTGAATTGGTATTTATGTACATAGTTTTTTTACAATCATGGTTTTGGTTTTTGGCATCTGAAAGCCACCAATTATTTATTTAAATTTTTAAATCTTTATTTAATATTTTTTGGATCCATTTTAATTAATTCCATTCTAATTTTATGGATTCATTCATCAAAACGATGTCCAGTTTTAACAAAATGGCCGCAATCGAATTTGATAAACATTCTTGTTGAACATTTATAAAGTGCCCTTTGTCCCATTAACTCGGACATTCTCGTGGTTTCCTGATACGTTGCTGTAAATATTTATCCATAGAGAAAGGGAGAGGTTCACACCGCATCATTCCACCGCGCCCTTTCACCAAAGATGGCTATTTACATGACAAACAAGGGATTAAGAGCTCCCTCCAAAGTTTTGTCTCTCAGAGTTGGACAGTTTGTTTTCGACCGTTGAGATGTTTGCATTTCGAAAGTTTTCTTACGCCCAAACGCTGCTGCTGCCCTGGTAACGTAACTTTACCAGAACTAGTATTATCTATCGCCTTTCCTTGGCTATTTTCAAAAGATGGATAAACCTTCTTGGTCAAAGTCTATCAACCCAGCTACGTCATCATTTAAACGCAATCTTTTAGAAACCAAGTATTTTTTCTGTTGTCGTTGTAACAAACGCAACATAAATACGTTTTACGAAAAACACAATATTCTGATGACGAGAATCATCAACTGGATCTTGTTAAATAAAATTGGAAATAATACAAATGAAAATTGTGTTTTTATTAATATAATGCCTTTCCACAAAGTATTGTCAGTGAATACCTTAAAAGTGGGCAACATAAGTATTTTTTAATACGGCATTTACTTTCTAGAACTCCTTTTCAATAAGATGAATAAATAAAAACTTATTTTAGTTTTACAAATATTATTTTTTATATAGCATATTTGATATCTATTATCTCTTTGTAAAGAGAGAGTTTGAGCAAATGATTAATAAGCATTTCTTGAATAAAAACTTTTGGCGAGATAACTCCATTAGTTGATCACCATATGATTTACATTGGGATCGGACATGGATAAATATATCGACTGTGGAAAGGAAAAAGGACGTAACCCACACATAGCAAACTTTACAGGAGGCACGAAAAACGTGTTTTGATGATTTTGGGCCATATGCAAATTATGAAATATTCACAACCTTGAAGTGCACGGAAACTTCTAAACTGATGTTTAATTAACATTATCTAATATTAATTTAAGAATTTGTCCAGAAAAAACCATTTTTTTCAGTCTTTTTTCATGGTTTAAATTTTCACAAACTTAAAAGCTAATTTTAGAGACTAATAATGTGTATCGAGTTGGATGCATTGTGATTATCGAAAAAAATCTGTTTTGAAAACACTGTGGGTTACGTCCCTTTTCTTTTCCGCAGCCGATATGTATATGTATCTAATTAAATGCGCCAGTAACCAGATTAAGACGCATATAAAATTATACCTAATAACGATCGAGAAAAACAACTCAATTTTCTATAAACAGATCATTTAATGAAAGGGTGACGAAAAATCCGGAAAAACAAGGTCGAGATTTCTTTTCAGAGGTTGGAAACAACATGCTTCATAACGATATTAATTACGTTACTTTTTTTCCGTCGAAAATTGCTTAATTATATTTTTATACAAATAAATTCTTTAGTACGTTCTGGTTTCCTGGTTATTTTTTAATTTGATATTATAAATAGCTATAGTTAAATCCGTTTCGTAATAACAAAGAATATTTCTTCACAATATATCTTAAAATTATTATTTAAAAAACGAAACATTGTTTAATTTTGTTTTCCTCTTCAAGTTTGCTGCTGAAATGTATTAATATTATTAAGAGTTGATTAACTCTCGGCTGACTATTTTTTATAAGGTCAATTATTTAGCTAGTTACTATCAGCGGTTAGCGTTGTTCGAATCCGTTCCTGACTTCACGGGTTCTAATCCCAGTACGGGCAGCATTTTTCGATTGATTTCTGTTCGAAGGCATGGGTGCTTGTGATGTTTAAAAATTCTCTCCTACGCTTCCCGATCTTTTAATAACTAATTGTAGTGACAGCAATTAGTTAACCACTAGTTCTGTCCAAACCTTATCTTTATATCCCTACTACTAACTTTGAATAATAGAGGTTGAGCGACTGAGTAACAAACTGTTCTCGTAGAAAAACTTCTGTTGAGATACTTCCATTAGAAGGCCATATGTTCTAAATTAAAAGTGGACATGGATTTAAAAAAAAATACTATACCGTTCGTTCAGTTCATTTGTAAGACAGCTTACATTGTCAGTAACTTTTCATACATGGAATATTATTCAAATTTGAATTTTCTGAATGCTGTACTTCCCGTTTTCATTTTTATAATATGTCAGAATAGTAGAATTAAAATCATTCGTGCTTAAACAAGCATTGTGAAAGTAAGATTGTCTGAGGATGCCTCTGAAAGAGGCGAAAAACATGTCACAGTTTATAGCACAATACGTGGAATAGTTTAAGTATTTCAAAATTTATATTAACAGCTTAACGACCGCGGACGCGTATTTGAGTCTTTGAAAAACAAATGTTGCTGGCCGGCGGATACATATATGCGTATAGGCGAAGTATCTGGAAGCTAAGAAAATTAAATTTTGTAAAGATATCTCAAGCTTTTGTTAGAATTGATATGGTCTTTGAAAAATTTGTTTTTCAGAATCTTCCTGGCTGTCGATTTTGTTTAAGTTATGAACACACCAACTACTTAGAAGCGGGGAAAACATAAAACTATCATTAAGCATATTCACTTTATTAATGTAGCATTTTATCACTTTGTCAAAAATTTCCCAAATTTTAATTATGTTTGTAATTACTTTCAATCGCCATTCTGAATTTATTAATCTGGGATGACTTTTTAATTATATGTTAGATGTGTTGAACATTTTAATTTTGTGTTATTTTAGAATCACTTTAATGTAATTGGCAATTTCTTTTCAATGCCAATTGTTGTGTATAACTTTTCAATATTGTATAAATAGCATTGTTAAATTATATTTCTTATCAGTTTACAATGCTCGCAATGAGCGAAACCGGTCCTGACATATTAAATAAAGTGGAATGAAGTACAAAGAATTATTGTTTTTTTTATTAATATAATGCCTTTCCACCAAGTATTGACAGTGAACACCCTAAAAGTGATATCTCAATTTGCTTACTAATTATAGTGAATTTAGTAAAATTATATTTTTTTGCGAATTTTTCGCAAAATTTTATTTCATCAGGTGAGATTTTATAAAATAAAACGTGCGGTCGTTAAGCTGTTAAAATGAACTTCCACAAAGTTACCGCCGAATCCATCGAAAGTAACTTTTTTTTTGTTTTTGATTCAGTTATGAAAACAAGATTTTATGGAAATTTTAAGATTTTTTAATATTGAAGATATGAAGATGTGTAAATCCTCGTTCCCTTTTTCTTCTTTTTACAACTGGTAAATTTCTGGCTTTAAAAAAGACAGTTGGGTGTATTTCGTGTATACCGGAACATAAGATGTATTCGATGGACATAGTGCATGACATAGAATATAGTTTCTGAATGAATTGATATCCTGAAGTTTTGTATAAATTTCCAAGTGTTCGATTTGCGAGCGTATACGGTCAACGAAAGAAAAATAAATTACTGCGATCTCGAAAGTAAGTATGAAGGAGGCGTAAAAGTAAGCCGGTTTTATAATCAAAATTAAAACAAGATAGTTAGAATTTTAATGAAGAACGACTGGTGTTAAATAAAACTCGTCAAACGCCATTTTTAGGATTATTTTACACCAAAAACAATAACGTCGAGTAATTCACATCTACACAAGCGCCCGAAATATGAAACGAAATGATTTCCTGCGGCCATTCTGTGCTTATTTTGTTAAAAACGACATTCTCATTATATTTTCTTCATGGCAGTTGTATTGAATTAGTACCCTATGGGGATGATTCTCAAAATATTATTTGCGTACCACAAATAATCATATATACCTCAAAATAAATAATTTATTCAATTGTAGCCATACGAATGATTTTAAATGTAATATTCTAACATGATATATTATAAAAATAAAACGAGAAGCAAGGAGGGGAGGATAGAAAACAAACAAACAGTAATGATACTACACATGACATTTACATTGGAAATAAATTGAGCAGTGGCGAGCAGCCTGTCTTATTTAGGATATTATAAAAATTAAAATCATTGATACTCAAACAAACTTTGACTTGACCTATATAAATATAATCGTAAAACCTTTTCCGAAAAACAAAATAAATATAATTCTTAAAACTACTCACTACTCAAATCTGTGGGCATTCTCATGAGCTTATCCTTTTCGCCAGCAATGGCTTTGAACTCAATGATACATTTATTTCTTATATAAACAGGAAACATTCATTTACTAAACGTCAGTTCAAGTTCATCCGTGCACTTGAACGCCTGAAGATGCCGAAAGGCGAAACCCGGGTCGTTAGTGACAAAATCTGTGTAAATGTACATAATTAAAACGATTGAAAGTTGATACGATAGTGTTTTGAAGAACGATAAGCAATATGGGATTTCTCAGGGTAAATTAGGATAAATTTGAATCGTTCAAATTTAATATTGAAATTCCACCAAGCACCTTCAGTCGAAATTTTAAATTAGGATCAATTAAACTGATATTTATTATTAATTGAGGGTTTTAACAACGGCGATGGATTGATGATTGTAAAACATGTTAAGTTTTAATACAGAACGAAAGAATATCTTGGAACATACATGAGGAGCAAACATTCAAAAAGTGTTTTGTCACAAATTTTGAAAAATGGCGTTTTATATCAATTCTGATAGCCCATAATAAAACCTATGCATGAAAATCAAAATTAGTGTTCAAAATGGTTTTTTTTTCATATTAAAATGAAATCATAAAGTTGACACATTCAAGCGAATCGTCACTTTTGCAACACTTAAATCATCATTTTCCAAGCTTTGTATTTGTGTGACAAAACACTTTTTGAATGTTTGCTCCTCACATATACAGTATTTGTAAGAAGCTCGTGAAGTATCTCGGTAAAATTTGACAGAGGTACTTTAATGTACATCTTTTGAGAACCGTACTTAAGGAATTTCTGACATATTTGATTACCTTTTCGGTAATAAAATACACCGAGGCATTCCATCAAATTGTGTTTAATGAACCTTTTATCATTTAGAGGCAGAGCCCGATGTTTCCTCGAATTATTATTTTCTTTCCCCAAGATATAGCGCTCGTAACTTCGCCAACATTAATAATTTGGGAATATTGCTCTTTCAACAATAATTCTTCAAATCATCTGTATTATTAGCTGCTCACAGTATAAAATCAGCTAATGCCTAATTACATATAAACCGCAATAGTTCCAAATTTTCATAATACTTACATTCTTAATATAAAATCAAATTTCATTACAGTGTTATTCCGCTGAGTGATTCTAAAACCAGCATAAGAATAATCGTAACAATTCCACAAATTTCCCGTCGAATCTATCGAAAATAGTATTACATTAAATATATTATACTTTCGTCAATTTGGTAACCAACTGAATACTGTAAAAAAACTATATTATAGTTAATAGTATGATCACTTTTAGGGTGTTCACTGTCAATACTTGGTGGAAAGGCATTATATTAATAAAAACACAATGTTGCCTGTGTGGTCGAGTGGTCAACGTTGTTGGCTTCGGCTACGGAGGGCCCGGGTTCAAATCCCGGTACGGACAGTTTTATAAATTGATTTTTCAATCGATTTATGAATTTCTGTTCAAAGGCATGGATGTATGTGATGTCTTGAATTCCCCCCTCTCACCCATCCTATCCTATGAACGGGGCGTATCGAGAGCGATTAGCTTACCACTAATCCTGTCTTAGCCTTATCCTTCTATCCTTACTCTCTTTGGAAAAAGAGAGGTTGAGCAACTGAGTAACAAGCAGTTCTCGTAGAAACACTTCTGTTGAGATAAACTCCATTAGGAGTCCATATGCTCCACATTGGGAGCGGACATGGTTTAAAAAAAAAAAAAAAACTCCTTTGTACTTCATTCCACTTTATTTAATATGTCAGGACCGGTTTCGCTCATTGCGAGCATTGCCAACTGAAATGCTCGCAATGAGCGAAACCGGTCCTGACATATTAAATAAAGTGGAATGAAGTACAAAGGATTATTGTGTTTTTATTAAGTTAATAGTATGTTTCTTGTAAATATTATGTTCTTTGTCAATGCTTTGTGCTATTAATATCTGTTAATCAATGACTTTCTTAAACATAAACAGCACATGTAGTACAGTCAATACGGGTTACATTGTCCCACTACACGAAAAAAGGTTTTAAAACATACCGTTATAATTTTATGGTCATACCATTGCCACCTGTATATTTTTTAGCTAAGCAATTGTATTGTGTAGTCCTTTGAAGGTAAAAATGTGAATGATAATGCATCATATTTGCTATATTGTGGAATTTAGCATCTAGTTGGATGTCTTATATTTTTTTGAAAACTTCCTTCTCTATACAACATACATTCTATGTTTTTTAGCATATCGACTGTGGAAAAGAAAAAGGACGTAACCCACACATATCAAATTTTACAGGAGGCGCTAAAAACGTGTTTTGATGATTTTGTGACAAATGCAAATAATGAATTATACACAATCTTGAAGTGCACGTAGACTTCTAAACTGGTGTTTAATTGACATAATCTTATATTAATTCAAGAATTTGTATAGGGAAAACCTTTATTTCAGTCTTTTTTCTTGGTTTAAATTTTTTACAAGGTCGTCTTTTTCAAACTTAAAAGCTGGTTTGAAAAAACTGTAGGTTACGTCCTTTTTCCTTTCCACAGTCGATATGATTATGTACACAATACACGAAATCGTGGAAAAAAAGATGCAAAGATCTTAAAACTCTTTATAGTAATTATTTTGAATATTTGTGGCATGTGTCAAAGTTACCCGATGTGAAATGCAAACTTTGACCCACACTGTTTTAACTGTATTTATATATCGAGCATATAAATATTTCAATAAACGTTTTTTAAACTGAATTATAAAACACTAATACTCATTAAATTAATTGATTTGGAATTTACTTGGTAGAACTCCATTATAATAGGGTAAAAATATCAAAAGTATTTTAGTTCTACAGTTTTTAGTAATTTTTATGCGTTGATAGCTATTTCGGCTTTCGCCATTGTCAGAACTATGTTTAAACTTTTTAAGCTTAAGGTTTAAAGTTTAAACATAGTTCTGACGATGGCGAAAGCCGAAATAGCTATCAACGCATAAAAAATATTGAAAAATGTTGAACCAAAATACTTTTAATACTCATCTTTATCAAATAATACTACACATAATAAATAGTCACGGCGATTTAAAAAAAAAAACTTCAGAGCTCAGCCAAAGTTGCTCGCGTTGACGGTTATATATTTTCTTTTAATTTTAAAATACTTGTCATGATCGAATCCGGTACTGATCATAATACATAGAAGTGAAATTTGTACAAAAGAGTGTTTTATTTTTTGAATATTTACAAAACGTCAGTTCAAGTTCATCGAACAGTCTGAAGACAGTGACAAAACGTATGGAAATTGTAACGATTTAAATTTGATATTGAAATTCTATCAAGCAGTTTCAGTCGAAATCCTTAATTATAATTACAAATCTATTAATATACATACCAGTGAAGCGAAAATCTATTAATATCGACCGCTTGTTGGGTATTCCATTCAATTCTGCGGTCTCGTTGCTCATTTCCAGACAAGTATGTAAGTTGGAGCGATTAATAATTTCCCAACAATAAATTGCCAAGGGGGCAGGTGGCTCTGTTCTCTCTTCAAATTTGAATGATGGCGTTTGTTTCTGTCGTTGTTAGCGCCTACTTAACTCTACCCCGTATTGTATAGCACATAATGTCCGGGTTTCTAGTACTTATTGTATTGCGAGAACACTCAGTTGTCCAGTGACACGCGAAGAGTTTCACAACAGCAGGATTTGTCTGCTTATATAAACAGACTAGAATATTTAGTGTGAATATTTTTAAACTAATTTAGTTGGTAAGTATCTAAATATGTTTATAGTCAGTATAAAAATGACGGTTTTTCTTTTGAATTTAGTCAAATTCAAATTGTACCTTTATCTTACCTATCTACATTCAAATTTTAAAGTTAGGTTAGATTTGGTTGTCAACATAAAACTAGCCTTGTGGTTGAAATGCAGATCAAGTGTATTACATGTAAATGCTGGGTATTATTTGACTAGGTAAATATTGTTACAAAAATCACACATTAAAAATAACCATGTCTACTTCCAATGTGAAGCATATGAACTTCTAATGAAGGTATCTCACCGATAACTGATTGTTTATCAGATGCTAAACCTCTTTTTTCGAAATGAGTAGGAATAAGAAGGAAAGAACTGCTAATAGATGTTTAAAAATCAGTTCCAAGCAGCTCTGATAGTGTCATTAGTCTAGTTCAGGGGTGGAGAATCTTTTAATTTCTAAAAGCCACATTCATTTATCTGATTCACAGAAGGCTGCAGTAAAGAAAACGTTGACACCATCCCTCGTTTTTTTTTTGACTGTCGTACATATAATGGGTTGATTACGCTTTGCGTATAATTTTTTAATTAAAGTGAATATTTTGATCAAGTCAAAAGGCCGCAGGTTCTCCTCCATTCGTTTAGTTTTTCTGTCGTTGGCGTTGTGGAAAGCGGCTGTACATTCTAAACTCGTGGTAATAGGAAATAAAAAGTTTAAAAGTATTTGCTAAACCAGTTTCCCGTTTTTTTCAGTAAAAAGTAAACCAATTGATAAAATCGTCACAGTTAAAAAAAAACATATGTGGGATCAAGACAAAGGCAAAAACAGGAACCCTTTACATTTCAATCTAGGAATAGCCTTCTTAAACGTGTATTTTATCATCCTACGAATACGTCCCTACTGATAATAACTACCCCTAATGTGTATATATATAGTATCCAGCGTACTTGGGGGCTATGTCCACGTTTCCCACTGACTCGGACACTCCAATTTAATAAGGGTTGGACCCATCAACCCGCATCCTGCAGGAATGTTACTCATTTTTTATTTCATTTTAAAATACAAAATAAGCCACAAACACTAGTGCTGAGTTATCATTATGATTTCTACCCTGTATGATATATTATTAACTGACACGACGATAGCGCGTAACCCATATGGTGAACGTTTCGCATTTTTTTTCAATATAAAAAATATGTTTTACTTCACTTATGAATCAACCTAAAAAAGTCATCTTTTACCTTACATGGTTTCCGTTAAATCTTCTTTCTTGGCACTCAAACATTTTTGGTGAGTCTCTTCTCCCTGTTAAGTCTCTGAAAGTTAGTTATCAAAATTATCCCCACTATACATTCAATTAAATTTTATATATCTGATAAGAATCAAAACCTAAATTTTGGGCATGGTAAAGTAATTAGATTGAATTGGCTTTTAATTGATAAAACTCGGTTGTAATACAGTAAAAAAATAAAAGTATTTGTTTCTACAAAAAAATTAAAATCAGTTTATAGTTGTTTTGGCTTATACCATTGTCGGAACTGTGTTTAAATCTGCATTCTGACATTCTAATTTATATTATCCATATGTGACGGATTCTCAACATTTTAGGAGTCGACACCTTCCACTGTCTTGATGATTTTTGAGATCCTATGTTATACAGTTTCTTAAAATTTTAAGAGCTGACACCCCTATTGTCTATATGGCTTATGTTACTTTCGTGACATGGTTTTCCAACATTTCGGGACTCGACACTTCTGCTATCTCAAAGGTTTATTGTAACATTATTTTTTTTATTTTTACTAAAACTAAAAATAAAATATTTTTTTTTACTATGTATCGAATTCATTTTAACCCTTTTAAGCAGAAAGTTTCATTTTATGCAATTTGGCTTAGACGTAAATTTTGATTATTTACAGTTCAGTGAAATCCTGTTTTCAAGTATTTTGTTTTGCAATCCCGGTGTATTTTAGTTCTTTTAGAAAACTTGGTGTATTCTTAAAATAATCCATTTCGAGAATTAATTACGCTTAGATCTTCTGATTTATTCAATAAATAGGTTTGCATTTGATTTTTCACGCCAATAAATTTTCTGATTATTTGAAAATGCAAAAAAATCTTCCGTTGAGGGCAACAGTCTTACAGCTAGTTGTGTATTATATTCGTATGCGACTTACATATGTATTATACAATAATGTGTTGTGTTCGGTTAACATTGAAGGGTTAGATAATCATATTATCAAATCCACTGAAATATACTTCTCTAGTATGGAACTATCCCATTTACCTAATTAAATAGTTGTGTCACGTTTAATCTTACACATCGCAGCGTCACCCGAATTTAATTTTCAATCCTAACAATTATTTGTTAAACAACTAATTATAGAAGCTTGTTGACATCTTTACGCATGTCACGCCTCTTGTGTGACTGTGTGAATATGTTATTTTGAGTAATCATTTGAGGGCTTTCTAGCTGATTAAATCGAATGGTAATATTTCACGATAGCTTTCATTGTTTTCGATAAATTCGACGTTAACTTTACGGAAGAGTGTTTTTATTTAATAAAATTCGTTAACTTGTTATTTCACTGGCTGTGCATAAAAATTATGACTTCTTTTCTACGACTTTTTACAAATAAACTAAATATTTATTCGAAATGTTAAATTATTAATTACGAACTGGATTTGCTGAAAGTTTTTCCAGCAAACAAAATTTTGAATAATCTAAATATAAATCTTGAAATTACTCACCATTCAAATCTGTGGGCATTTCCATGGGCTAATCCTTTTCGCCAGCAATGGCTTTAAACTCAATGATACATTTATTTTTTATATAAACACGAAACATTCATTTACTAAGCGTCAGTTCAAGTTCATCCGTGCACTTGAATGCCTGAAGATGCCGAAAGGCGAAACCCGGGTCGTTAGTGACGAAATTTGTGTGAATGTACATAACTTGAATGATTTAAACTAAAAGTACTTATTAAAAAATAATTAATTATACAAGTATCGATATATCTCAAATAAAATAATGTTTATCAATGTTTAGCCACCTGTCTTATTTTAAATATTATTTACTTATGCTTCATTTTTGTTTATGATTTTATTATTTTTCCGAAAACTCAAAGCTGCTTAATCTTAACCCTTCATTATTTACTAGTTGGAGTATTTCAACATTTTATTTTTTATTAGAACAATTTTCTATTGTTACGATAGTTTGTCTGAAGACGCTTCTAATATATAGTGAAATACCTGTTATAATCAATGTTATCGTGAAGGTGTGCGCGCGCACACCTCCGAAAATGTGGCCGCACACATTTTTCCATCCCCGCACAGACTGCGCACAGAAACATTGCAAAAAAAAGTTTGTTTTATCAAATTTTATTTTTGCTTAAATACTTTTAAATAAGCTCATCAGATTTTCTACACTTTTCTTCCGCATCTAGTGTCAGTGAGTAGGTAAATGAGTACATTCCTACATATTTGCGCACATTTTTTATTTTGCTGAAAATTTACTGATCACAGAATTTGATGGTACGCACACACAATAGAAAAATTAGATAGAATGTTGGTTACAATATATTTCGTATGTCTTCTAATAACTAAAGAAGTGCGATTCATGGAGACGAAGCTTACATGTATTGAATGTATAAGATTTTTTTTATCAATTAGGTATCCACCACATATCTTACTATGTGTGAAAATTAATTTATTTATTATTAGTCTTCGATAAAGTTAATTCAAAAGTAAAATTCATCTTTATAAATTATGATAAATTCAATCATAGTAGATGATTGCTTTTATTGTTCTTGTTAATTCATGAATTAGTTAAAAAAACATAACATATCATTACTTACCATTCCACTCCATTTTACTGGAGCTGTATTATATTTTATTCAGACCCAATCGCGAAATATTTTTTTAGTTTTACTCAAAGTATATTCCATCTTTACATTTGATGTCAGTATAAGTGGATTTTGTGGAGGGTGCTTTTGGTATAGAAAAAAATGACGAATGTGTGGAATGAGAGGGGCTTGACAACATCATCTTAACATAATGAAGTTTGCCATGCGGTGAAATATACCGAATGCCGAAACATACTAAATGAAAATGTTGATATTTAATCTATATATTAATAGCCGATAATGTCCGTCCGAGTGTAAGGACGTCCTCGACCTACCAGTCTCCACTTTTTTAAATAAAATAAAATCTATAATAATCACTTTTCACTTTTCACAAATGTGTGCGTACTGATGTCATCGGGTCTTTTTCTTCTTTTACGAAATTTATTTGTTAGCGTATTTAAAAATTATTTGAATAAAATATATATACTACGAAAAATGATTGTTAGCAAACGTGAACATTATTCCAAAAATTCAATAATTTGCAATTTAAAAACTGCAGGGCTGTCGATATATGCGCCGAGGTCGATTTATGGTACTATGAAAAATGATTGTTAGCAAACTTGGACATTATTCCAAAGATTTAATAATTTACGAAATTTCTGCTACTACGAAAAATGGTTGTTAGCAAACTTGGACATTATTCCAAAAATTCAATAATTTACGAAATTTCTGCTCCTACGAAAAATGGTTGTTAGCAAACTTCAACATTATTCCAAAAATTAAATAATTTACGAAATTTCTGCTACTACGAAAAATGGTTGTTAGCAAACTTGGACATTATTCCAAAAATTCAATAATTTACGAAATTTCTGCTCCTACGAAAAATGGTTGTTAGCAAACTTGAACATTATTCCAAAAATTCAATAATTTACGAAATTTCTGCTCCTACGAAAAATGGTTGTTAGCAAACTTAAACTTTATTCCAAAAATTGAATATTTTACGAAATTTCTGCTACTACGAAAAATGGTTGTTAGCAAACTTGAACATTATTCCAAATATTAAATAATTTACGAAATTTCTGCTCCTACGAAAAAAGGTTGTTAGCAAACTTAAACTTTATTCCAAAAATTCAATAATTTACGAAATTTCGGCTACTACGAAAAATGGTTGTTAGCAAAATTAAACTTTATACCAAAAATTGAATATTTTACGAAATTTATGCTACTACGAAAAATGGTTGTAAGCAAACTTAAAAATTATTCCAAAAATTAAATATTTTACGAAATTTCTGCTCCTACGAAAAATGGTTGTTAGCAAACTTGAACATTATTCCAAAAATTCAATAATTTACGAAATTCCTGCTACTACGAAAAATGGTTGTTAGCAAACTTGAACATTATTCCAAAAATTCAATAATTTACGAAATTTCTGCTACTACGAAAATTGGTTGTTAGCAAACTTCAACATTATTCCAAAAATTAAATAATTTACGAAATTTCTGCTACTACGAAAAATGGTTGTTAGCAAACTTGGACATTATTCCAAAAATTCAATAATTTACGAAATTTCTGCTCCTACGAAAAATGGTTGTTAGCAAACTTGAACATTATTCCAAAAATTCAATAATTTACGAAATTTCTGCTACTACGAAAAATGGTTGTTAGCAAACTTAAACTTTATTCCAAAAATTGAATATTTTACGAAATTTATGCTACTACGAAAAATGGTTGTTAGCAAACTTGAACATTATTCCAAATATTAAATAATTTACGAAATTTATGCTACTACGAAAAATGGTTGTTAGCAAACTTAAACATTATTCTAAAAATTAAATATTTTACGAAATTTCTGCTACTACGAAAAATGGTTGTTAGCAAACTTGAACATTATTCCAAATATTAAATAATTTACGAAATTTCTGCTCCTACGAAAAATGGTTGTTAGCAAACTTAAACTTTATTCCAAAAATTGAATATTTTACGAAATTTATGCTACTACGAAAAATGGTTGTTAGCAAACTTAAAAATTATTCCAAAAATTAAATATTTTACGAAATTTCTGCTCCTACGAAAAATGGTTGTTAGCAAACTTGAACATTATTCCAAAAATTCAATAATTTACGAAATTCCTGCTACTACGAAAAATGGTTGTTAGCAAACTTGAACATTATTCCAAAAATTCAATAATTTACGAAATTTCTGCTACTACGAAAAATGGTTGTTAGCAAACTTAAACTTTATTCCAAAAATTCAATAATTTACGAAATTTCGGCTACTACGAAAAATGGTTGTTAGCAAACTTAAACTTTATTCCAAAAATTGAATATTTTACGAAATTTATGCTACTAAGAAAAATGGTTGTTAGCAAACTTGAACATTATTCCAAATATTAAATAATTTACGAAATTTCTGCTCCTACGAAAAATGGTTGTTAGCAAACTTGAACATTATTCCAAAAATTAAATATTTTACGAAATTTATGCTACTACGAAAAATGGTTGTTAGCAAACTTAAACTTTATTCCAAAAATTGAATATTTTACGAAATTTATGCTGCTACGAAAAATGGTTGTTAGCAAACTTGAACATTATTCCAAAAGTTCAATAATTTACGAAATTTCTGCTACTACGAAAAATGGTTGTTAGCAAACTTAAACTTTATTCCAAAAATTCAATAATTTACGAAATTTCGGCTACTACGAAAAATGGTTGTTAGCAAACTTAAACTTTATTCCAAAAATTGAATATTTTACGAAATTTATGCTACTACGAAAAATGGTTGTTAGCAAACTTAAACTTTATTCCAAAAATTCAATATTTTACGAAATTTATGCTACTACGAAAAATGGTTGTTAGCAAACATAAAAATTATTCCAAAAATTAAATATTTTACGAAATTTATGCTACTACGAAAAATGGTTGTTAGCAAACTTTTTTTTTATTCCAAAAATTCAATAATTCACGAAATTTCTGCTCCTACGAAAAATGGTTGTTAGCAAACTTGAACATTATTCCAAAAATTAAATATTTTACGAAATTTATGCTACTACGAAAAATGGTTGTTAGCAAACTTGAACATTATTCCAAATATTACATAATTTACGAAATTTCTGCTCCTACGAAAAATGGTTGTTAGCAAACTTGAACATAATTCCAAAAATTCAATAATTTACGAAATTTCTGCTACTACGAAAAATGGTTGTTAGCAAACTTAAACTTTATTCCAAAAAATCAATAATTTACGAAATTTCTGCTACTACGAAAAATAGTTGTCAGCAAACTTGAACATTATTCTAAAAATTAAGTAATTTCCGAAGTTTCTGCTACTACGAAAAATTGTTGTTAGCAAACTTAAATATTATATTATTCCAAATATTAAATAATTTACGAAATTTCTGCTAACTATAAAAATAAAATAAATTAAAATAAAATAAAATAAAATAAAATAAAATAAAATAAAATAAAATAAAATAAAATAAAATAAAATAAAATAAAATAAAATAAAATAAAATAAAATAAAATAAAATAAAATAAAATAAAATAAAATAAAATAAAATAAAATAAAATAAAATAAAATAAAATAAAATAAAATAAAATAAAATAAAATAAAATAAAATAAAATAACATAAAATAAAATAAAGTAAAATAAAATAAAATAAAATAACATGGAATAAAATAAAATAAAATAAAATAAAATAAAATAACATAAAATAAAATAAAATAAAATTAAATTAAATTAAATACCATAAAATAAAATAACATAAAATTAAATTAAATTAAATACTATGCAACAAAAATCTCACGTTGCTGGGCAACGGGCTTACAGCTAGTCTATATATTAATAGCCGATAATGTCCGTATGTTTGTCTGAGTGTAAGATGTCCTCGATTTCCCCTCCCCCTCCCCCTGCCCATCCCCCTCCTGCCAAGCCGCGCTGTCACTTTTTATTCATACTTAAGACATATTTTTCCAATATACACTGTTACTTATGATTTTCCTCGATTTCCTCTCCTCCTCCCCCTCCCCCACATGTCGCGATTTCACCTTTTCGATGACGTCAAGAAAGACGGTCTTCTTCCCCCCACCCCTGCCCTCTATCGCCATTCATTCATTTTTATCTGACGTCTACATGTGAATATTTGAAGTCATGATATTATGTAAAAACAATTAATTTTCGTACTAACCAAAAATATTCTCTGTCAAGCTGGGGATCGAACTCAGGTCCCAGGTTTTCATTCTCATCGTTCGAGCTAATATCCAATGCTCCACATTGCGATTGAAGTTGGTGAAGTAAAACGTTTCTTTAATTTAAAAAACTCAAAGCAAGAGAAGCAAGTGCATTCTTAGTGCACCTACAATGCCATCTGTATTTGAAACATTGCACTAAACGAATTTGAATAATTATCTTTTTTCGAAATATATTTGTTTGTATACTTGAAACATTTGCAGGGTTGTCGATATTGGATTTGGCAGCACTGCAGGACAGCTCAATTATGAATTGTATGAATATATTCAATTATAATATATTTATTTTATCAAAATTTAAAAAAATATATATTTTTTATATATGTAAAGCAAATATAAAATACGATATTTTTCATACATTTTGGACAAAATATTGAATATTTTTATGGAATTTTTCATACTTTGGCAATGTCTTAGGTCGAATACTTTTGGACATTTTACATAGGTTTTTATTATTTTAAATACATTACGCATATTCTAATAATGATATGGATATGTTATAGAATCACATTTTGACTTTTTTTCATACATTTTGATAGAATATGCAATTAATTTTAAAAAAAAAAGATTTTTTTATATATGTAAAGCAAATGTAAAATACGATATTTTTCATACATTTTGGACAAAATATTGAATATTTTTTTGAAATTTTTCATACTTTGGCAATGTCTTGGGTCGAATATTTGTTTGTATACTTGAAACATTTGCAGGGTTGTCGATATTGGATTTGGCCGCACTGCAGGACTGCTCAATTATGATTTGTATGAATATATTCAATTATAATGTATTTATTTTATCAAAATTTAAAAAAATATATATTTTTTATATATGTAAAGCAAATATAAAATACGATATTTTTCATACATTTTGGACAAAATATTGAATATTTTTATGGAATTTTTCATACTTTGGCAATGTCTTAGGTCGAATACTTTTGGACATTTTACTAAAGTTTTTAGTATTTTAAATACATTACGAATATTTTTATTATGATATGGATATTTTATAAAATCACACTTTTACTTTTTTTCATACATTTTGATAAAATATGCAATTAATTTTAAAAAAAGATTTTTTACATATGTAAAGCAAACTTTACCTTTTTATTTATACTAAAACTACAAATAAAATAATAACATCTTTATTACAATTGATCGAATTCTTTTTTTAACCTTTTGAGCAGAAATTTTTATCTTATTAAATTTGGTTTGGACGTAATTTTTGATTATTTACAGTTCAGTAAAATTCTGTCTTCAGGTCCCCGGAATTTTCCGCTATTCGCATATTTTGTTTTGCAATCCCGGTGTATTTTCGTTCTTTTAGTGAATTGTGTGTATTTCTTAAACAATCCATGCAGAGAATTAATTACGTTAAAATTTTCTGGCTTATTCAATAAATAGGTTTGTAATTTATTTTTCACGCCAGTAAATTTTCTGACTATTTAAAAATGCAACAAAAATCCACTCCGTTGAGGGCAACGGGCTGACAGCTAAGGTTGATACGCTACGAAATACACCCTATAAAAGAGTGTGAAGCCGTAGCGGGTGGTGGTGGGTACAACGTTGAGTACCCTATGGAAAAAAACGGAGTTTATTAAATATGTGTTATTAGATTATATACATATATAATAATAAATATGCATTCAATTGTTCATGCCAGTAAATTTATGACTTTTCTATAATGCAACAAAAATCTCACGTTGCTGGGCAACGGGCTTACAGCTAGTAATTATAATTAATGCTTTTACTTGTACATTTGTACCAACTGACAAAACAGAAACGGACTTGATTCACGTAAATTGTATGTAGCTTTTTTTTAACAAGTGTTTTAAGCTATTAATCAACTCGTTTAATAAATCAACAATAAATCTTTTAATATTTCTCAAGCGTCCAGTTTTAATTCCACTGTCCGTGGAGCTTTACCCATTCGCAGTGTCAGGGTAACAGAATGGCAGGCTGGCAGAAGGGTGTTGTGGTGCTGTGGACATTGATTGATGGTATCCGTTCAGCGCTAAAGTGCTTCAACACAAGGTCTACGATCCGCTAAGATACGGACAAAGGCCCCACACAAAGGTCCGAATGCGTAAACAGCGGGACATTTCATTATCATAAACGCAGGTTACTTAAGCCTGTCCCACCATCATCAGAAGTGGACTTGATAGATTTTCACCATAATTTAGATATCTTCCCAATTCTTAACATTCTTAGCCAAAGCACTGCAATAAACTGGTTTTTTTTTAATATGTGGTTACGTTGAATTAAACTTTAAAAAAATTTCAATGGTTCCAAGGCATTTTTTGCGGAAGGTCAATCAAGTTATAAGCAAATACATATCAAAATAATACAACAGGTAAGTATTGAAATTAAGTTGATAAACGTGGGTAGAAAAGTTGTGGGTAGAAAAGTTATGGGTAGTGGGATATATAAAATTTCCTGCGGCTCGTGTAATTCGATATATAATACAAAGAGACAGAGAGGAGTATATCGACTCTAGCTAAAGAATATGTTAGATCGATTAACAATAAAAAATCAGATTCAAAATTTGCAAACCATTTTATAACAGAACATTTTTCAGAATCTTCATTGCTGTCGATTTTATTGAAGTACACAGACGTATTACTTGGAAGTGGGAAAAACACAAAATCGTCATTAAGTTATTTACTTTAGTAATGTAGAGTTTCACAATTTCCCAAATGTAAATTGGGTTTATAATTGCCATCATTCACCACTTATAATTATTAGTCTTTAATGATTTTTTTAATTGTATGTTATAGGTGTTAAGCATTTTAATTTTGTGTAATTTTAGAGTCACCTAAAATGTAATTTGTAAATTCTATTCATTGTTAATAGTTGCTTACACCTTTTATTTCAATTTAAATTTTGTATAAATAGCACTGTTTATCTATTTTTCTTATCAGTTGACAATGCTCGCAATGAGCGAAACCGGTTCTGACCTATTTAATAAAATGGAATGAAGTACAAAGGAATATTGTGTTTTTATTAATTTTTTAACAGAATCAGAAAATCAAAAACCCGATCCTAATTTTGTTATTTATAAATAAAGTTTTAAAATCAATTTCAAGTTTTTCGAAAACTTTGCAATAAAAAACACAACTGGAGTAAAAAAAGTTATATAATTCAATTTTATACTAAAAACGAACTTTCTCAAATTTATCGCCGAATTCATCGAAAAGATCCTGGTAATAATGACACTTAAATGAACGTTTTTTCTTTTTAATAAAACAAATCCGTCTGACCTCGTTGCCTGTCAGTTTTGATCGATGTGCGTCGCCATGGATAACTTTTCAATTAACTCGCTTAATTGCGCCTGTAGCTTGACAGCCCTTTTTGTTACTGGCCAGTGTCTTTTAAAATCTCGATTTTCACTAAACACTCGGAATTGCGCTTCGTTTAAGGTTTAAGCTATTGGTCCTCGAATGTTCATGACTTGAGACTTCAAGTAAAATTGATATTGACAGAAAACGAGAAGAAAATTAGCGACAGCTTTTAAATATAGTACTTGGAAAAGTTTGGACCGCTTCATTTTCCTGGACCATTTATTCAAACTAGTGTTTTTTTCGACTCTAATTATTTTCAATATTCATTTGAATTTGTTATCGACAAAAATTATTTAAAAATTGCTATAAATTTGAAAGTATAAAAATATAACCCAATTTTTTTTTAATTTTTAAACTTGATAATTGCACGTAGCTGTTAATTTAATAAAGATATTTATTCTATTTATCTTTATTTAAAAAAAAAATCAAATTTGTATGATGTTGTAAAATTAATAAGATGCGTAGTAAAACTAATTATTACAGTTGATACAAAAAAAAAGAAAAACCAGCTGAGTAAAATTTTTAAATTAAAAAACGACATATTTTTTAATCCACTGGATTTACGTTTTTTTTTCATTTGATGGACAGCTGTGAGACCCGAAATTGGATTGGAAGTCTGCAATCGGTCATAATCGTGTCAATATTAGGACTTCCAATCCAGGAATCCCAACAAATTCTGCAATCCCGAAATTCCGGATTGTGACAGTACTAATTCCGGGATTTCGAGATTGTGAAAATTAGAGAAAATTTAACGACTCTAAAAAAAGGAATAATAAGGAGGCTCGAAGTTACAATTATGTAAAATAATCCCGATCTTATGTTGAATGTTCAATCCCAGGATACTGGGATTGGAAAAATTGTCGATCCTGAAATCCCGGGAACAACAAAAGGGTCTGGTAGTGGATGCAGTCCATCTGCACAATCGGTTCCATATAAATTGGCCGATGTCTATCAGACAGAAAAGCAATCGGAAATATCCCGAAAATTCAAAAAATAATTCTTCTACTAGTAAATATTTTCCAATTGTCTTGTTTACTCTGTCAGCATCGATTTCATAACGAGGCAATGGAGTTATCAAAATTAAGTTTAAGTGATTCAATAAAGGAAACTCAATAACTCCAACCATGTCAGCACTTTCTTAGAAACATTTGAATTAAAAAAAACATAGTATACGTAGGAAAAACGAGATTTAAACACAAGACAAATACGACTGCAACACAAATCGAATTGTGTGAAATTTTCCAAGTGTTATTTCCGGGGTGTGATACATAATGCGAGTTGGAATTGTAAAGACATTACGTTACAGCTATCACTTAAAAGTTAAACTTTCGTCACCAAACAATCGTCACCAGGGATCAGAGTTGTTACTCTGAAATTTCATTTATAGATACGGAAAGGTCAACAAACCCACAAATAACGTATAACTCTCGTCACTACGCTTTCGTCTCCGGATTTGTTTCTGAACTTGATCAATTATCTGGTAGTTTCAGATTCGGAAAGTTCTCGAGCAGCAGTGCCAGTTTTATGGAGCTATTGAAACTTGGTAAAAGTTTTCATAGAGAATATATATTAATGTTATATGCGTCGGGATAGCCGAATACCTTGAGGTTAGCCTTCGTCATATTATACGAATAAAAATATTTTTTTACGAGTAAACTTTAAATTAATTTCTAAATTCTTTTCCATGGGAAATTATAACTTTCATTACATTCAATTTCAAACGATTAGCAAATTTTACTTTTAGGGTGTTCACTCACAATACTTGTTGGAAAAGCATTATACATATTATTAACATAAAACACAATATTCTTTTGTACTTATTTCAAATTTTATTTAGCAATATCAGAACCTGTTTCGCTCATGGCGAGCATCATCAACTAATAAGAAATAGAATTTAACATTTCAATTTGGCTTAGATAAATAACACTGTTAAATTCTTTTTCTTATCAGTTGATAATGCTCGCCATGAGTGAAACCGGATAAAAATAAAATTTTGTATTGATTTTGCAGAGGTTTTGGACCCAGAACACTTGTATGACTACAGTGAAGTCCATTTTTAAGCCATAACTTTTTAAAACATAATAGTATAAATATTAAAAATAACAAAATTTGTATACAATTTCGTTAAAAAATAAAGCGACTGACTTTTAATTAAAATACCACCCTGAATTCGGCTTAAAAATATTGTTTTTTCTACCTTAAAATTTTCCACAATTACTATTATTGTGCGGATTACAATATTCTAATTGTAAATTCCTCAAAAAGCTTTTTATTTATGAAAGAGTTTAATTGTTTTTAATATGTTTACCTTTAATATATTTTAAGGCATGCAGTGACTCCACTTCTGACTCTATACATTTGTATACATACACAAAAAGTAGTCGGAGTCATTAGTTTTTTCAGTCTCCGATAATAACAGTCCGACTCTACAGTCCTACATCTAACGCAGTTTAATTGATCCGCGATAATCATATTAACCTTCGTTAAATCTAAACAAATCCAATTAAATCACGTGGAAAGAGTTATAAATAAATAAAAGCGACACTATCTATCTTTGATTTATTGTTAGTTAGTCATTCGTTTACCAATCGGTAGTTATTAAATTTTGCCGAAATATTTCCGGTATCAATTTAATACATTTTTGTGTATCCTTGAATGAATTCTGATAAACAAATTGGCGCTCCATTGTACCGTCACCTCAGCTCGCTGCACCGCTCCAACCCCCTCTCGTAAATCACACTCAACCAACCGCTTTTGGATATTGAAATTCCTCTAATCCTTTCACCGCCGCCAGCCACTGAAACATCTTTTGTTACGCGCTAAATACAACAATTCTTCCGCACCTACTGAGAAGCTTAGAACGGCTAAGCCCGGTTAACGTATCCTTAATAAAATTAGATAAAACGTATTCTTCGAGTAATACGATGTTTCTGTCTTTATACTGTACCGATATGCTGACGTGATTTCACTAAAACCATTATTTGATAGCGCTTAACTGGATGGCTGCCGCAGAAGAGATTTATCGTCAATTTTTTCGTGCTCAACAAGCCAGAGACGAGTTACCTCGTTAATAACTAATTAAATTAATAATTTCAAATTATACCCAGTGTGATAGGTACTAACGTACTTTTTTCTACGGCAGCCAAAAGGTAAAAAGAATTATGGTAATCAAAACAAATAATCTCATGTTCGTAATCGTTCCAAGAAAGACTAAATTTAATTTAATAAATATAATCCTATAATTTGCAATATAAATTAGGATGTTAGCTGGATTAAAGAAAATATTACGTATCTCAGCTAAGCCAGTATATGTATATAACAAAGCAAATTCAATCTTAACTTCTATCGTTTTGACAAAAATATGTTGGCGCAGATATCTCTCAAACACTTCTTTCGATTACTTTTAAGGCAGCGATTTCCAACCTGGGTGGCGCGGACTATTGCAAAGGGAGGCGCGAAGAGTCCAAAATATTTATTTACTCTTTAAGACGTGTCTTCATTACTTTATGAAATAAAGGATGGGAAGGCGCGATGATATTTTGTTCTTCAAAGGAAGACGCAGTAACATAAAGGTTGGAAACCACTGTTTTAAGGTGTTTTGGTAGGAAAAAAATATATTATAAAATATGAAATATTTTTCATATTAATCAGAACAGCTTTCTTTCCCTCCTCACTAGTATTATCATATAAACTTATTTGTCATATGCTTTACAGTGAGTCTATACAGTTTATATTGGTGTAACGAATATGGGCTGAAAAAAATAAGCCAGTGGTATTTTTATTGTATTATTTAATCCGATGACATTTTTTGTTAAAAGCTCTACTCTCATTGACAAATTCGAAAGCTGCGCCCGCCACATTTTCGCAAACATGTATACATTTCACCCGCGGGGAACCGAACATCTCTTTGTGTTCAGTTTCACAATTCTTTGTACATGGCTGTAAGCTGGGAGCCTTTTGATGCCATGCCATTTTTTAAATACATATCCAGTACGTGCGCATCCATTCAGCAAACTTTAACACATTTCGTAATGGGAATATGTGAGCATTCCAGATAGAAAGAGGATCTTTTTTAATTTGCGGCATCTGCCAAAGACGTTTTCAATTTTTCTCGACTTGCATTCAGTTGGAAGTACGTTAACGTTTATTTTTCTCATATTTGAATATTTTTTCATGTAGCAAGTTTAAAGCTTTCCGTATACCTCTTAATATGCGCGAGCTTTTTTAAATCTTCGTATTTCTGTAGAATATTAAGTTCTAACCGAGTGGTACACTCTACTTATGATAAAAATTCGTCAGTAAACTATAATTTCGTCGAAATTGTATGATATATTTTATATAATAATTTACTCGTAAACATAACGATGTTATTGTTTTGGTAACCTTAAAATAATAAAAAAATAACACTACGTTTAAAAATTCGATAGTTTTTAAATATATATTCCTATTCTAAAGATGCTACTGAAAAAACGTAATACATGCTTCATATCGTTGAACAAGAATTGTAATTAAATTTGAATTGTTCAAACTATGTACATTCTCACAGATTTAGTCTTCCGATTTTAAATGAAATACTCAACCTACCTGGGTGTCCACTTTTGTACCCTATATAAATATAATCATAAACCCTTTGCCGACAAACAAATAAAATATAGTTCTTGAAACTACTTACTTCTCAAATCTGTGGGCATTCCCATGAGCTTATTATCCTTTTCGCCAGCAATGGCTTTGAACTAAATGATACATTTATTTCTTATATAAACAGGAAACATTCATTTACTAAACGTCAGTTCAAGTTCATCCGTGCACTTGAACGCCTGAAGATGCCGAAAGGCGAAACCCGGGTCGTTAGTGACAAAATCTGTGAGAATGTACATAGTTTGAACAATTCAAATTTAATATTGAAATTCCACCAAGCACCTTCAGTCGAAATCTTAAATTAAAGAATTGTAATAGTAAAATTTTCGATGAAATTTATACTTAGATACAGAGCCGTAAAATCGTTAAAAAATGAAACGAATCCAACTTATTATTTGTATATGCTTAGTAGCATGCAGGGGCGCTCTTGACCGTAGCGATTTTAAAAAAAGATTTGAAGTTGTTGAACTTGATTTTTTTAAATGTGATAATCCCAAATACATGGTATACATAAGTGACACGTAGTTGAAGAGCTTTTAAATATTTCAATTATATTCGGCTTTCATGATACATTGTATATTAATCTATACATTTCCTTTCATATTTCTATTATCAGTTGTCTGTTACACCTTTATTAGTTCTACTTTACTTTTATTATTTACTATTATCATTTGAAATGCTTGTGATGAACGATACGATCCTGATCATATTAAATAAATGTAGAATACAAAAGAACAAAAGAGTGTTTTATTTTTTTAATATCAATTAAAGTATATATTTAAAAAATCAAAAATTATCATAACCTTTAAATGGTACTATCAAAAACACGTGTGACATCTAAAAATTTTAATATTCAACATAAAATACTATTAACAATTTCACTATGAATGCTTTGTTTTAATAAACGTTTAGTGTAATTGAATAAATGTTCATTTGGGCCCAATAGAGTTGAATTGAGCCAAGTGGTATTTTAAAGAAAAATAATTTAGATGCATTGTAATATTGTACACTTTTTAAGCTATTGTACAACCGAATTAAACTCAGTTAATACACATTGCAATAGTGTTATCTCTGTCAAATTAAAATATATATTTACAATCCATCAAAACACCAAGTAAAGACGTGACTGTGCAAAAATAAAGTTTTATCATTTTACTAGTTTGCTCACTTCACCTCTCGAAGGCTCAATGGTAGCTACTTGCCACAAGTATATTAAAATTTAGTTATATTTTATTGAATAATATGTAGATATCATTAACTCAACAAGGCGTGATGGATGCTTACGAGTTTATAGCTATATATAACGGCATCCCCAATAATCCCATTCGAGTGCTGTCATTTTGCAAGACATATTCGCGTAAGTAGGCAATTTCTTTTATTGCCAGAACATTCATTTTCTTACGTACGTCAATATAAATTTATCTTTATGTTGGTACTTAATAAAAAGACAGCGTGTTCTGCGACCCTAATACTGAAGTATTTTTTACATAGTGAAAATACGGAATGCTCGCTACTTGAAAAGTTATTTTTTTGGGGGTAAGTGATGTGTAATACTCGTAATAAACCCTTCTCAATTGCTTTCTGAATGAAGGCCTCTTACAACTTTAGTATCACTTGGCACGGCTTCTTTTATAACACCACTACGTTATGTTACATATCCATAGTTTATGTAAAAAAATGACTTTGTTATCATAAATATTATATCGGCTTTTGTAAATGTTCGTATCAAAACTTTCAAGATTAATAAATTGACTAAAGATTTACAAATTGTTATATTAGAATATATAAATACGCAAGATTCCTTGCATTCTAATCAATCGAAAATACTATGATAGCAATAATGATTTAAATTAAGAAAAACACAATATTTCTTTGTAGTTAATTCCATTTTTATTTATGAAGATTAGTTGCCAATGTTCGCCATGAGCAACACGGGCCCTGATCTTGATAAATAAAAGTGGAAATAAGTACAAAGGAATATTGTGTTTTTCTTAATATAATGCCTCTCCACCAAGTATAGACAATCAACATCCTAAAAGTGATAATGTTTTACTTTAAAAATATGACTCCTTTTAAATGAATAAATATAATATTCAGTTTACACGCGTTAACTGTCAATACTATATGAATAGACAGTATATTAACTCCACTTTTATTTTATACTAGCTGACCCGACGAACTTCGTACCGCCTCAGAATCAATAAATGTTGTAATAAAAATAATAAAACATTTTTAGTACTTTTTCCACATAAAATTTATTTGATCAGGACCGGTTTCGCTCATCGCGAGCATTATCAACTGAGTTATTATCATCTGAGCATTATCATCAGTTAATAATGCTCGCGATGAGCGAAACCGGTCCTGATCAAATAAATTTTATGTGGAAAAAGTACTAAAAATGTTTTATTATTTTTATTATATTTCCATTCCACCAAGTATTGACAGTGAACACCTTAAAAGTGAATAAATGTTCTGTTAACTTGATAACTTGAAGCATGATGACTACCGAGTCAACCTTCAGTTGTAAATTGCGCGGTGGCAAGCCAGGCAAATCCAATAAGTGTAAAAATTAAGTTGGATAGTTGGTTGCTTCGTCTTCGTTTGTAACACGGTCGATAGATTTAAAGGAATGCAGTGGACCAACGATTTGATTTTGAATTGTGAAGTTTAAATGATCCACATCTTTGTTCTTTGCCGCAAGAATTGCTCGTTCATTCAACCAATTGTGATTTTTGTGATTAGATGTTCGGGAACATTTTGTTGAATGAAGTGAAATTGCAAAAATTCGGCGGAAACAAAATCAATCTGTTCGATTCGTCGACAGGAACACCCCCGTTACCGATAGTCAGCAATTGCTTCGGCAGATAGATCGTTTAGCAATGCAACTCGCATGTTTGTCGTCAGCTGAAGATTCTTTACATAGCGCCAGAGTCGTGATTTGAGGTAAGCGTTTATTTCATCGGAAGCGGTAAATCTTGGAATGACTGGTAGTGTTTGGTGGAAATCACCAGATAGTAGAATCATTGCGCCTATAAAACATCTTGAGTCATTGCACAGATATTTCATACTTTGATTGAGTGCTTCCAATGCGCATTTGTGCGCCATTGTCCATTCATCCCAGGTGATGATTTTACTTGCTACCAAAACTTAGGTCATTGGTGAGTGTTTCGCAATATTGCATGTCAGTTTTTCAGTCGTTTAAAGCAGTGCTCCGCAACCGGTGTGCCGCGAGGCGATGCTGGGTGTGCTGCGGCGCAGAGAAGCAGAAATAATTATTTTTTGGTTGAAAGAATATGTTATATGTACAGTCTGCGCAAGAATGTTTCGCGCACCTTGCGAAAGTTCGCTAGATTTGAAGGAATGTAGTGGACCAACGATTTGATTTTGAATTGTGAAGTTTAAATGAGCCACATCTTTGTTCTTCGCCGCAAGAATTACTCATTCAATCAACCAATTGTGATTTTTGTGATTAGACGTTTGGGAACATTTTTTTGATGAAGCCGTCCTTCGTTGAGACGAAATTGTTAAAATTCGGCGGAAACGAAATCAATCTGTTCGATTTGTCAACAGGAACACGGTAGTTACCGACGATAGTCGAAGATCGTTTTCAAGCTTAAATCATTTTTCTCTTCTCCTTCGGGGCCGAGTTAATAATCCTCAAATTCTCATGACTATTAATTTACATGCTCCCAATTTATTCTTACGTGGGCGTAACTATGAGCAAAAACTTTTATTTCTAAAAACTTATACCTCGCTTAAGAGGTTTAAATCACCAGTTCCAAGGGCCGTTAGATTGATCAACGCATTGCCTAGAGAAGTGGACATTTTTAGTGATAGTATTTGTGAACTGTTTGTAAAATTTCACTATTTTATTTCTTGACTTTTTATGTTGATTTTGATTCTGATATATTATGTAGTTTTATTTTATATTTTGTCTTATTATATTTTTCAAGTACATGGCGAATTGGCGTCAGCTGTTATGTCATGTACTGTAATTTTAGTTTTGAACAATGAATAAATAGATAGTCAGCAATTGCTTGGAGAAATCTTCGGCAGATGGATCGTTTAGCAATGCAACTCGCATGTTTGTCAATTATTTGAGGCAAGCGTTTATTTCATCGGCAGCGGTTGATCTATCTACGTGGCTGCTATTCCAGAAGAAGAAACTGCTACAGCATTTTTTTTATCTCGCATGAACAGTGGCCATAATCAATGACATGAAGAATGTCTTCCCAGCTCCACCGGGCGCATCGAGGAAAAATAAGCCACCATTTTCATCATCGATTACCTTCATTAACGTATCGCTAATTTCCTTCTGTTGAGGGTTCAACAGTGGTACATTCGTTCAAACTGATTGGTTCAATGCATCTCGATCATATTCACGTTCACGTTCCAATTCTCGATTGAAAGCGTCGTTCATTCCACGATCTGGCGTTGGCATTCCTAACTTGACTACCAAACTGACGCACATGAGGTAACACATGTCTTCGATCTAAAGCAAAGCCTGGTTATGTATCTCTTCATTCACCTCGAGATCGGGATTCCCCAAACTGACACAAATTCGATGCAAAATGTATTCGGACATGTCATCCTTGTACTTGTTCCACAGTTCACGGGGATTCGATGGGAAGCATGTCAAAATAATGTGCGTATCTGACTTGGAGATTCAGAAACAATTTCTTCAGCGATTGTAATGAGTATCATTTTCAAGCAAATTGAGCTGTTGACATGCAAGTAGAAGCATTCGTCATTTTTCGGATGAACTGTGTACATGCGACCAAGAGCATCAGTAGTCATTCGGATGAGCAGGAACCGCATCGCCTTGCTTTCGACGTTAAAATTTCTTCGATGTAGCTTTCCAAGTGTAATAACGTGGCATCTCAAAGTAGAGCAACGTTCGTGCAAACAGCGTAATATTTTTGTCAAAAAAATTATCATACCTAATTAAAAACATAACCTTATTTCAACATTATCCGATTTTATTTCGTTTTCAATTTATATCATCGATTTGTTTTATTCTAATCCATACTCTAAATTTAAAATTATTTAGAAGTCAATCGTATGCAAAAGAAGCAAAAAGCAAAAACAAATGAATTTTGGAAAAATTGCCACCTAGCGGATGAAATCTGCATACAAACGACATTTTCATTATTTAAAGGTGTTCGCCATTTGAAAACTGTATGAGAATATTAATTTTCTTCATAATTTCTTTGCCGTGATATTTTTCCGATGTTTTAATGCTTATTCTGCTATTCTAGGCGGATACGAATTTAATAAAACAAAGATCATTAAAATCCGAGCTGTTATTCTCGAGATATACGTGGTGTAACAAACCCCACTTTCTTTTATATATATAGATTTAAACGAATTAAAAATAACAACTCTATCTATAGAATAAATGGTTTATTTATTTAAACAATCTTAATTTTATCAACACTTCCCTTTACTATTCAAGAAAGTATTTATATTAATAAAGATCGATTATCTACAGCTTGTATTTATAAAAAAAATACACTGCAGCATCTGAAGCGAGCATCGATATGTTCTCCCTTTTCAGTAGAACACCTTTACACTGAACTCCCCATTTACACCGTAGATACGCTCAACGCGATACCGAGTGAAGAAAAAGTGTAAACAATTATATTAAAATTTGTGGTAGATAGGTTTCCTTGCATAAAAATAAATTAAGGATATCAAAAAATTAAATTCATTATCGCTTATTGTATCTTAATGTTATATAAAAAATACTTTAAAAAAATCAAACGTAACAAAAATTATTTACTATCACTATGAGACAATAGACGAAGCCTTTTACGAAAATTTTGAATGACATATCTCTCATCTCTTGAGATATCCAGAAACTGTGTAATATTTCTGTCCAAATTTTTAAATGAATAGTCGATTTATTTCTCTTTTTTTGCACCGTGTTATTTCTAAATCGTCTTAAAACAGAGTTCAGTGTATTTTAATCGTTAAGTTGGTGTATTCTATTCAAATCAATGTTATGCGTTATGCGTAATAATTCATTAAAAACGTTATGCGTAATAATTCATCGAGCTAACCTTCTTGCTGAGTAAAACTATTATCATGTTGAAATGAAAATAATGATTTCGATACCCACCGCTCAATAGGTTTATCATCTTGATATTGAATTGATATTCATCGTCTCTTTGCCAAAACATTAGCGAGTATTGCAATGCATTGTATGAACGGTGTGCTTCGTATCCAATATCGTTTAAATACTATTTCACAGAAGTTGCGCCACATTATAAACTAATTAAAATACACTGTTCCCGCTATGAGCCATGAATCCCGTGTTTGACCATAATTGGATAAATAGATTTTTACATCAGAATGATTTATCGGAATTAAAACCTAATAAAATTCGATGTAAACTCAAAATAACGGCGCATGTATACCAGAGATAATAATGTATACCTACATAGCGAGCAGTCAACTGTCAAAGTATAATGTAATCAATGCCATCTGGTGGATTTACTGGAAAACAGCATACAACGTGTCATACAATGTCCACGTTCCATTTGTATTTTTTAAAAAAACAAATTGTATGAGGACATTTATTTTCTTAATAATTTCTTTCCCGTGATATTTTTCCGATGTTTTAATGCTTATTCTGCTATTCTAGGCGGATAAGAATTTAATAAAACAAAGATCATTAAAATCCGAGCTGTAATTCTCGAGATATACGTGGTGTAACAAACCCCACTTTCTTTTATATATATAGATTATCAAAATTATAGATCATCAGTTGATAATGTCTGTCATTAGAGAAACTGATTCTGATCATATAAAATGAATTTAAAATTAGTACAAATGAGTTTTTTTCCCTATTTACATTGAATGTAGTATTTTAATGCTATTCAGCATGAACTTTTATTATAGGTCTTGAAATACATGTGTAGCCTACAAATCAAATATATATTTTCAAATCTTTTTATAAAAAAATTGATTCAATGTTTCATTTATCAGATATTCAATAACCACGTCACATCGGCTCCAGCTATTTTATAAAACTAAGCATTTTTTGTATTGTAAATAAAAAATCGACTATAATTTTTTTAATGTGTAAATACAATTAAAAAAATCATTCTTTGTGCTCATGTTGTACGAATGATATATAATTATCTTAGTAACAGTAACTTAGAAACAATAAAGCCATAGTTAATAAATTGTATGTAATGTCATTAATAATAAATATCATTTTAATTTTATCCTAATTAATGTTTTAAGAAATAAACCCAGATTTTTAATCGTTCTTTGAAAAACTAGAATCACATTTGATAAGTGTAATATTGTAATTATAATTAGGATGTTAGAGTGAATAACTTGATGCATTGTGTATCTCTTCAGAGCCAGTATATATAGCTGAGCAAAATATTAGTTTAAACATAGTTCTGACGATGGCGCAAGCCGAAATAGCTATCAACGAATAAAATTATTAAAAAACTGTAGAGCTAAAATACTTTGTTATTTTAATCTGTTATAAATGGAGTTCTACCAAGTAAATGCCAAATCAATTAATTAATCAATTAATATAATTATCTTATTTAAATACCACTAAAAATATTTTTAAAAAACACACTGTTTGCGAAATTTAAGCTTACCCGGTACGCAGTTAAATTTGATTTAACTACTGAGATTTTAACGGATTAATTTACATATACACACTCGTAAAACGGTAGCTATTTTTTAAGTGCCGTGTGAAGCACGGTTAAATATGATTACGTCTTCAATTTGGTAGGTTACCGTTCGTGTCTCTGCTAATAACCCAGTTTCGTATGTCCTTTTATCCGTGGCGTGGCAGGTTATCCGTCTCACCTTAAGCTGGGGCATTCATACGAGAAGATTTGGGGACTTTGTGTCTTTCTGGCGTTTCCCTGTATCTTCGACACACACTTGAAGATTTCCCAAAGCTTTTGATATCCGCCAAACTTTTTTAAAGTGGCATTAAATATAATATATATATATATAACATATGAAACCGAAAACTGCTCAAATATATATATTTTAAGTTATGGGGCCTAAGAAGTGGTGTATGTTATCAAGGTAAGACAATTGACGTTATTCCAAACGGAAAGGCAATATGGCCACCACATGATTTATCCAAGATTTTTTGTCCCTTGCCAGTCTTCTTGCTTCCTCCAATGTCAATCCAGCATCCCGTAGCTCCGCCGAGTACACCCTATAGATGGTCATCAGTGGCCTTCCACGACGGCGGAATCCATCCGGTTGGAGACAAGCAAAATTCAGGCTTTCTTGTGGCATCCTCAGCACATGTCCAAGCCAAGCCCATCGTCGCTTTTTTCCTAATAATAGTTTATTAAAAATATCATTATCAAATTATGTTTTGAATACTTAAAATATCAATTTGTATCACTTGAATGGTGTTGAATCAATCTTGGTAGAAACATATTATTACATAAACAAACCCTTATGGTTACTTAAAATTCAAAATAATTAGATTTTTAACAAGACATGTTTTCTTAAGACAGATTTAAGAAATGTCATACTATAATTGTAGTATAAATTAGGATGTTAAAGTAAATAGCAATATGTATGTTTTGTGTATCTCTTCTAAGGCAGTAAATGTAGCTGAGTATATTCAGGTTTAAACATAGTTCTGACGATGGTGCACACCGAAATAGTTATGACCATTTTAACAAATATCATTCCAAAGAAATTTAAAACCATAAATAATTTTAAAATGTACATTGTTGTTCGAAATGAGGTTTTTTTAACCGTGTTTGCAAATAATACCCTAAATTATATTCTACGTTTCTTAAAGTATCGTAAAAATTAAGTGAACGTAGTAGCTACGCACCACAATAGTATTTCCTTGAAATAAAAATATTCAATCCACAAAAACACTTAAACAAAGTTAATACGTGATTGTACTTAAAAGTCCGATCGAAAAATTTTACCATTTTTGCTACTTAACTTAACAGGGACTCAAATATAAATTTAGTTTACTTTATAATCGAATAATAATAAAAAAGTATTTTAATTATCAATACATATTTGTAATTTTACTTTACAACATATGTGTTTACTAATCAGGATATAATTTAAAAAGATGAAAAAGTCTAGTCTTAGTGAGTAGAAATATATGTGGGAAATGTTTCATAAGAACTCTATGAAAACCATTCTTGTATGGTTCAATGTCGCCTCTTCCCGGTAATATTACGGTTTGATCCGGGGATCAGAATCTCAAAATATAAATTGACACGAAAACTTTAGAGGATATTGCGGAATTCTGTCTGGCACGTGGTCTCATAGGCCACTGACTCTCTCTAATCTATATTTATGAAGTTCTTACTCTGCGAAGGGTTGTAATAGAAATACATATTGCACCGTTAGGGGTTTTTTTTAACAATGAACCGTTTTTGAAAGATATGATGGATCACTGATATAATTAAAAAGTATTTTTTTTACAGTCATTCAAATTCTTGCAAGTATGAGATAGGATCTTTATATCAATTTTAACGTGTTCACTATCAAATATTTCAAGTATTGCAGAAAAGGCATATTAAAAAAAACACACTTTTTTACTATCTATTTCCGCTACCAATGTGGAACAAATGTTTTCCTAATGGAGGTATATTAACAAAAGCTTTGCTACGAGAACTGTTTGTTAACTTATCATAAGCTCTTTTTCCAAGAAATTTTAGAAATCAACAAAGCACAGCTGCAAAGTCTTCCGATTTTAAATGAAATATCAAACTTTCCCACATCTCCACTTCTATACCCTATATAATCATAAAATCATATAATCATAAAACCTTTGCCGACAAACAAATTATATAATTCTTGAAACTGCTCACTACTCAAATCTGTTGGCATTCCCATGAGCTCATCCTTTTCGCCAGCAATGGCTTTGGACTCAGTGATGCATTTACATCTTATATAAACACGAAACTTTCATTTGCTAAGCGTCAGTTCAAGTTCATCCGTGCACTTGAATGCCTGAAGATGCCGAAAGGCGAAACCCGGGTCGTTAGTGACAAAATCTGTGAGAATGTACATAGTTTGAACGATTCAAATTTAACTTGTAAAATGTTAAGCGTTTACTTTCCGTACAAAATTTTAAATGATATCCAATTAGCTGATTCAATTACTGCAATCTTATTGGTTCTCAATACTTGATCGTTATAATTAACAAGACTCTTTTGACTTGGTCGCTTTCGATAGTAAAATAATTATTAAAAGTTGACTTTCGTAGTACGATTTTGAAACTTAAATATACCTATATTCAATTTTAGGTAATAAAATTCCCTGTCGGAATTATTAAAAAAGTGTACATCGGTAAAAACATGAATTAGCCGTGTTTGATACTGGACTCCTTATTTAATTAAATCTATAATCAATTTAATATTAATTTTTAACTAGTTTCCAGATTTATTGTGATTCTTTACATTATGCCTAATGGTTATCATATCGGCTGTGGAATGAAAAAAGGACGTAAACCACACATATCAAATATTACAGGAGGCGCAAAAAACGTGTTTTGATGATTTTGGGCTATATGAAAATTATGAATCCTACACAACCTAATTGAAATAATCTTATATTAATTAAAGAAATCGTCTAGGAAAAACCTTTTTTTTCAGTATTTTTTCTTGGTTTTAATATTTTACAAGGTCATCTTTAATAAAAATAATAAATCATTTTTAGTACTTTTTCCACATAAAATTTATTAGATCAGGACCGGTTTCGCTCATGATGAGCATTGTCAACTGATCAACTGATATCAGTTGACAATGCTCATCATGAGCGAAACCGGTCCTGATCTAATAAATTTTATGTGGAAAAAGTACTAAAAATGTTTTATTATTTTTATTATAATGCCATTCTACCAAGTATTGACAGTGAACACCTTAAAAGTGAAGGTCATCTTTTTCAAACTAAAATGCTAAATTTAGAAACTAGTTCGGCATTTGCAGCTTGCATCTTTGTGATAGAATGTGTATCAAGCTTAACACATTGTGATTATCAACAAAAAAAAAACCTGTCTTGAAAAAACTGTGGGTTACGTCCTTTTTCATTTCCACAGTCAATATGTCCCTACTATCCAGACTTCTGTATGTACTTTCAATTGAGAAGTCCCTTAGGAAGCTGCAACGATTAACAAATAATTATATTAAATCAGTTGAAATTAAATCATGTGTATGTATAACAAGATGTTTCATAAACTTTCTGTCTTGTAGTTAGTAATTTAGACTTACCTATACCTAGACAGTCTTGTTTGTGAAGTTTCTATGTGTGGTTGTAATATTTGCAACAGGGAAACAGAATACATAACAGATATTTAGTGACAATCGTGTTGTCGGAACTGTTCGCGCGAGATAGCGCCAACAGCGATAATTATGCTCTTACATCACTAACATACCAAAAGCCAAACACGTTAATCATTATTGAAGGGAATCAAAATACTCACACGATTTTCTCAGAGGTATGCGCTCCTGATAACCGAGATTAACATTCTTGGCTTTGTTTCTGATATCTCGATGTCTCACAAAGCAATGTATGCACGAATATCAGAGCCATTTTCATACATGAAGCTGTCCTGAATAAAATACCAATATATTCTGTGCTCCTAATAATAGTATAACATGCGGGAAATTTACTATTTTTCTGACTTTATTAACCTTTAATAAATTATGTTCTCCTAATACATTTAATTCAAAGAGAAAATAGGATTCTTTGACAGTTTCTTTCAAACCATATTGAATAAAAATATTATAAAAAATATCTTTTCTGGTTCGGATTATTCAATGCATAACATTGTAATACCAACATGTTTTTAAATATACAATTATAAAAATATGTTTTTTATAACTAAAATAAAAATCTATCAAGAAAGTGTAATTTCAATCTTTAAAGCTTTAAGTTATTTCTTAAATATTTGCACCCCTTTCTGCTAGCATTCTGTTTACTTCTGATACAGCATTAAAAAATAATGCTAAAGCAAACTGCGGCTCGACTCATATTTTTGTGTGACTCATGCGTCCATTTTTAACACAATACTAAGATTAAAACTCCATAATCTATAATTTAATTTAAGATTTCGACTGGAAGTTCAATATTATATTTGAATCGTTCAAATTATGTACATTCACACAAATTTTGTCACTAACGACCCGGGTTTGCCTTTGAATGAGCAGTATATGTGAGTAAATATAATCATATTTTTTTCCGACAAACAAAAATAAATATAATTCTTAAAATTACCCACCATTAAAATCTGTACGCATTCCCATGGGTTAATCCTCTTTGCCAGTAATGGCTTGAAACTTAGTGATACATTCATTTCTTATATAAACACGATACATTCATTTACTAAGTGTTAGTTCAAGTTTATCCGTGCAATTGAATGCTTGAAGATGCCGAAAGGCGAAACCTGCGTCGTTAGTGGCAAAACTTGTGTGAACGATTCAAATTCAATAATCTATGTATCACGATAAAGATTATTTTGAAGATATGAGTAAGTTATGAATGTTTCCTTTTTGAAAATAAGATCAAATATCAAAAGAAATGTTTTGGTGATAGATAGTATGATAACCAAATATCTAACACAAATATTTTCAATCCTTTTGAACGAATAATTTTCTTTGTTGCAAAAAAAATATATTCTTTCAAAGATTAAAGGTTCCTTGAAAAATATTATCTTATAATGCTTTGGTTCTGAAATATTTACTTTTTCTACGAGATAAAAATAGAACAAATATTATTATCAAGGCGTTTCATCGATCAGAAAAGTTTTCATCCGTGATAAATTTATTCGCGAACAAACTAAAGATACTTTACCACATCAATCTCAAAAGTTTAACTCAATTTTCGTATAAATTTATATAATAACATATAACTCCTGAGTTATTAAATGTTTTTTCTAATAAAAAAAATTTTTCATGTTAAACAATAATCGCTTATGATACAATATGAAAATAGCAGCAGGCTGTTTATTTTTCTTACGAGATTCGTTTTTCATTTTAGCACACATTATTATATTTCCACTTTTCTGTGTTGGGAAACCGCAAGCTAATAAATTTCCCTACGCATATTGTTACAGCCCATATATTACGGTTAGCAAGTAATATAATTTTTCATTCACTCTTTAGAAAAAATAAAAGTTTACCTTTTATAAATGTCACGATTTATAAAATCCTATTTTTTATTACACATCACTAAACCCTCGATTAAGCTGGTCTTATTGCCGGCTTGATAAGCCATGTTGGGCGTTCGTTTTATTCGGTTGCGATGTTGAAGAGCAATATTGATTCCACGATTGTTGAGATAATTTTACAAATTGATTTTTCATCCAATTTATGACTTTTTTTTCAAAGCCAATAATGGCGCAGGCCGTAGTGAAATCGACTTACTTGAAAGCCTTTAGCTTAAGATGAATATAACAATGCAGAAATTCTGGCATTTCATTTTAAATTAAATATAGATAAATATTACAAAAGAATACTGCAAATTGGATACCCAGTACCTGTCGAGGAAAAAACAAAATAGATTAAATTAAAAAAATATGTCATAATTATAAACTGATAATTTTCATAAATAATTTCATAATATAAACCCTCAAGAGACGAATAGATCCAACTAGTAAAATGGTAAAACACTTTTCTTGGTTTTTAAGTACAATCACGTCTTTACTTGGTGTTTCGGTGGATTGCATATTTTTATTTTACGGAGATAACACTATTACAATGTGTATTTACTGAGGTTACATCACTTTCACGATACTTTAAATAAGACAGAATATTACAACGCATCTTAATTATTTTTTCTTAAATACCACTTAGCTCACTTCACCTCTAATGGGCTCATATAATGATTCATCGTTGAAAGACTACCAGTCTTAAAACCTGTCGATATTGATAAAACTTTTTCAACAAAATTCGATTTTAATTTTCAATACCGAAATACCGGTGTGTTTGCAATCACTGTGAATATCTGTATTGCAACTAGGGTATCCAATCCCGGAGCATTTTTCCAATCCCGGGATTTGCTCACAGAGGAATTTGAAATCCTCAATTCGCTATACTTTTCCCCCGGATTATCTCCAAACCTCGTTTTTTTTTTTTAGCTCACCGAGGAATTTGAAATTCTCGATTTGGTATACTTTATCCCAGATTGTCACAGAACCTTGTTGTTTTTTTTTAGCTCACCTAGAAATTTGAAATTTTCGATTTGGTATACTTTTTCCCAGATTGTCACAGAATCTCGTTTTTTTAACTCACCAAGGAATCTGAAATTCTCGATTTGCCAATTTCGTGTCAATTTTCGGAATTTGCTCAAAATTTCTCAATGTCGGGATTTCGGGATCAGAAAATTGAACGGGATCCCGGGATTGGATGCCCTAATTGCAACCTCTAGTTAACGTGAGTATTATTACTCATTTTTTTATATGGAGGGATTATAAAGTAAAAAAATATATTTACGCTTTTATAAACTTTCTTTGTTTCAGCAAAGCAATTCATACTGTTCGTTCTACCAACTCATCACAACATGATAAAAGACTTTTGAAATTGTGCAAAAGTTGTATTTTTTATTTAGAAGTGTTTCGGTATAATTATGGCGGTCCTGGTAATTAAAAGTTTTTTTTTACATCAGAGTCTAGACCTCTTTGAATCCCTTCCCATTCGATGGGGTCAGACAAAGAATATTAATTACACCAAGACATATAATTTCAACGCAAGCTTCAGAAAATATCTAGATTTTTTTACAACACTTAATAATTATAATGAATACAAAGTTTTTTGAAAACCTTTGAACATTCAAAGTATTGCTTTGCATTATAATGGCAATTCAAATTATTCGTATAAACCCCTTTAAGGTCGGACGACGTGCACAAGACGTCGGTGTATCCTTGTGGCTTAAGATGTATATTATATTTTTCCTGATAAAAAGATGAAAAAACTGCTATTATTGATTTTTAACACGAATTTAATTTCGAAAAATAAACGTGATTTTTCCTTTGCAAACATTTCAAATTTATGACAGCCATGTGACAGAATACTGACAAATGCTTTTTTTTAGGGTGTTCACTGTCAAAACTTGGTGGAAAGGCATTATATTAATAAAAACACAATAATCCTTTGTACTTCATTCCAATTTATTTAATATGTCAGGACCGGTTTCGCTCATTGCGAGCATTGTCAACTGATAAGAAATATAATTTAACAATGCTATTTATACAAAATTGAAAAGATATACACAACAATTGGCATTAATTCCCCGCGGGGAAAACATAAAACTATCATTAAGCATATTCACTTTATTGATGTAGCATTTTATCACTTTGTCAAAAATTTCCCAAATTTTAATTATGTTTGTAATTACTTTCAATCGCCATTCTGAAATTATTAATCTGGGAAGACTTTTTAATTATATGTTAGATGTGTTGAAAATTTTAATTTTGTGTTATTTTAGAATCACTTTAATGTAATTGGCAATTGGCATTCTTTTCAATGCCAATTGTTGTGTATAACTTTTCAATTTTGTATAAATAGCATTGTTAAATTATATTTCTTATCAGTTGACAATGCTCGCAATGAGCGAAACCGGTCCTGACATATTAAATAAAGTGGAATGAAGTACAAAGGATTATTGTGTTTTTATTAACAAATGCTTTTCCTAACTAGTATAAACAAACAAACTTGTTTCAAACTGTTAATTTTATTGCATCAAAATTACACATTTCGTGACAGTTCTGACTGTTGGTTAGTAAATGATTGATAGTTTTGTGTAAACAGCAAATACAATCTTTCAGCTTTTAATATAAATGTTAGATAGATAAAAATACTATCAAAATATAGATTCATCAATGCCGATCTGACACAAACGAGTGCTTAAAATCAATTTACAAGTACTGTCTTTAAACCACCATTAATAGTAAGTGTTTATACAAATAACTTTTTTTGACAAACTGCTATAATAAATGCACTAACTGCGTTATTCCAGAGAAATAATTTATATCAAAGAATCTCTTTCCATACATTTTTTTTTATATCAAATTTATGGAGCTTTAAGTACCAGGACACGCTAGCGTCAAGGTTCTTCTAGTCTCCTTCATCGATAAAGTTTTTGAAGAATTGTAAATTGTATCACCTTACCATCGTTTGCAGACGGAAGGGCGTGATCGCTACAGAGATAAGAAATTCACGGGAACTCCATATGCATTATTTTGCAAATCACATTCTATATGCTTCCCCATATTGCATCCGTACATGTACACATACACACACACATACAGTACACAAAAAAGTCAAACAAAGAGAGTCATTTTCGTGATGCTAATTTCGTTCTAAAAGTGCCAATATCATTTGTATCAGTTACGCTACTTATCACAATCCGCCAGAAATTTGACGAGTTTATCATTCAAAAAATGGCTGAATACTTGCTTATAAATTAGTTATTCTTTTTTAGGAGGCCTTTAAAATTGATAAAAAATGGTTCATTCCTAAAAAAAAAAAGTTTATGCCCGTGAGGGGTTAAGAAAACTCGTTTATAATTATTTTTCTTCTCCTCATCATTCATATTTTTTTCGTTTTTAAACATCGCAAAATTAACATAAAGTTTCGGTTAAGTCATGTTTTCGTTTTTTAATTTATGATTGTAAAAAAACTTTTTTACTGGTGACAATAGTTTCCTACTTATTGTACTACTGTTATTTCGGCAGTATATTGGAGCGCATTTGTAATAAAACGAGTAACTCATATTCATTTGTTTTAATTAATTCAAAGCCAAAAAGTAATAAATTTTATTTGATATCAAAAACTATATGAACTTATATTATGTATCATATCATTTAAAATAATACAAGCGATTCATCACTGTTGAACTTATTCCCATTTACAGTACCTAATTTACATAATTAATGCATTATTAGTACAATCAATATTTGTATCTCATCCTCTTCCTGTGTCCAGTAGAAAATTAATAAAAACCTCAACTTTTGTTTCGTAATTTATATCATAAGATTAGTAATCAATTATTAATTTATTCGTAAACCTTGCTTTGTTCTGTTTGATAATGCTTCTTAAAAAGGTGAAATACGTGGGTTGTTTCATTGTTACAATTGCTTAATATTGAATACATTGAAGTTAATTAAAACAATAAAATGATCCTGTTCGCCATTCGGTTGTATTTCATTGGACAAAAGAAAATTAAACAGCAAGAGGCGCGCAATATACTTTTACATCTTATTTTTCATACAGAATTGCAAATCAGCAGTCTTTTTATTATCCCCCATCGATGATGTTACTTTTATCGTTAATGGCTTCGAGTGCCCGCACACAATAATAGAGTAATTATCGCTGGCTGTATAGATTGCATCGTCGGTGCTGGTGTTTTAAGGGTGCTTTCATCGCCATTGTGCTCTGACATCCCCATTTAAAGGGTTCATCACTGGGACAGTACTTAGAATTATTTTTTAATTTATTTTAAGAAAATACCTACAATGTCCACGCCGATGGTGGAATATGTACCGATGTATTTTCCTATCTCGTAGCTAAGTGATCAACGTTCTTGAACTATTTTTCTATTCGATGCGTAGTCAAGGATTTGAATTATATTTTTACCGGCCTCTTCCACTCGTTTCTTACTCTGAATACGGTGCAAAAAGAGGGTGATTAGTGAAAAATAAATCTTTTTCCATAAAAAAGCCTTCTTTCTTTCTCTTTCAAGAAACAGATTGGACGGACAAACAATCAGTTATCGAAATACATAGTCTGTTATCAGTGGCGGATTAAACAGTTGGGAGGCCCGAAACGCAAATAAATTTGGAGGCCCTCTTTTTCGAATTAATAAAACTTAATTGAAAATATTATATGGGTTTTATAGAATATATTTTATTTTAGGACCCCTCAGATTGGAGGCCCCAAGCGCGCGCCTCTTGCGCTTACGGGTTAATCTACCACTGTCTGTTATGGCTCTTTATTTTCAGCGGATATCCGTGTAATATATTACATCTCGGGAAGTCAACCTGGTTCGTACATGTGAGTTGGTGGCTTTCACAGTGAGCGTTGGGATATTTTGTTTTTTTCAAAATTATCTGAATATTATGCCAAGCATAGAAATCGTTCAAAAATCATCCTTAGGCGAAACCTTTCATTATTCCTAATCGATTTGAAATCCTTCGGAATTTCCAGACACCTTATTTGACAGTGTTTTGATGATTATGCAAAAGTTTTTTTTAGTATAAACTAATATAAAAAAAAATCCAGAGAATTTTCCGACACGGTGTTTTAAATATATGTAATGCAATGTTGGGGAGCGGTAAAGAAATTATACCTTAAAAAATGTACTAAAGTAGGCGGTAGGTATAAAAAGGTTTACAACCCCTATATTACATCAATGTGTACGCCATTGTATAATATTCTCATGATTTTGTTTATTAAAATTTCCAATTCGTTCTGTGTCAATTTTATAACTATTCATTTTCTATTTGACTATCATGAAATTCCGATTCATTTTTCCAATTTTTTATTTGCTGTAATTTTCTTTCTTCTACTTATTCAATTCACTAGTTTTTACAAGACAATGTTTAATTTCTTAGAATAAATTGAAAAACTCCTTTCTTATAAGCAAGGTCAATGTGCTGTATACAAATTTCAGTCTTGTGTCCAAATATTCAATGTTTATGGGCTTCATCCAGTTCGTTTTTGATGTCTGCAGGCTTGAACTACCTCATGGACAAGTTTATTATTTGTTTTTTATTCTGTAAATGGCTTTGTGTGAAAAAGTACAAATGTATATCATTTAAAGATTTACTCGTACCTATCATTTTCTAATAACATTGACGCAACGACAGCAAATAGCTTATTACTTTATTAGTATTCGCTGTCAATACTTGGTGGAAACACGATATTCCTTTGTAATTATTTCAACTTTTATTTACCAAGATCAGGACTCGCTCATGGCGAGCATTGTCAACTGATAAGAAATTGATTAGCAGTGCTATTTCTACAAAAACAAACTGAAATAAAAACGTGCAATAATGACAATGCTCGCCATGAACGAAACCGGTCCTGATCTTGGTAAATAAAAGTGGAAATAAATATTGTGTTTTTCTTAATGAAGAGTTTATTATTATCTCTCTTTACGAATTACGTTTAACGTCTATATATTAACAATCTTCTGTACGTAAAACAACTTCTTTTGAATGAACATCGTTAAGTAAATCAAAAACAACTTTTATGACACACGTTTATTGCAGTGAGTAACCCCAAAAGCTTCAGTCTGCCCCATATACCTCACGCACGATACGAGCTTAATTAAATTGTGCCTTGATATGATCGCCATATATTATTAACACTTGATGGGGAATGTTAACGTTCGAGGTATTCATTTATATTAATTAGACAATATATATTACCAGATGCGTATGGAGAAAAAACAAATAAAAAGTTTCCCATCAATCAGGCGTTTAATAATTGAAATTTCATTACTTTCCTTCGCGGAGCAATGGCGGTTATATATCGGCACACTACGTATGTTAATCGTTTTTGTTTTACATTATTTATTTCAGCGAATAATGTTGTTAGTTTAACAGAACACTAGAATAAAGTGTACACTTTTAAGGTGTTCATTGTCAATACTTGATAGAAAACAAAAACGAATACAAAATAAAACACATTTTTTTTACTAATTCCACTTTGATTTTATATGATCACGACCAGTTTCCCGCATCAAAAGCATTGCCAACTGATAAAATAATATAATAAGGTTAAAAAAATATCAACGTGTTTAGTCCTACATTTTTTTTAAAATTTGAGCTTATAGCTATTTCGGCGTGAGCCATAATCAGAAATATGTTTAAGCTTGCATATACTCAGCTATATATACTGCCTTAGAAGAGATACACAATGTATTCTGTTATTTGCTCTAACGTCCTTATTTATATTAAAAATATTACATTTATTAAACATGATTTAAGTGTTTCTAAGAACGATAAACACTAGACACTAGAAACTAAATTTGATATAAAAGGTAATCGATATATAAAAAATTAAACTATGTGTAAAACCATATAAACTTTTTATCAATCTATATATTAATATCGTCTTCTTTAATTAACAATAAAATATGAATAATTTGATCAAGAATCAAACTATTTTCAGTATATTTATTTTATGACAATATTTCCTGAAAGAAATGTATTTTATGTTGTATTTAAAAATTCAATCCAACCTTTTCATTATTTCATTAGTTACTTCTTTGGCAAGCGACACAACCAATAGTGGTGATAAATGAATTTCAAAAGCAAAGATTTGTTAATAAGATAATATTATATGTTAGTTTTCAGGCTGTGGGATTTATTTCCTTTCATGAATCAACAAACAGAGCCTCAATTTGACCCGAGGGATGGCAGAAGGTTCCTGATTTCGAAGATTTCATTATTGCGCGTATAATGGAATTGTGGAGCTTCAGTGTTCGGTAATAAATTGAAGAGAAATAAATCTCAGACGTGTGTCGTTTTGATAATAGGTATCTGTCATGTATGTCATTATATTTAGAACAATACTGTTCGTTTGTGATGTTGCGATTATCTTCTCTTGTCTTAAGAGATTCACACCAGGCACTATTTTAGTATCTTTGTTTAACAAATGATGAATTTTCAACAGTGGGTTAATACGTTGAGTCCCGGAACCGTGTTTTCACGTGATGTCCTATGCTTTCAAATAGAGCGTTAATTGTGGTATTTAGTAACATTTTTTAGATAAGACTAATTAAAGTCATTGTGGCACATACTTTAATCGCTCTAAAGCAGTCATTCGATATTAAGAAAACCACAATATTCTTTTGTACTTATTTTCAATTTTATTTACCAAGAACAGAACCGGATTGGTTCATGGCGAGCATTATTAATTGATAAAAATAGAATTTAACAGAGTTATTTATACAAAACAATTTTCAATAACACGTTTTTTTTAACACGTCCGCTTTCAATGTGAAGAATATAGACACATAATGGAGTTCATCTTAGCTGGACGGCTGCCACAGACGAGCTATCTCGTAAACATTTTCGCGCTCAGCAAGTCAGACGATTTACTTAGTCAATAACTAATTAAATTAATGATTGCAAATTTTAGCCGGTGCGCTTTATACAAACGTACTTTTTTCTACAGCAGCCAAAAGGTTTACAGAAGTGTTTCTACGAAAACTGCTACTTCTCAGTTGCTCAAACTCTCTTTTTTCCAAAGAGAGTAGGAGTAGAAGAATAGTTCTAGGACATGACAAGTGGTTTACTAATCGCTTTCACCACGCTTCGTTTTAAAGATAGGATGAGTAGGAAGAGGTTATTCAAGATATGACATAGTTATATGCCTTCGTACAGAAATTCATAAATTTATTTATAAAACTGTCCGTACTTACTGGGATTCAAGCCCACAACCTCCGTCATTGAAATCAACGACGTTTATTATATGTTGTATACGTTTTCAGTGTTGAAAATAACGTCTTTATTAATTTTAAAATGCCTTTTATAATAATAAGAAACTTGTCATTCAAATGTCTTAATTCGGTTATAAAAAGAATTTAAAGTGCTTATATGAAAATATTCTTTTAACAAAAGTTTACTAGGAAATAAATACGATGTTTTCATGCAAATTTGAAAAGCTCTCATAAATAACATTTTTCGGTCAAAAGTGCCTTTTTGTGTAATAAGATATGTACGTATGATTGTTTTTTTCTGTGGTTGTTCTTTCGCCCGAAAAGTATTCCATGAGATATATGCCACTTTTTCCTCAAATCCATCTCAGTTTTGAATGTAAAAATTCTTATTTGCTTAAGAAAAATTGGTTGCTATCTTTCTTCAAGCGATAAAAGGCTATCTGTGATTAAATCCAGAGCAAGTGTTTTTCTTATGCTGTATATCCATCCACCTCGATATTATATTCATTATTATATAAACACTACTAACAAATATTAATTACTAGACCAATGCATTCGTATTTGGCCCTGATCTCTTCTTCGGTTAGTAGATAGTCCAAATTGATTATGCGGCAATATGATTCAGAAAGATTTCACGTTCTTTGACTATATCCAGATACCATGGGTAACGAAATGAAAAAATGCTTAAGACGAAATGTATTATATATCAGTCGGATCTGTCAGCTTCTTTGGACATACTGATTTGTTTTCATTTAGAGAAAAATACAAGATATTCGAGACATCTAGTGGAATTCAACGCATAAAAACTCTCCCATTTTCTTATTTTACTTCCTGCACATCTCTGAATTTATTTCTTGACATTCTTACCAACTTTAAAACACAAGTAACATTTTAACACTCTGAAATATATAAAACACTGTAACAATGGTGTTTAGCTAAAGAACTACTGTGAAAGTAATAGTATATGTAACTGTAATGCCTTTTTCATAACATACAATCTGCATCCACTTAAACGTATACATGACTACGAAAAGTACAATCTTTTGTTTTGGCTATTTCGAAAAACAGAAATCGATTTTACCTTTTATTCTTATACCCAATGGTAAAATACATATGTACTCTTCATATTGTTTCAATAGATGTATTGTTTACACTTTCTAAACCATTTTAATCTTCATTCGAACAGAGCAAGCTGAAAAATTGGCGGCCATTTATTTTCGACTGTTTTTCGGTACAATGTTCCCAATAAAAAAAACATGATTGATCATTACAGCATTAAATTGTTTAATTGTGTATTCTATTGTTGATTGTTTTGAAGTGTTGCCTTTTTATAAACAGTATGAACATCATGTTTTATGCCCCTAATGCCTAAGTGTTTTTTAAGAGTAAGTACTAAGTGTTTTTGGATAAAATACATATAAAAAACTCTCGTTTTTTTTAAAATTGTTTTTCCTGCCATCACACCCACCTATTGTATATGGAAATATTTTTTCATTTAAAAGTAGAAAATCATGCATTTAAAGACTAAACTTAATATTATCAGACCGAATTGAATGAGGTAATATTTTTTTAATATTATATACCATCGCTGAAAAAATCCTCTTTCCCCGTGAGATATGCAAGCAGCGCTATCTATCATGGCATGACATGGCATTGTTTGCCATATTATTATTACTCGGCACGGGCATTCAATCTTTTATTTCAGGGCAGAACTTATTACCAAAGAAGCAGTTTTTCTATTTAGGCAGCGGAGAAGTAATTGTAATGTATCATCTCAACACGTTTTTTTACGAGAACCAATAATTATTCCGTCGCCTAGTCGTTACTTTTCAAAGTGGGTAAGAATAGGAGAGGGTTTGTTAGCTAATCGCTCTACTTACCGTTTCCGATTAGTGTCTGAGGATCTTAACATTGAAAAAAACAAACCTAAATCAATTTATCAATTTGTCCGTACCTTAAAATGAGACAAACATCTATTGCCAGTAGGGTATCCAATCCCGGGACCCTGGGATTGGGATTTGCTCACCGAGGAATTTGAAATCCTCAATTCGCTATAATTTTTCCCCGGATTATCACCAAACCTCGTTTTTTTTTTTAGCTCACCGAGGAATCTGAAACTCTCGATTTGCCAATTTCGTGTCAATTTTCGGGATTTGCTCAAAATTTCTCAATCCCGAAATCCCGCGATCGCAGCCGTATCAATCCCAGGATTTCGGGATCAGAAAATTAAACAGGATCCCGGAATTGGATGCCCTAATTACCAGGTCACTCAGCTTCAGGAAAATGTAGTTCATTCAAATTGTTTATATACTATGAGAGAAAATTTATAGTCTACTTAAACATAAAACATTAAAACACTAAAGTATTGAAATGTACACATATTGCAGTAGTATTAATTCTACAACATTTTCAAAATCAATTTATAGCTATTTTGGTGTGTGGCATCGTCAGAACTATGTGTATAGAAGACTTAGAAGAGATACACCGTACATCTTAATATTTACTCCAACACCCTAATTTATTCGTTTAAAACATCGACTTCTTTCAATTAATTGATTGAATTGGTATTTACTTGGTAGAAATCTATTGCAATGCGGTAAAAAAAAAGCTTCTTATCATCATTTATGAAAACAGATCCCTTAAAATTGAACAAAACCAGGTTTATTTTTTTGTAAATGTCTCTATATAATATGTGCGCTTTAAGCTTGACTTTTCAAATCCAAGATATCAGTCGAACAGCTTTATAATGGGTAGCTCATTTTACGATATATACGAAAGCATATTGTCGAGCAATATCAAGTCAATTGCTGACGTCGCAAATTGTCAGCGAATTAACCCTATACGATAATTGTAACAAAATAACTCTAAACGTGAATTAATGTTACGTACGTACACTAAGCTTGAAGTACACTCGTAAACAAAATACACCCCTGCAAAGAGGCTCATATCCAGCGTCAGGACGCCTTCTATGGTACTCCCGCGATGCCTTTTACGATTATTAAAACGGCGTCTAAGCATTGTCGCACACGCCACTCTGCAGTTTTTCAAAATCGAGCCTCAGAGTCACCCTCCATGCTTGCTTTAGTAATGCACATTTTTCTTATCTTGAAATTACTACAATATAAAAGTCAATGATCCCAGATGTATGATGCATACCCTAAAATAATTCCACGAGTGTCTGTTGGTGGCTGGGAAAATACTGAATAAACGACATGAATATTCACACATTAAAAAGTCTTTATCAGAAGCAGGTAATTCCATCGTGATTTATTAAAAATTGTATTAAAATATATGTTATAAAGAATGATCAATTGTTAGATAAACAAAATAATTTAATCCAATATTTCAAACAATAATTGAGCAGCAAACATTCAGATAGTGATTTGTCACATAAATACAGAGCTTGGGAAATGATGATTTAAGTGTTCGAAAATTCACGGTTTGCTTGAAGCTGTCAACTTAATGATTTTTTTTTATATGAAAAGACCCTTTTTTGAACACTAATTATGATTTCCATTCATAGATTTTATTATGAACAGCTGATATAAAATGACATTTTTCAAAATTTGTAACAAATCACTTTTTGAATAGAAAATTTAAATTAACTTTGATTATTCCACGTATTGTGTAACTAACTGTGACACGTGTTTCGCCTCTTTCAGAGGCATCTTCAGACTTACTATCGCAAAGTTTGCTTAAGTAATGAAGCAAGATTGATTCTAACATTTTAAAATTATAAAATTACAAAATGGATTGGGTTTTTTTTCCTTTTAAGAGGAGCAAGGAGGGGGGTGTAGAATCGAAATAAAGCAAACAGATAATGATACTAATTTTACTAATGAGTTGTAAACAATCAGAATGGGATTTTTCCTTTTTAATGGAAGCAAAGAGGGGATTATAAAATGCAAACAAATTTAATCATACTACTAATGACGTTAAACATTACAAACTATTAAAACTAATGAGCTACAGTCAATCATCTAGGTTTGTGATTACTCTATTAATTGGAAACAATTTGAGTAACGGGGAACCGCCTGTGCTATTAATCTGTTTGCTTTATTTCGATTCTACACCCCCCTCCTTGCTCCTCTTAAAAGGAAAAAAAACCCAATCCATTTTGTAATTTTATAATTTTAAAATGTTAGAATCAATCTTGCTTCATTACTTAAGCAAACTTTGCGATAGTAAGTCTGAAGATGCCTCTGAAAGAGGCGAAACACGTGTCACAGTTAGTTACACAATACGTGGAATAATCAAAGTTAATTTAAATTTTCTATTAAAATGAACTTCCACAAAGTTACCGCCGAAACCATCGAAAACACTTTTTGAATGTTTGCTCCTCATATTGTACCAATCAATAGGTAAATAATGTTTGTGTTAGAACTATAAGCAGAAGAAAGCTTCTGATTTGATTAGGTTAAAAGAAAATAGTGTAGAATACTCAGAATTTTTTATTGACGTATTCGATCCCAATGTGGAGCATATGTACTTTTAATCGAGCTTATTTTAGGATCTGTTCCGTTAGATAGCCGCTTTTGCTTTGCTTCGTTTTTAGGATCAGATTCGTATAAAACCATAAAACGATTGACAAACTTCTAAACTGTGAACTACGTTTAGCACTCGTCTACAGGACTGACTGTTATTAGTACTGTTTATATTTAAATAATGAATATATAAATGTAACTTACTTTACGGGAGTACAAAATATTATCTAGTGTCATTATTTCTTCCCGTCTTTTATAAAATAAAAAAACACATACAAATAACCGTTTATTTTGTTTGCATACATATAATATAATATTCATGCAAATGTTTCAAATATTTAGATTATCAAAATAGTTTAAGGTACTCTTAAAGTATTGTCATAACTCTTTGAACTTCAACACAACTTGCCTCGTTTTAATTACAGTGATAAAATTTAAGCCCTACTGAATTTTCATCACATTTTAAATTAAATTTTAAAGCTTTTCGGCGGAATTTTAATTGAGGTACATTTTTGCTGTGGAAATTTTTCTTGCTAGACTGTTTCAATATATTATAACTACATGTCAAAGTAAATGTATACCTTCTTTTTTGGTTTGGTGTGAAGAAAAAAACTTATGTTATCTTGCTTATTCCTTTGCCAAATCGTATATAATATAAACTTATAATGGTTTATATTCAAAATAATTATTGATCACATATTTTCACAGCCGTTTTTTAACAGGGTGTCATGCGAATTAGATATATACAATACAAGTTTAATTTACTTCAAATTTACTGTTAAGAGTGTATGGTAGAAATAAAGGCTTAATAGAAAAAGTAAAGAAAATGATACACATACACAAAGACAAATGCAAATAATTTACAGAATAAAATACAAAATATTAATTAGGAAGTTAAATTAAATTAAAATGTACAAATAGTGAATGAAGTGGAACGGTCTTTTACATCTTACAAATTTCTTTTTATTTCGGTTTGTATAGAGAGTTACCATTTGTTTGTTACATCCTTAATAGTTGTACTTTGATAAATATTAATAGCCATATATTGATGTATATTCTTATGTAACTACTTTATAATTAGTACTATCAAAGTTTATATCTTACCTCCTCCCTGCGTCCAGTAGAAAAAGACAAATCCCAACTTTTATTTTGTTATTTATAACATAAGATTTGAATCAATTTTCAGTTTATTCGTAAACGTTGCGATAGTCTGACGATGTTTCTCAAAGAGGCGACACATGAGTCACAAGTTGAAGCACAGCTAGTGAAATAACAAAATTATTAAATTGAATTCTATATTATATACGAAGTATTGACAGAGGACACATTAAAAGTGATTTGAAAACAGAGTTTAAAGAAAGTGATCTTATAATCATAAACTTATACACAGAAAAGTGGATGTTTATAAACATAATTGCTATTATTTATTCTGTTGAAGTGATACGTTTTCATTGTTTTAAAAACGCAATAACTATATATTGAAACAGTCTATAAAGAGAAAATAATATAGACAACTTGCTTGTGGTTATTTATAACTATACTAATTTTACCGGCACTTCAATATTATCTATGGCGGGATGACGTTTAAGAAGTACAATAAAAACACAGTACAATTTTATCATTTATTTTTCTAAAGATTAATACAATTTTTAGAAGTAATTGCTGTCAACTGATGCATGATATTGTCGTTGCTGAATACTAGGGAATTTTTAAAATTTAATTATTCCCATAGCTTCATATTCAATATCATGCGGCTCTAAATATAATATAATACTTACGTACAAACCTATGTTAGGTTTGAAGATTTCTTCAAATTAGCCACTCTCCGAAGACCGAAATTTCATATCCTATTTTAATCATTGTATAGAAATTTCTTATGGAATTCAGGGTAATAACAAAATTGTGAAAACCTCAACATATTATCTTTTTAAACCGCTTTAGGCGGATGAGCGTAAATTTATTTCAAGAGAGATTAATTAAGCCATCACAAAACAAATTCTTATAGCTTTCAAGTCCTTAGACTTAACTAATTAAAGGAATATCGTCGTCATAATGACATGGTATTATTAAAGCCTAATTCAGCTAAAAAACTTGGCGTTTTATTGTTTTAAATTAATCAATTGAATGAAATGGCATTGTCTTTGTATAATCAGGGTTATTATTTCCAATAATAATAGAAGGATTTCGCAAAGTCACTTCTGGGGTAATGTTTTAAAATTTATTGATCTAAGATGGTCGAATAGCATTGTTTATGCAGCTTTCTTAGAGCCGTTAAAACTTCCATTATAATTAATCACGTATTAAAACTAATCACTTCAGAAATTGTGTTGAAATATCCATTATGATCCCGCACTTTTTCATTATTCTTTGACGCTTTTCTACATGTTTTTTTTCAAATGAAAATAAATACCATGCAAACGAATTGTAATTAATATCACCTTACGTTTTAAAATTCCTAATAAATATCCATATGATTGCGAGCTGTTTTTTTTTAATTCATTACTTTCTTTCATATTTCTTATTTTGCTTTTAATTTTAGTTTGTATCCTGTTTAGTAATAATTAATGCAAAAGCGCTTATTATGTACTAACCAACTAAATTAAATACCTAATTTGTCTAATATTATAACGTTTCTTTTCAGCTTGGTGATGAATTAAATATCATTTAAATAAATAAGTCAAAACATTATTTTCGAAAGAAACCTGTCTTTTTCTTACGTCATTTAATAATTTGATGTATATTAATTAGTACTTAAATCCAGTTTTGAATGTGTTTTTTTCTAAGAAATGAGTTGTCTATATAAAAATATACTATATTAAATTAATTACACCTTTTGAGCTTTATTTTATAACTTATCACTTATTTAGTTTTTCTGTATTTCACATATAACACAGGAGATGTCCCGTATGACAATTATATATCAAATGTTGCTTGTTTTTATCTATATTCATACAATTATTAAAACAGCAGAATTCTTTTATTTTTTCATGTTGTTTTGTGATCTTATTTACTTTTCATTGCAATTTGCAACATGTTGAATCAACCAAACGTCTTTTTATAATCATATTGTATCGTCTTACAACAATACTCATCATGTTAACTGACATCGTTTCTTGTGATAAATATGTCAGCCTTCCAACACGCCACCATCCCCCGCTGTCAGCCTCTTAAAACCAAGTAGGCACACACCCATTGTAATAGACGGCACAGTCTCCGTGTCTGAAAAAAATGACATCGTCGAATATTGACGTCGCGACGCCTGGTTGGAATCACAATGGAGACGAAACCGTCTTAATGTGAAATGTGTTGCCTCATAAAGATATCTCTCCTCCTCTTCATCCAGACAGCAGTCGACAAGGGATGCAAGGGGGGTGTTAAGCTTGTATTGGACGAACGTAACATGATTTTAATGTTCGGATCATTTTAATGTGGATGAATTTAATATTCATTTCTTCCACCTTTTTTTATAATTATTATGAAACGAAATATGCTTTTTATATCTTTAGACCCGGAATTGCTCAGCGAGTGAGCATTTTTTTTATCATCAGTATATATTCTTGGTGAACAGCTGCTTATTTATTTTTTATGGAATCAGCGATAACTTTGTGGAAGCGCTGATCTATCCAATTAATTCACAATCTACCCATTTAATTGATTTTTCCATTTTCAATTTAAAATTATTATATATATCTTTAATGACATGATTTGATTACTCTATTTAAATACATTCGATCGATTTGTTCAAAGAAATATTCAAACATTCCTGAAATTGCAAACCACTAAAGATAAACTCTATAATTGTCATTTTGTATTACTAAATTTAAAGTTACTAAAAATCGTCAAGTATTTTTTTTATTATCAATAAATTATCTTATAATGTAAAATATCTCATTTATTTGTATAATAGACAAATAGAGTAATTCAAAAAATGTCGATCACAATTTCATGAAGTATCATTATACATCATAATAAAAACGATACAAATTAACATTTAAGTATCATAACTTACAATCTCTAAAAGTCGTGTTTATAGATAATCACAAAAAAACCACAGGAGTGTTAGTTGGTTAGTGAAAAGTAGCACTTTCTTAAGATGCGAGATATATTATACTATTGAGATACACCATGAAAAATACAGACCGCCAATTAGTTCTTTCTAACCATATCATATTATTCATTTTAAAATGTTAGCTTAGATACCAATAGTGATCTTTGCCGGTGATTTTAACAGTGCTTAAAGTATTTTTTATACCCAACTATTTTATGATATATGTAGTGTAGTAATTGCAATTAAAAAATTTTGACATACTTATTTTTGAAAATCTTATAAAGTTTGACTGCATTTACAATATAAAATAAATACATGATTTGGCATTTTTTTGCTGTTATAATGTCGATAAATTCGATAAAAAATGCTGCGTAGCTCCCACAATAAAACATTATAAAATGTTATTCGCCACCTACGCCGGCGTAGAGGTATCGCGAAACTCGCTGCGCTACGAAAGCTTGCGTTCTGCGCTCTCGGAATTACGCTTTTTGCCCTTTTTACAGCACGCCCGCCTCGACAATTGTACTTTTAATATGGCAAACGTCCATCAATTTAGAGACGATATTGCCATATCTCTCCGCGGAGACGGAACGTAGCGAAATAAAACTTACCCACGTCTGTTTCTACGTAATCGTCGTTCATTAGAGTGACTTCACGTCGTGCTACGATGCTCACCTACGACATCTTCCTGTGGCGTATATGTACAGACATGCATAGATGCTGCATTCTCTTTTTCATTTTCCAGTTCTTATTATGTAACATAAAAATCCAATTAATAATAAAATTCCGTACAACTGATTACGATGTATATATATATATATATATATATATACATAAATAATTAGTTTTTTGAAGATCATAATCTACCAATTTAAAAATTGACATATTGTGAGTATTGTTATTTTTTTAAATCACCTTTTTTAACCCATGTCCACTCCCAATGTGAAGCATGATGCCCCCTAATAAAGGTATCTCAACAGTTTCTCAGTTGCCCAACCCCTCGTTTTCAAAGACAGTAAGAAGGGATAAAAAGATAGATCTAGAACAGAACTACTGGTTAGCAAATCGCTCTCACTACTCCAGCTTTTGGGTATAATTTCCGGATACGTGGTCGAGTCCCAACGCCATTGACTTAGTACACATAAGTCACTGGTTCAAATCCCAGTACGGACATATTTTAAATATTGGTTTTTCAATCGATTTATGGATTTCTGTCCGAAGGCGTGGATGTATGCGATGTCTCGAATTCCTTCCTACTCAAATATTTATATTATTGTAAAATATTTACAAGTTACTTGACTCGTTTAAAATACAGGGCGTATTAAGTACGGAGATACTTGCACTTCATTTCTCTCTTCGTACACTTGTTTATAGCTTGTCAGATAATTTTCCCAGTGATTGGACCCCCGGAGAGTTCTTCGTTAAAGTTTTCTCGTAACGGCGAACTACACTTACTTCTAAATATATATTAAGCCGTTTTTATTTTGCTTCTTTCTTAATGTGTTTGTCCCTTAATGATGCTTCTGTTGTCGAGTATTTCTAGTTTGAACAATTCAGCAAAACAGCGTGAACAATTCTACATTAGTAACATTGAATCCAGTGACGTGTTTGATATCTAAAATACAAAACCACAAAAGTGATTATTTTATTGTTAGATTGTAGAATTGCGAGTTATTAATACTAAATGTGTATTATTTATAAATACAATAACACCCCCAATGATATTTTAGCGTACGTAGATGAGCCAAAGACTAACATGAAATAAAAAACAGAGAAAAAGATTATTAGAGAAATTAATTTTAATTAGTAAATAGTAATATTTACAAAAAATAAATATAAAAGCGTAATATTTGTATTGTGTTATTTTCTATTTTAATTGAATTAATTACAAAAATGGTACTTTCCTGTTATATGGACACTTTATTAACATTATATCAAAAAACCTAACCTAACAATATTATAATTTTATATATGGACATTAAATTTTAAAATAATAACCTTACACAATGACTCATTTTTCGGTATACGTCAGAGTGAATAGTTTCATTGTTGAACGTCACTGAGGCAAGAGATACAGTAGAATAAACAGATCAATTAAATTATTTTATAAAGGTTTTTTAATATAATTCAAGTGATGTGCCAATATAACAAGAAAGAACCCAAAAATACATACAAATAAAATTAAAAATTGTCAGTATGGTATGTATATTTTTTTATACAAACAGTTGGCTTTATTTGAGATTATTAAGTAACTCTCGCGTGCTAGAAAGTTCTTTAAACTTAAGACAGTGAAGTGCATTTCCTGCAGCAGTAAATTTCCTTCAAAACTTTGTTTAGCGTATGTGTAAAAGTTTTATCATTCACAACCTTATATACATATTTATATCATGGAGTAAGATTGATTTTATTTTTTTCATTTATCTAGTTCATTAAATATGTGTATTTCTATTGAACCTAAGCAGCAGAACGAAACTTTTGGGGGCACACAATACAGATTTCAAAGTGATCAATTTCTAAAACAATGTATAGAAGATAAAATGCAATATCGTAATTTTAGAAACTCTATACAAATATGAGTTTGTAAAATGTTTATTATACGTATTGACGAAATAAATACAATCTTTCTTTAACACAATAACGACCATTAAAAGCTAATCCGTCACATTGTGTGTATTACTAAAATAACAGTCGAATAAATCCTATTATATTAAGACTATTAAGAGTCAATTTTCTTATAAGCTTTCATTAAAAGTAACCTTTTTCTGGATAAAGTTATATTGACGTTTTTTAAAACATATCTTTTGAATATATTGTGTTTTCAAGACGTGTGAAAGTTTATTTTTATTTATAATAACATCATACAAGATTACTCATGGTATTTTTTTTTTAGCGATGCAGACTCCGGTCGCAGCTCCTGCTCGGCGGGGTCAGGCGGCGCAGAAGGAGCTCGTCATCCAGCGCCGCACCCCCTAATCGCCCCACCACCGAGGCGCCCTCACACCAGAGAAGCCAGCACCAATACGGACACCAGCCAACCGAGCCCGCCAATGCTCCAAGTCAACTCTCATCCAAGAATAGCTCCGCCGAACTTAAAAGCCACTCCTCAAACCTCCCATATATTTCCACAGAAGATCAACCTAACAAGCAGCCATGGAGATCTTCACAGACCTTCGTTAGAAGTCCACGTCTCCCGCAGAGGCGGGCTGACTAATGCTTTTTCATCAATTGATCTCGTCTCTAGTACGCAGATTGAGCAATTAAACCCTATGGCCAGGGGATATTACAATGTAAGGAGGCCTATGGCTTCGAGGTTGAAGGTTAGAAGGCAACCGGTTCAAAGGGCTGCTTCGAGGCTTTATAGGTCTGGTGGAGTGGCAGGGAAGATGGACGACGTTTGTGTAGGGCCCGAGTTTATTGTTCGCGCAGGACACCCCAGTAAAGCATTGGACATCACGAACTTAGGGGTAAGTTATATACTATCGGGTATATATAATATTAAAATAAACTGATAAAATATAAGTTGAAGAGTACTCACTATTTGTAAGACACTAGTAGTTTAAAATAAATAATTAATACGCGCATTGTTGAAATGCGGTGAAGAATCGAATAATCTAGAAGGAATCACTTGAGAAAATAACAATTGACTCGCCAAACAACGCGTTGCCAAAGACGACAACCGTAAATATTTATGCATTTTTCGGAAGAGCGAGTCATAGAGAAGCTTAAAGATTCCTAGAAGCATTGAGGGCATATGTATATAAAAAAAAATAGTAATGACAAAAATATAATAAACAATAAATACTACATTTCCATTTATTTTATTATTATTTTCAATTATATATTTCTTCACCCAATTTCCATACTCGTGTTTTTTTATTAAATTGTTAATATCAATTGCAAATAAACACATGATGTTTTAAAAAGGTTAATATTTGTAAACAGATCGGTAGCTATATTTTAAAATTAAGCGTTAAACTCCATTTCGTTTCGATTACCTTTCTGAAATCAACGTCAGTGGAGCGCTACACGCACACAGATGAGAGAAAAAAATATCTAGGCCCAAATTTGAAGTAGTAGTTTCTAAAAATTTATTCAAAAGTAATAAGAAATTGGTTTATCTTACACTTTTATCTATGCGTTTTATAATGCAAAACAAATGTTTACTTGTCGAAACAACAATAAATAGTATTCTAAGAATGATTCGTATCCAAAAGTGTTTTTTTTGTTTTTAATTTTCGTGTGTAGCAATAGAACAAATAATCAAAATATAAGAGCAAACCTAATCTAGTAAAAATTAACTTACTCCTGAAAGGGTTCATATATAAAAATAGGCATTGCAGTTGATTTCTTAGCCGTAAAATCATTTTCAATTGTTTGAAATAAATTATAACAAAACCACCGAAAATCTTGTATATCTTAAAATATCTACCAATGCTTGAGTACTCACAAATGTGAAATAAGAAAAATACGACATATATTATTAACCAAACAAAGACTTTCTCATCGATAAGTAAAAGATAATAAATACATAATTCAACGTATTATTAAAACATAAATTTATTATTTCTGTGTATGTATACTCAAGCATGTATTCTTGTGGGTAAACAATACTATACTGTGCTCCATCTAATGTATGCTAATCGTATTTAATCAATAATTTATAACTTATTGAAGAATTAAATAATTAAATCATTACAAAGCAAGGAGTGGATGAAATCAGGATCTGTCACAAGCAATAAAGGGATACGACAGCTGATTCCAATACAATCTGTGTTCACAGCCTGCCTGGATTGTAAAGTTAATTTTGAAATTTGACAGGATACGGAAAGCGAGATAATCAACCGGGGGAAGTGATTGATTTCCTTTTGATCTGGTATTTAGGGGGTGGTGTAAAAGAAATATAAAAAGCAAAACAAGATCGTATCGGTTGCCTGGCAAAGATTGATGGACCGTGGATGTTTTTTTTTTCCGGGCAATAAAAAGATGCCTCTTTGACAAATCCCTTCGTGTTTATTTGCGCGTTTTGTCGCGTTCGCTCGCACGAAATAATAATCCATCTGAAATCTTTTGCCAGATGGATTGCCTAAGGAAATTGACCGCTATTTCTATAGCGATTATAGAATGTACACACAATCCTTTTTTACGCGATACATTGGTTTCAGAAATTGACGCGTAAAAAACCTCTTTTTCATTTAAATTGATAAATTGGTTCCAAGAATAAAAATATCGCATAAAAAGTATCAAAAATGTATGAAAAACAAAAATTCACGCAAAAAAGTTTTTTTACTTGATAACCATTAATTTATTTACTTATAATTGTATAATAAGAAAAGACACAGTATTCCTTTGTACTTAATTTCCACATTAAGTTATCAAAATCAGGACCGGAGAGCATTGTCAACTGATAAGAAATAAAATTTAGCAGTGCATTTAGATAAAAACAAATCGGAATGAAAAGGTGTAATAAACCATTGACATTGAAAAGACTTTACAAATTACAGTTGAAATTATCCATAAGTGACTCTAATATAACACAAATTAAAATGTTTAACACCTCTAAAATGTAAGTAAAAAATCATCAAAGTAAGAGTTGGCATATGTATGCATTCATAATTTTATTCAACTTTTAATATAGGAGGTATTTACTGCTGTCACTGTCGGTTGCAAAATTTGATAGGTTAAACCAGCGATACTCAAACTGCGGCCCAAATAGCTCTTATGTGCGGCCCAAAATAATTATAGTCACCAAATATTTTGTCGGTGTTGTTTTCAACACCGAAACTTATAGAAAATCCCTGGTACATGGAAACAGAAATAATTGAACAACTAGCTGCATTGGGATTTGATTATGCAAATTTATTTGATGAATTTATCGAGCTCAAAAACGATAAAAATCTGGAAATTATTTTTAAAGAAAAGAGGCAAGAAGGGGAATATGAAGAATTTTGGAAACTAGTACCCGAAAAATACAAAAATGTGCCCAGCTTCTGCTCACATTATTCTCATCTACGTATCTCTGTTAATCGTCATATTCTAAAATGAAATATGCGAAGAGCGTGTATAGAAATCGGCTTACTGATTCTCACCTTGATGATATATTAAGAGTAGCCTGTAGTAATCAGGAACCTTATTTGACGAAAATAGTTCAAAGTTTGACTCAATATCATAATTCACATTAGTTTTTATTTTATTTTTTCCTTTTCATCTTAAACTTAAAGTTGTATCTAGAAGACTACTTTTAGCAGTAAATTTTACTTTTTTTGTAATTTTTTTTTGTATTTTGTTATTTATGCTGTAAGTCTTCTTTAATAAATAAATATCAACAAAAAATAAAATAGTTTTATTTTGATATCATAATACATACATAATCATAATACATAAATAAAAAAAAATATGTTGCGGCCCACGTAGAAAAGCAAAAATCGGAATCCGGCCCAGAGGAAAAAAAGTTTGAGTATGGCTGGGTTAAACCGATCGCCATTTTTTTAAACGAATGTGTTGAATTTTGTTCTGATCCTTTTGATGAATTGCTGTTTTTGCCTAGATGCTTGATTTGAGTCAATTATTAATACTTTAATTTGTTTTTTTGGTTCAACGGTAAACTCTTTATGCTTAAATTCACAGCAAGCGATTATGAAAATCGTCAGTGAATCTGATATGAATGTCATTAAGTTTTTTCTTTGTCAGAATATTCCCCCAATATTTCAAAACAAGTTATTATTGTTTTACTTTTATTTTATTCACCCCTCCCCCGAACCAATGACAGCCACTCACAAAAGAAAATATTTTGAACCACTATAATATAACACCACGTTAGGACAACAGTCCGGCAAAGTTCACCGAACATAAGATGAAAGGGTTAAGGGGCGAAAGCCCGACACAGCCCTACAAATGAACAGACCCAACCGAACCGTTTTATAAAACTTTTTATGCGACGCAGGATTTCCTTTTAATGCTGCAACTTAGCCAACGTACAGGAACAGATTAAACGCCACACCAGTTAAGAATAAAAATATTTGTTTTTTTTTATTATTTATACTATTTAATTATTAATTATTCGGTTAAAAAAATATGCCACGTGTTCCGTTAAAATTTCCGGATTTACAAATTGTTCCATTGCAGAAAAAGTTTAGGAAACCCTGGTTTATAACGTCATATCGGAAACTTTTTTTACTTCAACTAGACGGAACGAATTTTACCGATAAACCATTTTTTAAAGATTAATCAATCTTCTACTGGAACTATTTAAAGGTCATCAGTAACTCATCTATATTTTCAAAGAGGCACCACAAACCAATACCCAGCTGTTTTTATTTCAAATAATTTTGTTTATCTTCATTATAATTATTTTAGATTCTTATTTATTTATAACAACAATGATTGATGATTTATAAGCTAAAAAATAATGAAGATTTATAACTTTGTGTTGTTCCACTGATTAAGTCAAACGAAAAAATAGTTTGATAAATGCTGGTTTAGTATTATTTGTAATGTTTCATTTGAATGAATATATATTATTTCATTTTCATTTTGAATTCATTTTATAACTTTTAATTGATTATCAAACACGCTTCTCGTCATAAAAAAACATAAATCAGTATCAAAAACTCACAACAGACTGCTTAAAAGTTCATTCTTCGCAGTTATAACTCAAAACTTTCAAATTAATGGCTTCTAAAAATCATTAAAAGCACTCGCGACATGTTTATAGGTACAATTAAAAAAGTATAACCTCCCCAAAATTCTTGGCATTTGTTTCGCCATCTTTCTCGCTTCACTCTGAATTTCTAGAATATTACGAAAGCTGTAAATTTTTACGTTGACAAATAAAATGGCCTCCTCAGTCTATTTAACTTTTTAATTATATTAATTTGTTACAAAACCTTCGCCTTCCTAAAAATGAGACACGAAAGGGGCAGAGAGAGACCTTGGGCTCTTTGAACCTTTTGATTCGAAGCATAAGCGAGTTCATACGGTTTTGTGTGCGTCGAGAGATTTCAATATGTCGTGAAACAATTCAATTATTGTTTTATTTTAGCGCATTGTTCTAATTGAAATAAAAACATTATTAGAGGGTAAAAATATCAAAGTATTTTTGTTCTATAGTTTTAGTTCTACAGTACAGAACACTGTAGAACTAAAATACTTTGATATTTTTACCCTCTTATAATGGAGTTCTGCCAAGTAAATGCCAAATCAATTGACAAAAAACATTATTAGTTCAGAATTTCGACTGAAGGTGCTTGATGGAAGTTTAATGTTAAATTTGAATTATTTGAATTGTCAGTTCGAGTGTATTTGTGCACTGGATAAAATCAGAAGATGCCGAAAGTCGAAACCCGGGTCGTTATCGACAAAATTTATGGAAGTGTACAAATTTAAATTATTAGTACAATTGAAAATATACTCAACAGAACAAATACGTATACACGTATAATGGTTAGTTCTGACGATGGCGAAAGCCAAAACAGCTCTCAACTAATAATATAAAAACTTTATAACTAAATACGTTGCTATTTTTACTTTATTATAATAGAGTCCTACCAAATAAATGAAAAATTCAACCAATTATGGTATATTTTTACTAATGTCTTAGATATTAGAAATGATTCTTTGTTTCCACGTCTTTTGTGTAGTAAGTATTCAAGTTTAATAAACGAAATTATTAAATATATTTCACGGATAGCTAAATATTTTTGTATTTAACAATACTCCGACAAGGCGGAGCATTTTCGATTATTATAAAGACTTTTTCATCAAGAATTCCATTGCTTAAATTCATCTTCTCTTCAGCTTGGTGAGAATGAACTCCTCATGATAATGAGCATATAGTTAGGTTTTCGTTATCTTAATATATCGCACATATCAATCGTCATGTTTATTGGACAGACAACTTCAAATAATAAAAATTGCAGTTATGTGTAAAACAATTGCGCTCTATAGCGTCCAGTAATCAGATAATTTGAATTATAAAATTTCGATAAACTTCGAAAGAATTTAAAAAAAAGTGTTGGTTTCGTCCGGGTCATTACACGAATAGCTCTCAGTGTTCTACTACTGAATTCGACTTAATCTACTTACAGCTGTAATTATAATGTATACATCTCAGGCACATATGAATAATACATGTATTAAAAAAATAAAACACTCATTTTTATTAATTCCACGTTTATTTTATATGATCAGGTTACACAGGAATTATAAAATAAAGTTGACGATTGTTTCGGCTTCTGTTCTGACGATAGTATGATGCCAAAATAACTATCACAAAATTTCATTTGTTAATCTCTTGTAGCATCAGTTATTACCGAGTTCTCGTTGTTACTAACTTGTTAAAAATAAATGAAATAGATATATAGAAACATGTGCAATAGCGATGTTATCAACGGTTTCTTTAAAACAGGGCCGTGGAGTCGGAGTCTAAGTATCAGACTATTTTAACTGGAATCGGACTCGAAAAAAACTAATATATTCCAGTAATTTAAAAAAAATGTGTATTCAAAAGATTAGGGTCAAAAGTGGCGTCACTGCGTGCTTTTTAACATACAAAATAATTAAAGTCTTGTTTTCAGCTATGGTCGGAGTCGTCTGTTTTCTCTTGACAACTCTACAGTCCTGCTTAAAAAACCCCCCGAATATAAACTGTGTATTGTTAATCTTTTGTAAAGTGTTAATAATCTGAGTAAAATATATATTTTTTAAATCCTGCAAGCAAATTAGGAAATTAAATTATAATGGTTCGCATCTTATCATCGAAGTTAAGGTAAGACCCAGGCTTTTGAGCCACCGAGAAATCTAACAGCCCTACTCACGAAAATGTACAAATTGAAAACGAGGCAGACACAAAATGTTCAACTAACTGCGAGCCCTTTGCATTCCTCTCAGATACGAAACTCTCGTTGAACAACTTTTGTTAAAATGCTTCTTACCGGGAGCAGATATTGTTTTGACAGATGATGGAATATTGTGAACCACATGCCTCAATTTCGAATATTTCTTAATGTAGACCAGTGGTTCCCAACGTGGTTCCTGTGGACCCCCAGGGGTCCGTGAAAAATTAAAAATCATTTGGGGGTGCGTGGACAACGTCAGGGGGTCCGCGGATATATAGTCAAATCTCTACTACTCTTTGGAAAAGAGAGTTTGAGCGACTGACTTACATACAGTTCTCTTAGAAAAACATCTGTTAAGATACCTCCATTAAGAAGCCATTTGCTCCACGTTCGAAGCAGGTATGGAAAAAAATACCTTTCAAGTCATTAACTTTATTATTTCACTTGGGGGTCCACGGTCAGATTTTTGCTATGAAAGGGGTCCACGAGCATAATAAGTTTGGGAATCACTGATGTAGACGAAACATTACGCTTTCAATTTTTATACAATTTTTCGTCATACAATACAAGACTACGCATAAGGAAATATTGGCAAAGCCTGCAAAATGATTTTCTCGCCATGAATTAGTACATGGGTGGGCAAGTAAGCGGTTACCCCCACTCTTTAAGTTCGTGTCAATTGCACGAGTCGTTCTGCTGATTGGATTGCAGGAAAAACGCAAATGTATTCATATTATAATTAATAAACTTTTATAATTTAAGTCCGGTACACTTCGCGGAAATATTTTCATCGACAGTTTACCAAGAAATATTCAAGATTATTAAATATAGTTTTTTTCCAATGCAGAGCCATTTGCACTGCTTGTATATTTCACTGAAAAACGATACACTTATAGTATATTATATTCAACAATTTAAATTAAATAGGAATTGAATTTCTGCAACAAAGTTAATAAATTAATATCATTTTTATTCAGTATAACAATAACCCATTTTTTGTTAAATTTGAAACTGGTTAAATTATTTAATTGTTAATTGCATTCCTAGCTATGTGATTCATTAATTAGATATATAATCATGTAGAACTGGCGATTACGCATATATTAGTATTTTTTTGAACAATTAAAATAAGGTTTGTAACAAAAGCGGCAGTTTACATAGTCTAGAATGGCAGTTATTCAACATATTTCGCAAAACAATGTTAGTTTTACAAAAAATGCAGGATAATACTAATATTTATATTAAAATAAATATTTAACATTTTTAAACATTTTTGGATTGTGAAAACTGTCGCCTTTGTTTCTTGAGCACTCATATCAATGATTCAAACACGATAAATTAACATTGTGAAAATTCATTTTCATACACTATTGTACATACAATACTGATAACTTTGTTATTACGCTAGTTGTCAATTTTCATTGTCAATAGTCAATCATCAGTTGAAAATTTTCGCCATGCTTGAAACCAGTACTGACCATATTAAATATATGTTGAATTAGTACAAAAGGGTGTTTTTTTTTTTTAAATATAATGTCTTTCCACCAAGTAATACTTTGAAACTGATTGAATATACTATTTTAGAAAATGTAACGATTGCTTTGTTTGTGATTTCCTCCCACGTGTCCATCGCCACCACTAATTGTTTCGTAACATTATTTTCAGCAGCAGGGCGACAGAAAAACAGTGGTCGTTATTCTACTAAACGGCCAGAAAATCGATGTGGCATGCGACCCTAATACCGCAACAGCAGGCGAAGTATTCCAGGCAAGCATTTGTTTTACTCAAAAACACATACCTACTATTAATTCTTTTTTTGCTGAGCGCGATTTGTATACCTATCGCAACGCGCTGTTCTCCTGGTACTTTCTCGCAAATCGCTCTCGGTATTTTGACCTCATCCGCTCGTTACCGTACACCGCAAACTCGCGTCATTAGTGTTTTAAAACAATTATTTTTGCTTCTTCTCACCTCTAAAATTTTAAGCAGGAACACACAAAAAAACTTTTTTTAATCCTAATCCTAATGTCAAGTCTGCACTATAATAACTTTATAATTATTTTTTTCTTAAAATTGGTAAATATCTATGGTGTAGTATGTTTTATTAAATGTGGTTCCATCACTTTTTCAAATTTAGAATTTATCACGAATTAAATAAAGGTAAATATGATTTACAATCTTTACATCTTGCTATTATTTTTCTATCTAAAAAATAATTAAATGACGCTAGTAAAAATTCAGCTCCGTATGAAATTTAATTATGAATAGTAAAATGTAAAATTTTAAATGGAAATCAGAGAAACCGATAATTTACGCTGAATGAATATTACATCAATATGGGAAAATAATATAACATGTCAGAGGGAACTTCTTAGAACATACCATAAAGCAAATTTTAAATATGGCGACGAATTTTCGTAATTCACGTGAATTACCGGTTTCCTTGATTTCAACGTTGGTTTTTTTTAAAACTTTCGTATCCGCAATTAAGCTTCCCAGAGAATTGCATTTTTTTGCGGAATTAAGAAAATTTTCGAAAAGAAAAAGAGAAGCTTATTTGTAAAGCAGGCATGCACAACCTATTTTCTCTAGCGGGTCACATAAATTTAATTAAAAAAATTAAATTTGCATAACTCATTTGCAAAAATGTTTTCTCTTGGTTAGCAGATATATGCATATAGAAATATAAACAAACTTCTCGCAGTTTCATACAAAAACAACTCGAAATATCGTTTCATGGTTTTGTCAATGTTGCCATAAATTTTTATTGTGTTGAGATATAAGACTAAATGAATCACTAAATAATGTGACAAATAATAATCATCGCCTTTTTACAACTGTTCATTAAATATTATTTTCTTTTTCAGGCAATCATACAATCTGAGAGATTCGAACACAACTTTATGTTGGGAATATCAGCCCTGGTCGGTGGTGACTTTATCTTTCTGCCTGATGAATACAGAATCAGGAAAGTAGCTCCGGAAAACTGGCTGGGAAGCAATTCGGTGAAGAAGAAGAATCCTAAGAAGCCACTGACAGCTGAAGATGATGCGAATCTCTCACTGTTTTTGAGGATAAAATTCTTTATGCCAGCAAATTTATCAAAAGCTGTTAAGTAAGTAGGACAAAATGAATTCATTGCGACTTCAGTATAAAGCTATCTATATTGTTCAATAAAATTGTTATGTATCATAAATCGAGTGATAAAACCTCTTGGACTTGCATACTGTTCGGTTGCAGTGTCTAGAGCATGTATGGGTAACCACTGGCCCGCCGAGCTATTTTGTTCGGCCCTGATTCATCTCGGCGAAGTAATAGAGAAAGAAATTAATAGTCCCAGGGAGCCAATATTGCTAGTCTCGTAATTCAAGTTCAAGGCCAATGTTCACACTAAATTTAATATTACACAGTATATAATATTAATATCATGTCATTTATTATAGAAATAAAAAATATATAAGAAGTAGTAATGTGTTTTATTTAATGAAATATTACTTTATTATGTTTAATAATTTGGTCCGGCCCTTGACTCGGAGACAGAATGATAATTTGGCCCCAGACCTAGGAAAGGTTGCCCATGCCTGGTCTAGAGCTAGAATCTTTGTACTAGACTTTAAATACATTTACATAATAATAGATTATAAAATAAACTAATACAAATTCAGCTGAAGAGTATTTACTGTTTGAAAACATGTAATGAAATGAAAATAATTGATGCAGGCATTATTAAGATGCGGTAAAGGAATCTCTTAGAAAAATAACAGTGGTAAATGTACTAAAATATGCATATGTACATATAATATGAGTTCTGTTCACATAAAATCAGGGTTTCACTGTAATATATTATACCTGATGCTACAATTCATATGAATGTTCTTCATATCTTTTTCTAGGGGCGGAGCATGGCGGGGCTGGGTTTATTTGCAATTACGACGATCTGTTGTCGAGGGACAGATTACATTGCAGCTACCGCAGCTGGTTGAGCTTGCTGGATTTGCACTGCAATCTGAGTTTGGAAACTACAGTCATAGGGTAATTTGAAAGCTTTAGAATTTTCTGGCTGTTCATATTGGATGATTTGTTTCAGATTGAAACTGAAAAAGTACTTTTCAATGATATACCGTGTTGATTTGGTTAACCGTTTATATTTGACAATATCACATAATTAACAGTGTTACTTAGGTAATGGTTGAATAATTAATAAGTGGCACCCTCTAATTCAATGGTTTATTTATGAATCCGAATTATAACAATAAGTTAAACACTTTATTTATTACATTGTATAGTTACATCATAGCGGCAATTATCGACTAATAAGAGAAAAATCAATGTCGCCTCTATGAAATTCGAGTGAAAATAAAGTGTGAGTGGTTAAAAATACTAAGAGTCAATTTTCCCCAACACAAAAGATATCCAAATAGAATATACAAAACATAAACATGTGAACATGACAAAAAACAAAATTTAAAACTTGCAATCAATGAAATATAAAGGTTCTTTATTTGCAGCCAATAAAATAAAATTAAATATCAGTTACGCGTTATAAAAGTACATTTAAATGGACAAAGACAGTGACGAATGACTTTTTTTTCTTATTCTAAAAGGGTAGTGTTGTTTTCATAATTTTTTCATAATTAATATAAGCGGTGTTCATGCCACCATGCATTGCCTTTATATTGTTACACTATATGCAGTAATCAAGTCTTGATGAATTTGTTATATATGTACTGTAATTAATTATATTATAACACCTGATTGATTGGAATCTACATTTTTTTAGGAACACTTTTCAGGGGACTATTATCTGATGGAGCATTATCTTCCAGAAGGATCATATTCTGAAGATGATGCTGAAGTTCGTGTTCAAGTTAAACAGGTAAATTGAAGATCCATCATTACATCGCAACATAACAAATGAATGTTTTACTTCAATTAATGTTTCTATACAAAACATTTATAAAAATGTTATATCCAATGTAAAAGCATTTCCTTTAAGTGTGCAGTTATTTTATCCAGTATTTTTAGTAAAATTTTAAGTGTAAATAGGACAACAGATAGAAAAATATTTCAATTACACTTTTTTAAATTTGTCATAATAAGAGTCTCAGTTGAAAAGTGTAAGGCAAAGCCAGAGATGGCGTTGGAAAAAATACCATGAAATGTCTCCGCAGATATACTTGTTTTACAACTAAATGATTGCTAAATATCATAATTTTATATTTTCAGGCACATGAATCTCACAAAAATATGACATCTGATGAAGCCAAAGAAAGCTTTATTGCATTAGTCCAAACATTTAAGGATTATGGATCACATTTTTACACTGCAGTTTGGGTAAGGAGTTTCTCAAAAGTTTCTAATTATTTAATTACTCTTTGAATGGTTCAAGAAGGCACTAAATTCTTCTGTATCACTGAGATATTATCTAAATGCAGAACCATAGTTTCAACGATCGGCTTCCTATGAAAAATGCACCTTGTGATTGTAAATAGAATAAATTTCGCTAATACTTTGCAGATCCATATAATGATACATAATATTAAATTCAATGTGACCAGAGTGGCGCCACTGCATATGCAGCGTTCTAGACAATTGTGAAGAGTACCATTCGTGTCACTACGACACTGATAAATGTTTGAACAATTTGTGAATCATTTTCTATTTATCATATTTCTTAATGAAAACATATCAATTATTATAGACTTTTTAATAAAATAAATAAAATAATAAATAAATAACACATATTTTTAATTTACACCTTTTGATAAATAATACCGTTGATAAAAGTCAAATTCATTGTTAGATTGTTGATATTTGAATTATGAGAGATTTTAATTCTCACCAGCATTCTAAAAGATCCATGGAGCAGTTTAACTAAACAATTGCTCACCTTTCTAAAGAAAACACTTACACCACATTGACTAAAGATGGCAGTAACTGGTCAAGAATATAGAAACACTCTACGTGCCATACAGTGATTTTAGCTCTATTCAAACAACATTTGTAGAATGGGGTAGATCATGTGCTCCGTATGAGCTATAATGAGCCGTCAAAGACAGTAAATGTCTGGTTTATAATATCTTATTTTAAAATTTAGAAACCATAAATTGTTGCTGTTATCTTTTTGTTTTTATAATGCAACAGCCATCATTCTGGATAGGAATACAGGGAAGAGATTGCTAAAGATAACCATTCTATGACTGATTGATAGATTTAAATTCTTACTATGTGTTCTTATGTTATGTGAACAAATAAATTTCAGGCAACTAGGGATGGATATGCCAGGGATGTTTGGTTATCAATATCTCCACGTGGAATGATTTTGTATTCTCGGAATACTTGTATATCTGCTCTTCCTCGAGATACTTATGCTGGCAACACTAATAGCAGGGTTCTCCTTCAAAGCTTAGCGTGGCAGCACATTCACACGTTGTATTACAATAAACGCACGCTCTATGTTGTACCTAACGATAAAGCTGGATCTGGCAATACCAAGACTGGGCTGAAATTGAAACTCAAAATGGAATCTAACAAGTGAGTAGTTTATTTGATTTTTAGAGTAGATATAATTGATTTTATAGTGAAATCTGACATCCATAGAGTGTCAAATAGTATAGCACAAAATGTTTCTTGAAAATTTGACAATAGTTAACCTTTTATTTACAACTGTGAAAAATCTATAGTTAAGGGTAAGAGAGCTAAAGTCATTGTCGAATTACAATGTTAAAAGTATTTATATTCGTCGCAATAAATTTTAAGGTAGTCAGAATAATATTTTTAAATTTTTAAATCGATTATTAACTTCATTATTTAATAATTTAAGATTTCCACTGAAGATGCTTGGTGGAATTTAAATATTACATTTGAATCATTCAAATTATGTGCATTCACACAAAGAAATAATAAATAAAACATAAAAAAAATTATCCTCAAAACAGTGATTAACAAAAATTTAGTTAATGCCGTTTATTTTTGTGTATTATATTGTAAAATCTTTTATCCGTAAATACAGTTACTACAGATCAGCATTGATAATTGCGTCATAATACATTTTCGATAGAAAAAGATAAGCATGTTGTAAGGAATATTTACCATGTATTTTGTGTGCATTTTATTTATTATCGATGCATGTACTTTCATTTGATATTTGCTAATTCACGACTGTCTTGCAGTGAATGAAGCTTGCGAAGTTACATTCATCTGTCAAACCGACGTTAAATGTCAGTTTGACAGATAGATTTTGTATACAAAATTCATAGATAACGATCGCAAAAAATATAGAATTCTATGGCGCTAGTTCGCGTCAAAGGTGAAAGCTTTTGTATAAAATTCGCCACTTTTTCCTACTAGACGTCACGATGGATAATTTTAGGTGAATTGCTTTTGGTGCAACCTTACCGTTAAGTATGTGTTAAAGAAATATGCATACAGTCAAATTAAAACTGACAAATTCAATGACAACAACTATTAAAGTTTCATTTAACATTTAATTGAAATGTATCTAGAGAAATATTGGATAACTAGCTCATGTATTTTTTTATAATGTTATCAAAATTATTGTTTTCAAATGGTCTTCAAAGACAAATAAAAGAAAATATAGGTTCATGTTCTTATAAACAATAACAAGATGAAACTAATATGAAATCTGTCAATATTACTAATCAGAATTACCTAAGTTATCATTTACCTACACGTGCAATTAGGGCGCCATTTGTTTTAAGGTTTTTGAGATTCCACAATAATTATTTTTATTTTGTACAGCATTCATAGTGCCCCGGCCAGAACTGTGTGTTGATTATAATAAGATTGCTTATATCGATTGGAAATTATAATGCTTTTTATTTTTCAGGAGCTATTTTACATTTTGGTTAGCATCCCTGCATCATCGATTTTACATGCGACTCCATGCTGATATAAATTCCCTCTTGAACATTTCCGACGAATTCAGTATCCCTCTTCAAAAATTCAATCACAAAGAGGCGACTCAAAACATTAAGCCTGTCGAAAAAAATGAAGTTGTCGCAAATCCATCTGGATTGCAAAATCCCGAGGCATGGTTAGATGAATGCAGTAACTACCATGACAGCTATAATTTGGCTGTGCGAGGTCAATTTAAATTAGCAAGGAGGAATTCTAAAAATAACGAGATGCATGATGGAAGACTAGAGGAGTTTCAGAACAAAGAAAATGAAAAACCAAACAAGAACAGCTGTCAACCAGGGTATGTGAATAATTAACCACTAAAAAAAAACACATACACCAATGCCTATTGATCTTTATAAATTAAAAATGATCTCCAAAGGTACTGGCTAAGCTTCAGACTCACTCAATTTCCGTGTCTCATACTTCATTTTCAAATGAAAAGAGAAAGTGTATTTACAATAACACTTATCTGATCAAAGGAGACAAAAGTTTACTCATTTTTTTTTTGTGTCTTATCAACTTTTGCAAATTTCCCAATCAATTCAATTTTCCATATCTAATATAACTTTCTATCTTCGGTTTTATCAGTTAGATGTCAAACCAAAGAACATTTTCAAAGGCATAAAGAATTTTATTTTGTATCATATTGCATTTGATTTATGTGGTAATTTATTATAATGCACTATCATGGACAAACGACTAACTGTAGAAACGCAACATACAAAACATTCCGATACAGACTGTAGACTTAAATCTCAACAGGGTGATGTTACACAGAGGGAAGATGATGTCACTATATTTTGTAAAGCATTGATTCTAGATGTTCCATTAAAATTGAGTGTTTGAATTTTCCTATTATCATTATTATTTGAACGTTTTGATTTTCAGAGAAAAAGAAACCTGCTGGTGCCCTGACCCTTCTTCGATGGATACAGCAAATGCCAGCAGTTCGGAAGTGCTTTCATCTCCAGAAAGTTGCAGCTTACCGAGAAGGCTTGGTGTTAAGATGGGTACCAGAGCATATCACGGCTCGAATGCGTCAACATCTTTTCACCATAAGCAATTCCACTCATTAGATGCAACACAATTAGGTAGATAAAATGATTGTACTCAGAGGAGACAAATTTAGTCACTGATAAATTATCTAATATCTTCAAATTGAGGAATATGGAGATGCTTTTTATAATTTCAAACTGCTGGGAAAACTAACCATTGAAACGAAATCCAGTTGTGGAAGCATCTTTGAATGTATTGTTCATAAAGTTATGATGATTATGTGAGTATTTATAACATTTATATATTTCATATTTCAGGCTTGTCACCAACATTTTCAGATCAAATGAATCGGCTCAACTTCTCTCCCGAAAGACTTGTCCAATCCGACATTGAACTAGCATCTACTTTAAGCGATTCGGATGATCTGTCATCTAGTAGAAAGTTACGCACATGCAAAGTGGATAGAATGAATATTTTGCCGCCGAGAAATTACAATATTGAAGCTAGCAGAAGCTCAGCTAATGTAAACAGTGCGTATGTTATTGGTAAGTAACAAGAGATCACATTATATTCCTAATATTAGTTTGCATTTTTAGAAATAGTTTGCATGGTATTTATTCAAAAAACTATTCATGCCAAAAACTATCATCAAGAGTAAATAAATTGTCTGGCGATATAGTTCTGTATCGCTCATGCTAATTTGCTTATGCAAAAGCACAGAAAGCCTTTGTTTTTTTAATGTTTTCTTCATTGTAATTTATACATTAGGGTACCAGATTATTAAGACATAGTTTATCATATTGGTGTACTAATGTAATATAATCTTAAACACCATGTAACAACATTATGTATCAAACAAAAACATGCAAAATTAAAAAAATTAGCACCAAATAATATCATATATTTGAAAAGTATTACAATTTACATTGACTTTGAATTTCACACTTTATTTGCCTGAACTCAATACTTCATTTAAGGAATGCTCAATATGTCTTAGGCTAAGGCCTCAGTGGCCGCATTTGTGGTGCAGGTGTAGAGCGTGTATGTCAAACACTATCTGGCCACACATGACATTGAAATTGTATGCATGCATCAAGTATTGAAATGACATAGTTAATAGATTGACATCAATATTATAACTTATTTAATTTGGAATACAATATCCAAATAAATAACCACCATCCTTTAAATTGGAAATAACCTTTGACAAAAAGACAATATTCGAAATACCTTGTTTGCAAGTATGTATCTCTAGAAGTGTATTAATTATTGTTATTTAGTATTAAGATATCGTCGCCTGAGAACTGTCCTTAGGCATCTAAAAAATGTAATATTGAGATGATTTGCAATGCTGAGCTTATTTTAAGATGTGTTAAAGTGATTTATCTAAAATAGAAAGAGACTTTTCTCTTGGAGAAAAACCACCAACATTATTGGGGGAAAAGGAATCTGTCTAGCAAAATAAAAACACCAATTTTTTTATAATTTAAAATTTCGACTGAAGGTGCTTGATGGAAATTCAATGTTAATTTAGAATTATTTTCACTATGTACACTTCCACAAGATTTTTGTGTAAGATAATGAAAATAATTCTAAATTACCAATTTTTTTATTTGTCCCAGTATTGTTTTCAGGCGACAATACATTAATGATGAAAGCATAAAAGGCAGTTTATACTAAATGAATTCAATGATAAACCATTCAAAATATTTTTGACATATTATATGAAATTTTCTTTGTTGACAAACCAAAGCTGGGGATATAGTATTTTTTTTATTGTAAAACAAATTATTTTCTTCTCCAAATTCTTACCTTTCTTATTTCGGTATCTTTCACCTGAGTTGTTAAGTGAAGTATATTAAACACATCATAATATATCAGTGTTCAAACTGAATACATATATTGACAACTAGACATAACACATGGTAATATTTGTATGTCTTATCAATGTATTTAAACCTTGCGCTTAAACCCTTGGCTGTTTATGTTGCTGTTATATATTTATTATGTTTAAAAGATTGATAGCTTGGGTTGCTTAATTTTTTTATCTTTTATGTTTTCAGAATCTCCTCAAGCAAACAATAACACATTCGCCTACCAGCCACACAATGATGAAACTATGATAAATTGCTCTCTGCAAGACAGGTTAAACACCTTGGGTTGTGTACAATCAGAAAGGTGCTTTCGAACAGTCACTCTGGTCAGAGATGGCAATGGAGCATTAGGAATGCAAGTTGCTGAAGGTTCTGACGGTTAGTATTTATAAAAATTGTCAAATAGATGGTGGATTATTACTTTATTTACATTCTTAGCTGTAGCCATACCGCAACAACAACAAAAATTGTCATTCATGTCGTCATTCTAGCAAAAAAAACTTCAAATCAAAAATTCTTGTTGTATAAATGAATGTTACTATTGTGGCCCCATACATTTAAAATGCATTTTAAAGATTATTCATTCTCTAAAAATGGATGCCACAAGGTTCATTAACAGCTTAATGACCACGGACGCGTATTTGAGTCTTTGAAAAACAAAGGTTGCTGGCCGGCAGACTCATATATGCGTATAGGCGAAGTATCTGGAAGCTACGAAAATTAAATTTTGGAAAGATATCTAAATTTGTTAACAAATTATAGTTAAAAAGTACAATTTTTGCGAATTTTTCGCAAAATTTTATTTTGCCAGGTGAAATTTTATAAAAAAAACGAGCGGTCGTTAAGCTGTTAAGGCTCAGGGTATTTAAGCTGGCGTTAAAAATGAAATTATTGATTGATATTGATCAACATATTGAATCGATCCAAAAAATGTATATTTACATGAAATACATGGTCCACCTAATCAAAAAAAGTGAATTACTGATCTTTTCTGTTTTCAATATGTGTGGCAAACAATGCTTTTATGTTTCAAGCTAAAATGGTTTGTTTTATGTTGAGATTATTTTTTTCTATGGAATAATAAAATAAAACAAAATAATATAATTTATTAGCTGATAAATTATGCTTTTAAATAATTATATGCAAAATAAAATTTGAATTGCCAGATACCAGCATCAACCAGATTTAAAATATTTTGAATATATTGCTAATTAAGAATTGAAATATTTTTTTTTCATTTGGTTATATTTAGTTTTCGAACATTCTTTTTCTTATTAAGTGTAAAAGTATGTAACCATATAAATTAAAATTGAATTTGTGTACTTAATACTGTGTAACTATTATGTGGATTTGTATAATATATATAAAACGGGAATGTGGTTCTCATTAGACTCATGTGTGCCCATTCATGGTATATTAAATTTTCAAAATGAAAACTGCAAACTGACAACTAAATACTAAATTTCGTTAGTAAAAACTTTGGTATTCTGAGTATTTCCTAATCTTTTTACCACAGTGGTCATTGTTTATTCCATTGTACAGCCACTCCTCGTTTTACAAATGGGATATGTTTGATGAAACATGGTTTAATGAAAGATATGTTCTATTTACATTGAACCATCAATTTCAAAACTGTGAAAGAATAATCTGTTAAAAAAATGTATAAAGTGTATGTTCCAATTTATGTTTTGCTTATTGAAAACTCGTAACTGTTTGTATTACATGGTCGACATCAAAGCGAATGGAAAGCGACTAAGTGCGGCACAAAAATATCAAATGGTCTCCGCCGCGATAGAGTGTCATACGTGATAAAAAGCACACCGCAATCAGTTTATTCTATATTTTGATTCGCTTTAAACCGCGTTCCAATCGTGTTCGCAGTGACTTCGCCCACGTAATACGTAGCATAGTATAGGTAAAAATGACTGAAAGGTCTTGATGCTACATCGGGGTTGATAAATTGTTGATGTTAGTGTAAACTATTCCTCCCTTATTCAAAATAGTGAATGGTGTTATGCTTCATTGCTTACTTTTGTTTGATTTTCTTTTAAATTTCATCTGTTTCTTTTTCAGGAAATGTTTACGTGAAATCCATCACTCCTGGAGGATCCGCATCTCGATTGAAGCAAATTTTTCCCGGAGATCAAATCATTTCTTTAAATGGTCAAACACTATTGAATCTTAGTTATAATACTGCATTATTAATGCTTCAAAATGCCCCCAAACAGGTTGAAATCATTCTACTTCAATCGGTTTCTGCAGAGGAAGGAATGAAAAAATTGGGCAATACTTCTCATGGATTGTATCGCGATATGTATAAGAAACAATCTTTCTCTTCTGATCTTAATAGTAGTAATATAGTTGCCAAACTTCTCAACGGAAGTACATTCTCCAAGCTATCGCTTTATAATAGTTCCAAATCAACTCAAGATCCAGAAAATAATGATCAATCTAGCGACTCTCATAATAAAAGCCGTTTGGATAACCGGTCAGCAAAATCTACTAGTCAGCTGTTCGATAATGATTTATTGAACGTAGAGGCGTTGAAGACAATAAATGTTTTGCTGGCACTAACAAAACGCAACATTGAAAGAAAAACTAGCCTTAAAAATATTCATGAAAACGACGGTCAGGAAGCGACAAATAGTAACGCGTTAAATAAACATATGGATTATAATGATATGTATCAGTATTCATCATCAACCGAGAGCACTCCTTCGAAAAAGCATGTCAAAAGTAAACATCACTCGTTCAGTATGAACCAAGAGAGCAGGAATCTCAAGCGGAGACCGCTGAGCGTGCATATCCCGGCTGACGTGGATCTATTTGAAGCATTAGATTCGAACGACAGCTTGGATAATAGTTTTAGTTTCCGCACAAGGTCCTGTGATAATATTACAGTATTGAAAGCAAATAATAGTGGTCTGAGTAACGCCAATTCTACGGGTCAGCTTAAATTAACACCAATCAAAAGTGTGCTTACTGCTTCCGATGAGAGAACTCAGATCGGAGCGCAGAAGGGTTTCGGTTTCGGCAGGAAGTGGGTGGGCCGCGTCAAGTATCCGGTGACCCCATCAAAAATCAGCTCGGGTAATCCCGGCAAACGAAGCGAGGAAGCGCCGGATACTCCGCCCCACTTCGCATACGGGAAATCCCTCTCGGATGATGAACAAATTTTCATATGATTTTTTAACATTTTAAAAAGCGCAACCGTTTTGAGATTCTGATTCTCGAAATATTTCTATTATAATTATTATGGATGTATATTTGGACATTTGATAACTTTTTGTACATCAAATTGCTTGGAATGTGATAACTATATTATATTAAGTAGATTAGTGTGTAAATTTGGCCTAAATTTATGACAGCAGATCAGAGGAATCAATCGATTGGAATGGTTTTTTGATAAAACGAATGTTCCATATGATTTTATACTTTTTCATACATAATACAATTTTGTCACAAATAAAAATTTACTGATATTTCTAAAACGTAGCGTAGTTTGTAACAGGGCTATTGTTGTCAGTGTTTGACAATACAAGGACCAACTTTAAGAATATGATTTGATTAATCTTTCGATTGTTTTAAGGAACGGATGAAGTAATTGAGGGTATTCTGATCAGTAATATAACAATAACTGAGAGCTTCCTAGTATTTCTCTAAATGTTTCAAGTGCCAATAATAATTAACCTGAGTGTTTAATATTTGTAATGTCTTAACTATTTGTCGGTGTAAAATGTTTTATCATAGATAATAATAATATATAGTTAGGGTGATTGTTAAGTTTTGACTAGATATCTCATGAATAGACATGTACTAGTGACCGCAGAATCATTACCATTTTCATTAAAAGTAATAAATCTAGTAGATTTGATTATACAAATATTATATTATCGTAACATTTTTAAGATACTTGGCATTTTCGCCATCATTGCAATATGTTACCGAACGTAACGGATTATCGGGAAGATGAATACGCTGTATCCTGTAATATGTATAACAGATTTGTAACCTCTTGAAAAGATTGTCGTGAATAATTAAAATATGTTGTCTTATGTGTTATAATTAATGTCTGTATGCATATACTGATTGAAATTACCACTGACTGTGAAATTAATAGCATAAATCTAATTAAATAAATTAATCAACAGTGCATTTGGCACATTTAAAAACAGCTGTTTTGTAAATTTGTATCACTAATTCAGTGAAATAATAATTATATTGTCTTAAAAATAAATAAATAAAAACATTTGAGATAAAGATTTTATCTTACACATAATTTAATCAAAAAATATTCTCTTATACTTCATTTCAATCATCATTTTAACACTGTTTTACTAATTCTCGTACTTTAAAGTCTTTTTACTAATAATAAATGGGTTTACTATTTTAACAGGACCTATATATGTAATCTAATATTTTGTTTAACTTCGCTCAATTGAGTAATTAAAACATGCTTAAATCATAACTGCCTTAAGTGCTGACTACTCAATTTAATACAATTTTTTAATATAACATTTTTAACTGTTTATCGTGGAAAGACTATAAGATATAATAATTTCAATACCTACAGCTTGACCGTTATAAGTATTCATTTAAGCAGGGGAGCTAGTGTCACCTGGGGATTAATGGAATACTGCATGTTAACGCTACCATGCTATCCGCAGCGTTACTGGATGGAATTATAAATTATTTTAGTTTTCACAAACCTGAAAAACTATTAGCATAACCTTCTGCGCATAGCCACGTAAAGCTTGCAAAGCATTTGCGTGTGGTTTTCATCTTCACAGATTGAACAGGGAAATTTGCATAACAATGGCTTAAAGCAGTGGTTTCCAACTTTTATTTTACTGCGCCTCCCTTTGAAGAAAAAAATATCTTCGCTCCTACCCATCCTTTATTTCATATAGTAATAAAGACACGTTAAAAGGGGAAATAAATATTTTGGGCTGTCTCCCGCCTCCTAGGTTGGAAATCGCTGGCTTGAAGTGTTAAGATGCTAACTTACAAAGGGAAATATTTACAGAAGAAACAGAACAAATCCATAAAAGCTTTTTTTAAATATCGAAGCTCTGTAATGCCAAAAAAATTGTTTTCAAAAGTATGTATAGTTATATATCTTATCAAAGCAGAGTTAGCACCTTAACACTCTTAGGGTAAGTAACAGTACAATAAAATCTATGTACAAAATAATACCAAATGTTTCAGATACAAATTTAAGGATTATTAAATTATTACCTAATGTATTTGTAGTTGGAACCATTTTTATTTTGAACTAAATATAAATATCAGAACATCGTGTGTTTACCCTTTAGCCCCAGAGCGCTGATTTATTTCATTTCATTTTAATATTATATTGGACATCGGTTTTATAATTACTATATTTTAAAAATTCGGTCTTGTTTACCAATATCAAGACACGGGATTCAATGTTTATTTTAGTATTGAGTAATTCCTTTAATTTAATTTTTAACTATTACCACACAATTGAAAATGTTTAATGGTTTTAAATTTTATATTTAAGAAACTATACCGTTTAGTGGATATAACCTAAAATTTCACTTGTGCGAATGCTTAAGTGAAAATATTTTAGAATTACCAACACATAAAAGCAGAAGCATAAAACATTTGCATTTGGTCAGCAATATTAATCTTATAGATACTTTTTATTATTCTATAATTATTGTGTTATGTTAAATGGAAATTATTTTATTAATTGTTTGTATTATTAAGAATTATAATATAAATGCTTTTGATACAGATTTAAGCTGCCATAATACAACTTTTTCAAGAACAATAAAGGTTTTTGATTTGCCAGTCATTTATTTACCTAGATTTATTTAACTTTCTATTTACTAATAATCTTCGCTTCAAATATTTCTTTTTATAGATAATAACTTTCAAGTTGGTTTTTTAAATAATTTATTTTAATATTTAGTTATTTCAAAACAAAATTAAATTAAAAATATTTTATGAGACCTCGATTTATTCTGTATTTATAAGGAATGAAGTTCATAATTTGCGCTATTATAGTATTTACGCCTTGTCAATTTTAAAGTATCTTCACTTCAAAGATATTTGCTTCATTAGACTGCAAGTACTACAATGTTAGTACTTAGATCTTATATTGTTTGCTAAATATTTTCACTTGAATGATAAGTACTCTTGTATTATCTTTACTCAATCACCAAACTTAAATTTAAAATACTATAAAAAAAATTTGGCTATAGTAACTTTGCCTAACCTAACTTCACATTTAATTCTGACATTTGAGTGACATAATGTCAGCTCACTATTTGTCGAACATGTACTTTTGGGGTTAATGTCTGTTTCTATAGATACAAACAACATGTAAGATGAATAATTTGTATATTTACTGTATTAAAATGAAGCATTCAAAGAAAATGTAAACAAGTATTAATGATTGTTCTCTAGCAAAAATTATTGTTAGATTATAAATATGAACTTATGATTGCCAACTTCACAGCATTGTAAATTAGGTAGTTTAAAATTTTCAGTTAATTAAAGATCTAGCTATTTTATTATTTTCATAAAATGTTAAATGCCTAATCAAAATTGTCAATAAATAAATACAGCTATTGAAAGCGAGTTAAAAAAATTACTATAAAAATACATAAGACTGAGCATGGCATTGTAAATCAGTATGTTGACAAAATTAGCAGAAGTCGCTTTGTTTTGTAGCTTGAAAAGTTTGCTTTTTTAATAAACTAACCATGGCAAAACTTTGTTTATGCATAGAATAAATAACATTGTTATTTTAGTGACTACAATGTGGTATTAATAAATCTTTTCCATAACAGAAAATTAGTTTTTATCTTCCTTAAAAATATAACCAAATAAGCATCTATATTCAGCTGTCGAAGTGATATTTCTTGAAGCGAATCTCTTTCTTTCCCATTTTACATTACTTTGTCAATAGCAGACAGAGTGAGAAAATAAATGACTTGTAAAGATTCCAACGAACTGCACAGTGACAAATACAACAAGAATGAATGAATCGGAGAAACCATAGATTCCCTTATTTTTCATTTAGTATTTGTAGGTTATGTGATTTTTTAAGAACGCCTCATCAATCATTGCACTGCTTTCTCTACATCTTCAAATTTTTTGTGAAGTTGAAGCTTATTTGGTTTATCTGGCAACAATAAACTTTATGTATTTATAATGATCCATAAAATTAATAGTAAATTAAAAAGTATTACTAACTCTAATAAGAGCTTGTCACATAAAAAAAAACCAGGGCTGCAGGGTAGGAATTATAAAAATAACAAGCGACTGAGACTCCTTTATTTATTTTTTAATTAAATTACAACACAAAAAGTTTTTTTATCCTGGTAAGACCTAGATATTGAAAAATATGTACAAAATTTATCTGGTTGCAAATGCCGGTGTCAGCTTACTGAAACCAATGCTGTGAATATTAATAAGCAGTCATTATTAGTTTCAGACAATGTACGATACTTCTAGAATTTAAATATACACCTTCGGCTCTATTCACAGATTTATTGGTACAGAGCACCAAGAGTGACCGATGGTATTCCTGGTGTAACTTTTGTGCGCTCTGTTCTAATGCATGTCCGCGCGCTCGGCGAGTTGTGTGCGCTCGGACACGCGCACAGCTTATAGGGAACACTCGTAATCACTGACTTCCTTCCTGTATTACGATATTTAGATACTTAGTATCAAACTAATAGACATGCCGGGTCCGTGGCCCAGTGGTCAAAATTGTTGACTTCCACGATGGATCTTACAGGTTCGAGTCCTAGTATGAATGGCATATTTCAATAGATTAGTCGATTTCTGTTGAACCCATTTTTGCCCGTAATTGATGTAAATAAAAAATCACTGCTCACTCCGACAGGTTCAAATCTGAAAAAAATACTACACGAAACAATCTCCATGCTTGCTAGCTGTAGACTGATTGAGACTGATGCAATCTCAACTTTTATTGCATCGTCATGAGTGGAAGTAAAAATACTAAATGTTCCAATATTTGAACACAGGGCAAAAATTGGTTAAAGGTATGGGTGCGTGTGAGGTCTACAAAATCCCTCCCACCCTTTTAATCCTTAAATAACAGGATGCAGGGCCGGTGCCACCATACAGGTGAAACAGGAAACCACCTAAGGGATTATTACCATTATATACAATTATGCATAGTAATTATTGAAGTAATCAAATGTTACTTAATGTTCTTATTTTATTTAACAGTACACAATTCAATGAAAAATGTACTTACCTGCTTTAGATTTCAACAGTGAAGAGTTGCAAGATTGACTAAGGAAATAGTTCAGTCTACTTCCATGTTTCATGTGCTTACTCAAACCGTCAAGATAATAATTATGTATGTCAGAAACACCAAATGTACTTAACTAATACAGTAATAATTGTTAGGATCTGTGCAGAATTACTGTGAAGGGAAAAGAATCTGCAACTGTGAACCATGAAAGAAATTCATTCACAATTTTTGTTTGAAATTGAATTTATTTTCTAAATTAATTACTCGATGATACAATTATATTGTATGTGTTTGGAATGTATTTTCGAATTTTTCATAAAACCATGTGTGTACAACATGGACCCATAGACTCACTCACCTTGTACATGGACCGTCATAGAAGCTGGAAGAAAATTTTAGATGCTTAATTCAAGGTTTGTATAAAGCAGGCATGGGCAACCTTCCCTAGGTCTGGGGCCAAATTATCATTCTGTCTCTGAGTCAAGGGCCGGACCAAATTATTAAACATAATCAAGTAATATAAAAATAAATAAAACACGTTGTTACTTCTTATGTATTTTTTTATTTATACAATGAACGATATAATATTAATATGATATGCTGATTACAAAATTAGTGTGAAGATTGGCCTTGTACTTGAATTACAAGACTTCGCCGAGATGAACCAGGACCGGATAAAATAGCTTGGCGGGCCGGATACGGCCCGCGGGCTGGTGGTTGCCCATATCTGGTATAAAGAAAAAAAGGACATTTAAAAATAAATAGTTTTACCCAAGCCATTGATCTCAGTGTTATTTATTAAACTTAATTTTTCCAACTGGTTTCAATACAATTTACATAATAGTAGCATTAGATCTTAACAGCTTAACGACCGTGGACGCGTATTTGAGTCTTTGAAAAACAAAGGTTGCTGGCCGGCAGACACATATATGCGTATAGGTGAAGTATCTAGAAGCTAAGAAAATTGAATTTTGTAAAGATATCTCAATTTGCTTACAAATTATATTGAATTTAGTAAAATTATAATGTTTGCAAATTTTTCGCAAAATTTTATTTCGCCAGGTGAAATTTTATAAAAAAACGTGCGGTCGTTAAGCTGTTAATCTCTCAATTGTGGTAGAATTTCTAATGTAACTGTTACAAGCTTTAAAATAATATGAAATACATAAAATACACACACAGTGTTTCTACATATTTTAAGAATATATTTAGGTCGTCATTTCTCAACCAGGGTCTTCGTAGCCCCCTTGTAGGCCACAGCATGTTCTAAGGGGGCCACAGAGAAAATACCAGTTAAGGGGATCCACAACAGACTTTTGCGGGGGCCATGGATACCCTTTATATAATAAAGTAATATATTTTGCATTCAAGGTATTCAATTAATTAAAACTCTTTTATTAACTTCATTTTAGTTTTTTTTAATTGTGTAGCAGACATTACTTTTTTAAGTGATGGAGCCAAAAAAAAGATCTTCGGCTCAAGAATAGTTTGTCCCAGATCCCGAAAAAAATGTGAAACCCAAAATCTCAGGAAATACCAAATGTTTGAACAGGAATAACATCCTGCAAGAAGAGTGTGAAGCTGTAGCGGGTGGTGGTGGGTATGACCAGAAAACTTAATTAGTATAGGTAAGGGGCCACGAGCTCAAAAAGGTTGAGAAATTATGATTTAGATGACCATCTAAAACAGACCATATACCTACTCAAAGGGTGTAGGTCAGGAATGCACAACACACGACAATATAGCAATTCTCGTTGTTTTTGAGGGGTGATTTTTTTTATCAGTCAAATGCAATTATATTCAATAGTTAAATAAGCAATCGATTGTCACTTAATGCACTTGAAATATGTAGGAATATGCAATTTACCAATCTAAATGGCTAAAAATGTACTGCTGTGTAGCATACTCAAGCTGTCATAGATAATATATAAGTCAGAAATTGCATTTATATACTAATTTGATCTTAGAATATTGTTTTCTTTTAAATTAACAAGGGGCTCGTCGGCCTCGTCGGGTTGAGTGTAGGCATATATTATAATTTTGAATTAAGCTACTACTTAACCTTCGTATAAGCTGATTATTAATAATGGACGATATTGTCCCCCGACAAAGACGGTTGGGGAGAGGGGCTACATTGCGGTGGATTTTTTAAAATAGTATTTCGTAATGGAAAAAAATCGAATTGAAAAGACGCATATCGCCGGCGAGTTGAAACCGGCAAAAAGGCGACAAAAATTTGGCGAGGTTTCCAAGACGCGGCGAGGATATTTTTTGGCAAATGACGTGGCGCAAAAATACTCACCCGACGCTATTTTGGCACGCGCCGAACGCGTCCGCAGCGAGCGGCTCGCGCTCTGATGAAATCCACGCTCCGAGAAGTAAACAAACATCTCGTAATATCTCTCTGTTCGATTTGTATCACGATTCTGAACTGCAGCATGTTGTCATGAGTAACTCGCTAATTGAAATAATAATACATCGACAAGTAAAATCATCTCGGCTATCGTCTGATATTTTAAGATATAAGTGATTTATTATATACTATATATTACTATACTATACGAAATTTTTCTGTAAACATAAAATTACTTTCAAATAGTTACTGTCAATTCTAGATTGCAATGCATGATGTTAAAATAACTATTTATTATTGATATTGCCTTTTAATTTCAAAACATAAAGTGAGATTAGTACAGTGGCGGATCCGGAAATTGTCCCAGGAGGGGGCCATTCAATTTGAAAATAAACATGTTACATAACTAATACATTAAAAAATAGATGATTTAAAATATATCTATATATTAATAGCCGATAATGTCTGTCCGTCCGACCAGATTTCACACCTTCCAGTCTCCACTTTTTTAAATAAAATAAAATAAAATAAAATAAAATTAAATTAAATTAAATTAAATTAAATTAAATTAAATTAAACACAATGCAACAAAAATCTCACGTTGCTGGGCAACGGGCTTACAGCTAGCATGTATAAATAGTCAATACATAATTAAGTATGTATTCTATAAAAAACAGTAAACTAAGTAACTAAAAAGCCCATTTCACAATGTAGTTTTAATAAATGAGAAAAATGGAAAATAAAATCTCTTAAGGAGGGGACTATGGCCCCCATGGCCTCCCCCTTGGATCCGCTAATGGATTAGTAGAATAACTAAGTAGAAATAATTTATAATTTTATAAAAATATCCGACTATTATCTTTAATCACAAACTGCGAAAGAAACTAAATAAAACCATAGTCAACTATTTAAAAAGCAAAAAGTAAGTATTAATATCTTTTTCACATTACTCGGGTCCGTGGTGCAGTTGTAAACGTCGTTATCTTCCGTGACGGATCTCGGAAATGCGTATAAATCCACGAGTCGGCCCTGTTTGTGATGTCAAAAACCCTTTTGCAACCACCGATTGGAATAATGCTGCAGCGTAGAAAGAGCGATTAGTTTGCATCTAGTCCTCTCCCAGTCAGTGGCGGATTAATCACTTTGGAGGCCCCAGGCGCAATAAATTTTGGAGGCCCTGCTTTTTTTATAATATAAAAGTGCTGTAAACCTCTTTGTTTAATAATGAATATTGAAAACTGAAATTAAAATGTAAGGTTTTATATAATATATGCTATCTTCGAGGCCCCCAAGATTTGGAGGCCCCAAGCGCGCGCCGCTTGCGCTTATGGGATAATACGCCACTGCTCCCAGTCCAATCCTTTCTATCACAACTCTTTTCGAAAAAACAAAGAGGTTAAGCAACTGTACAACATGCAGCTCTCGCAGAACAACTTGTGTTGTGATACCTCCATTAGAAATCAATATACTCCACATTGGGAGTGGACTCTTCGTTGTCAACTTTTTCTGTTACGATTCCGAGACAAATAGTACACAACTGAACATCATAATATATCCGGATATGGGACAGCGACTTCAATTCCGGGACAATCCCGACAAATAGCACAAAGTTGAACATCATCATCATCGGGACAGCGATTCCAATTCCGGGACAATCCCGGCCAACAGCGGACATGGATTAAAACAATATATTCAGACGTATTTCATACAAAGAAAAATCGTATAAAAACAGTAGCTTAATTTAAGCAATTTTACAGAATAAAATAAAGATTTGAAAGATATCGAAAAGGTACTGAACTCCCAAATATTTAAAATTGCGCTTAACTTTAATAATATTTTTGCACCGGACCATCGTTATGTAAAACGTACCATAATATTGATTCGTTGCATTTAATGTGTGCTATAATGTATCCGATAATAAGGTCAATTGTCATTTACATATTATTTTGTACACTTTGATTTATATATTTAAATTATTTAAAAATGTTACATTCCATTCTCCATAGATTTATATATACAAACAGTATTTTTGTTTGACTTGTCGCTTATTAAAATATTTAAAAGACTGCTGTGAAAGCAAACAGTTAAATACAACTTTGCTTACAAAAACCGTTTTCGCAGCAGCTTTTGTGGCGAAATAAGATAACGACCTGTAAAAGATGCTATTTACAGCATTTCGAACAACAGTTTTATGTTGGTACTGTTTGTTGGTAGAAGACAAGATATTCTAACCCAAATGTTCATTGGGCCAATCGATATGTATTTCAACAGCATATGCGACTTGATTATTGAGATAGAACATTGAAATAAACTACATATATTCGAGAATTTTAACGTTTTGAGAATAGTAGGAATCAATTTTACAAATTTGATTTTGATTGAGTTGATTTGCGTTAGTTCGTAATTCATTAACGTACCAAATAATTTTAAAAGAAAACCTACTACTGTAAAATGTATAAATTGTAGCTTACGCTTTTCTGCCGTTTACGGGTCGATAAACTGATTACACGTAAAAGTGTTCTTTCGCCAGCAAAAGTATTCAAAAATTTTACGGCAGGATCAGATCAATAAACATAAACAAAAGTCACACTCTGTGGTCTAGTGGTAAAAACCTAGTTCTAGCTGTCAGGTGGGTTTAGGTTCCCGGCAAGGTCACAATATCAACAAAAATAATAAAGAGCTTAGACATGGGCTTATGTGATGTAATTGCTCATTGAGTTTATTTCGTATATTTTTCCTATTTGAAAATATTTTCCGCATTGGCATTACACAGTTAAATGATTAAATATAAAAAACGGTGTCTAGAAGAAAAGCACGAAAGTAAAGCATTACTTTCAAAATACAGGCTACATCAGTATAATCTTTCAGTTTTGAATTTTATGTTATTCTTCAATTTACTGACGAAAGATTGCCTCAGTATTATCAACTACAAATCGACTGTGGAAAGGAAAAAATACGTAACCCGCACATAACAAATTTTACAGGAGACACGAAAATGTGTTCTGACGATTTTGGGAAAAAAGAAAATTACGAAATATACACAACCTTTAAATGCATAGAGCATATGTGGGCAACCACCGGCCCGCCGAGCTATTTAGACCGGCCCTGATTCATCTCGGCGAAGTATTAGAGAAAGAAATTAATAGTTCCAGTGAGGGATTAAATAATGAAGATGACACGGGTGCTTGCAGTGGCTCCACTCTACTGGTCCATGATCACCACCATGTAAGAAATAGCAACGTGTTTTATTTAATTTAATGTTGCTTTATTATGTTTAATAATTTGGTCCGGCCCTTGAGTCGGAGACAGAATGATAATTTGTCCCCAGACCTAGGAAAGGTTGCCCATGTCTGGCATAGAGACTTATAAACTGATTTTAATTGACTTTCACTGGTATTAATTTAATGTATTTAAAAAAAAAAAAAAAAAATGTCAATCTTCCTGATTGCAATTTCTATAGGCCCTTCTTTTTTCAAACTTTTGAAATTTGATTTAAGATACTTATTCGACATTTTCAGCTTACGTTCTTTTGATAGAACGTGTACTGAGTAGTAAACAATTTGATTGTCGATAAAAAGGTGTTTTGAAAAAACTGTGGGTTACGTTCTTTTTCATTTCCACAGTCGATATGTAATAATTTATTTATTTCGATTGCAATATTTTCCTGTTTCTCGTTCTTTTCTTTTAATCAAAACGATACAATTATACCTAACATAATTTTAGTTATATTGAAATTGGTCTAGTATAGGTACTGTACTATTGCGTGATTTGTTCAACAAAATATGTGCATACGACCTTAATGGTACAATCCTGAAACAAATACTATTCACTGGTTTCAGTGTTATTGCGTGATAATATTTTAATATATGTACTTATAAGTCACAGATCACGCAATTTTTTTAAAATAATTGACTTTATTCCCAGAAACAGCTCAAGCAGAAACACATAGCTAGTGGTTGTGTTTCGTTATTGAGGTCAATAATTATTCCATTTTATTATAATTTTTTTATTTTGAAAAAAACCGATGTGTGGTCTACTAAATGTTATCAAAATTATTCTTAAGGATGTATAAAGGTAATTAATTCATTCCATTACTATCATGTAAAAAATTGACAGCTGTTACAGCATCGCGCCATCGTCATATTATTTTTTACTATTTCTTCAATTTATAAAGTTTTTCCAAAAAAATTCAATTTAATTATTTAAAAGTGTTTTAATTTTCTTTCGACTCAGATTGACATAGAACTTTCTATATAAACAAGATTTTCTTGATTTTTTAATAATATAATCTTTACGAATTTCTCACATTTACATTTCTGAATAAAAACCTTTTTTTTCACAAGATATTTATAAATCATCTATTCTCATTATAATTATATCGACTGTAGAAAGGAAAAAGGACGTAACCCACACAAACAAATTTTACAGGAGACACAAAAAAATATGAAGTATACACAGCCTTGAAGTGCATGAACAACAATAAACTGATTTTAATTGACTTCATCTGATATTAATTTAATACTAGCTGTAAGCCCGTTGCCCAGCAACGTGAGATTTTTGTTGCATAGTATTAATTTTAATTTTATTTTATGTTATTTTATTTTATGGTATTTTATTTTATTTTATTTTATTTTATTTTATTTCATTTAATTTTTATTTATTTTATTTTATTTTTATAGTTAGCAGAAATTTCGTAAATTATTTAATTTTTGGAATAATGTTTATGTTTGCTAACAACCATTTTTCGTAGTAGCAGAAATTTCGTAAAATATTTAATTTTTGGAGTAATGTTTAAGTTTGCTAACAACCATTTTTCGTAGAAGCATAAATTTCGTAAAATATTCAATTTTTGGAATAATGTTTAAGTTTGCTAACAACCATTTTTCGTAGTAGCAGAAATTTCGTGAATTATTGAATTTTTGGAATAAAGTTTAAGTTTGCTAACAACCATTTTTCGTAGAAGCATAAATTTCGTAAAATATTCAATTTTTGGAATAATGTTTAAGTTTGCTAACAACCATTTTTCGTAGGAGCAGAAATTTAGTAAATTATTTAATATTTGGAATAATGTTCAAGTTTGCTAACAACTATTTTTCGTAGTAGCAGAAATTTCGTAAATTATTGAATTTTTGGAATAATGTTCAAGTTTGCTAACAACCATTTTTCGTAGAAGCAGAAATTTCGTAAATTATTTAATATTTGGAATAATGTTCAAGTTTGCTAACAACCATTTTTCGTAGTAGCCGAAATTTCGTAAATTATTTAATATTTAGAATAATGTTCATGTTTGCTAACAACCATTTTTCGTAGGAGTAGAAATTTCGTAAAATATTTAATATTTGAAATAATGTTTAAGTTTGCTAACAACCATTTTTCGTAGTAGCCGAAATATCGTAAATTATTGAATTTTTGGAATAAAGTTTAAGTTTGCTAACAACCATTTTTCGTAATAGCCGAAATATCGTAAATTATTGAATTTTCGGAATAAAGTTCAAGTTTGCTAACAACCATTTTTCGTAGTAGCAGAAATTTCGTAAATTATTGAATTTTTGGAATAATGTTCAAGTTTGCTATCAATCATTTTTCGTAGTAGCAGAAATTTCGTAAATTATTTAAGTTTTGGAATTATGTTTAAGTTTGCTTACAACCATTTTTCGTAGAAGCAGAAATTTCGTAAATTATTTAATATTTGAAATAATGTTTGAGTTTGCTAACAACCATTTTTCGTAGTAGCAGAAATTTCGTAAATTATTTAATATTTGGAATAATGTTCAAGTTTGCTAACAACCATTTTTCGTAGTAGCCGAAATTTCGTAAATTATTTAATTTTTGGAATAATGTTCAAGTTTGCTAACAACCATTTTTCGTAGTAGCCGAAATTTCGTAAATTATTTAATATTTGAAATAATGTTTGAGTTTGCTAACAACCATTTTTCGTAGGAGCAGAAATTTCGTAAATTATTTAATATTTGAAATAATGTTTGAGTTTGCTAACAACCATTTTTCGTAGTAGCAGAAATTTCGTAAATTATTGAATTTTTGGAATAATGTTTAAGTTTGCTAACAACCATTTTTCGTAATAGCAGAAATTTCGTAAATTATTATATTTTGGAATAACTTTTAAGTTTGCTAACAACCATTTTTCGTAGTAGCAGAAATTTCGTAAATTATTGAATTTTTGGAATAATGTTTAAGTTTGCTAACAACCATTTTTCGTAGTAGCAGAAATAGACGTTGTAAATTTTTAATTGTGATTATTTTATCGAATATTAATATATAGGTATTTATTTTTTGAAAAACTTATCACGCTTATCAATCGGATTTTATTATTTTCATACGATCAAGATGTACTGTGTTTAAAAAAAAATGTTATAAACCAAAAAAAAAACGCTCGGGGTCAGACTCGAACCACTGACCATCAGCTTACCAATCTAGCGCTTTACCTTTCGGGTACGATGGAATTAATGAATGTGCAAAAATTAGGATATATATGCTGTGTTTCAAATAAAAAACAAAAGTTTCAAAATTCGAACGTAATACAATATATATAATGTAATTTTATCGTATCTGGCAGTTGTTTGTTTACCCGAGTGGTAAAGCTCTCAACTCATAATTCAAGGACCGTGTTTCGAATCCAGACCAAGGTGCTTTTTTGTATGAGAATTCAATTTTTCAGCGATTTGATATGTTCCATCAAATAATAGTATATAATGACGTCATCGAAAAGGTAGGAATAAAAAATGGCGACATCGAGGCTGGTGAAGGGGGAGGGGGAGGAGGAGAGGAAATCGAGGAAAATCATAAGTAACAGTGTATATTGGAAAAATATGTCTTAAGTATGAATAAAAAGTGACAGCGCGGCTTGGCAGGAGGAGGAGGGGGAGGGGCAGGGGGAGGGGAAATCGAGGACATCTTACACTCAGACGGACATTATCGGCTATTAATATATAGACTAGCTGTAAGCCCGTTGCCCAGCAACGTGAGATTTTTGTTGCATAGTATTTAATTTAATGTTATTTTATTTTATGGTATTTAATTTAATTTAATTTTATTTAATTTTATTTTATTTAATTTTATTTTATTCTATGTTATTCTATGTTATTTTATTTTATTTTATTTTATTTTATTTTATTTTATTTTATTTTATTTTATTTTATTTTATTTTATTTTATTTTATTTTATTTTATTTTATTTTATTTTATTTTATTCTATGTTATTTTATTTTATTTTATTTTATTTTATTTTATTTTATTTTATTTTATTTTATTTTATTTTATTTTATTTTAATTTATTTTATTTTTATAGTTAGCAGAAATTTCGTAAATTATTTAATATTTGGAATAATGTTTAAGTTTGCTAACAACAATTTTTCGTAGTAGCAGAAACTTCGGAAATTACTTAATTTTTAGAATAATGTTCAAGTTTGCTGACAACTATTTTTCGTAGTAGCAGAAATTTCGTAAATTATTGATTTTTTGGAATAAAGTTTAAGTTTGCTAACAACCATTTTTCGTAGTAGCAGAAATTTCGTAAATTATTGAATTTTTGGAATAATGTTCAAGTTTGCTAACAACCATTTTTCGTAGGAGCAGAAATTTCGTAAATTATGTAATATTTGGAATAATGTTCAAGTTTGCTAACAACCATTTTTCGTAGTAGCATAAATTTCGTAAAATATTTAATTTTTCGAATAATTTTCAAGTTTGCTAGCAACCATATTTCGTAGGAGCAGAAATTTCGTGAATTATTGAATTTTTGGAATAAAAAAAAAGTTTGCTAACAACCATTTTTCGTAGTAGCCGAAATTTCGTAAATTATTGATTTTTTGGAATAAAGTTTAAGTTTGATAACAACCATTTTTCGTAGTAGCAGAAATTTCGTAAATTATTGAATTTTTGGAATAATGTTCAAGTTTGCTAACAACCATTTTTCGTAGGAGCAGAAATTTCGTAAATTATGTAATATTTGGAATAATGTTCAAGTTTGCTAACAACCATTTTTCGTAGTAGCATAAATTTCGTAAAATATTCAATTTTTGGAATAAAGTTTAAGTTTGCTAACAACCATTTTTCGTAGTAGCAGAAATTTCGTAAATTATTGAATTTTTGGAATAATGTTCAAGTTTGCTAACAACCATTTTTCGTAGGAGCAGAAATTTCATAAATTATTTAATATTTGGAATAATGTTCAAGTTTGCTAACAACCATTTTTCGTAGGAGCAGAAATTTCGTAAATTATTGAATTTTTGGAATAATGTTCAAGTTTGCTAACAACCATTTTTCGTAGTAGCATAAATTTCGTAAATTATTTAATATGTGGAATAATGTTTAAGTTTGCTAACAACCATTTTTCGTAGTAGCCGAAATTTCGTAAATTATTGAATTTTTGGAATAAAGTTTAAGTTTGCTAACAACCATTTTTCGTAGTAGCAGAAATTTCGTAAATTATTGAATTTTTGGAATAATGTTCAAGTTTGCTAACAACCATTTTTCGTAGTAGCAGGAATTTCGTAAATTATTGAATTTTTGGAATAATGTTCAAGTTTGCTAACAACCATTTTTCGTAGGAGCAGAAATTTCATAAAATATTTAATTTTTGGAATAATTTTTAAGTTTGCTAACAACCATTTTTCGTAGTAGCATAAATTTCGTAAAATATTCAATTTTTGGAATAAAGTTTAAGTTTACTAACAACCATTTTTCATAGTAGCCGAAATTTCGTAAATTATTGAATTTTTGGAATAAAGTTTAAGTTTGCTAACAACCATTTTTCGTAGGAGCAGAAATTTCGTAAATTATTGAATTTTTGGAATAATGTTCAAGTTTGCTAACAACCATTTTTCGTAGTAGCATAAATTTCGTAAATTATTTAATATGTGGAATAATGTTTAAGTTTGCTAACAACCATTTTTCGTAGTAGCATAAATTTCGTAAAATATTCAATTTTTGGAATAAAGTTTAAGTTTGCTAACAACCATTTTTCGTAGTAGCAGAAATTTCGTAAATTATTGAATTTTTGGAATAATGTTCAAGTTTGCTAACAACCATTTTTCGTAGGAGCAGAAATTTCGTAAATTATTGAATTTTTGGAATAATGTCCAAGTTTGCTAACAACCATTTTTCGTAGGAGCAGAAATTTCGTAAATTATTGAATTTTTGGAATAATGTCCAAGTTTGCTAACAACCATTTTTCGTAGGAGCAGAAATTTCGTAAATTATTGAATTTTTGGAATAATGTCCAAGTTTGCTCACAACCATTTTTCGTAGTAGCAGAAATTTCGTAAATTATTTAATTTTTGGAATAATGTTGAAGTTTGCTAACAACCATTTTTCGTAGTAGCAGAAATTTCGTAAATTATTGAATTATTGGAATAATGTTCAAGTTTGCTAACAACCATTTTTCGGATTTTAAATTATTTAACAATTATTTCCAATAAAAATCAAAAGATCAAATCCAATTTTTCAATAAAAAATCAGTTGCACATTTTGTCCAAGTGTATGAAAAAAGCAAAATATTATTCTATGATATATCCATATCATAATTTGAATATTCTTAATGTATTAAAGAATTCTAACAGATTTTCAAGGTCAGACGTGAAAAGATTCATCATTATGATTCAATTGATCAAATCCGCTCCAAAAAATATTAGTCTCACATCGACTCACACGATCAAACGATTCATTTCGATAGCCCTATAATCATAGTTTGCAATAGTCGAATTAAAGTCTTTGATTATTCGAATATTATGATGTATGGTGATACAATACTTTAGCTCTACACCAAGAAATATCAAATTTTCAAACGTGGCGATATCAGAACATTCACGCCCGGTTTAAAATAAGCCGCTCCCATTGGATAGAACAACATTTCAAAAATGTGCTGTTCAGAATAAATCGAAATCATTGGTCTGTACCTTACTGCGGACGTCCTTACAGACGGACCTTATCGGCTATTAATGTTAAGATTTTTAATTAAGACTTTTCTTGATTGCAATATCCACAGACTATTCTTTTTCAAACTTAAAAGCTTATTCTAGATACTAATTTGGCATGTTCAGCTTACATCCTTTACATATAATGCGTATCAAGTTGTATACATCGTAATAATTTTGAAAAAAGCTGTTTTTAAAAAACTGTTGGTTACTTCGTTTTTCCTCTCCACAGTCGATATGTATTTGTTTTTGTAACATCAGATAAGAAACAGTGTACTTAGATAAAAAAATAATTTCTTTTTTCTTAGTGAATTTATAAAAAAAATACAGTTTATTATTAAAAACCACTTAAGTATTTAAAATACATATGACAGTTAATCAATTGGTTGATAAAAGAAACTTAAATAGATAGTATGAACCTACAGTAATATAATATATATATTTGAAAAACAGCATTAATTCATCGTTTATATAAATTACTTTTAACGAACGCGTTCGACTTCACTGCAATCTTTATTTTATATTATGACAGGGTGTGACAGTAACTAGTCAAAACAATGATTAAAAGCGCTAAAACTTCCTGAAAATTCGAGAATTTTTCTTCGTGCAGATATCGCGTGTTCTGATGTTTTTCTTGGTAAATTTGCTTGACAACATGCTGCTCTTTTTCTCCCCGAAAATTAACTAAATCTCGTAAAAAACATTGCTATTTTTAAGGAAGCTTAATTTTGAATACGATTATTACAAAAAATTCAAAAATTTGGAACCAAAGAAACTGATTAATTCATGAGAGTTTCGAAATACCTTTGGAAAAATTCGTCGGCCATATTTGAAATTTGCTATATTTTGGTTTGTAACAAGAAGTTCCATTTGACTTATTATGTTGACTTTTTTATTCTGATATTATATTCGTATGTTGTGTATATTATCAGTTTCCCTCAGGGCTGTGGAGCAATGTTCCCTCTATTTGTCTGCGCAAAATACATTGGCTGTGCAACTTTGAAAGGAAATTTAAAAAATTTGCGCCACATAACCGTATTTAGACCTACTTAACGAATTGGATTTTTTTTATAATGGCAATATTTAACAACACTTTATAATGACAATTAATTTATTCTGGTGGTGGCATAGCTGGCGTAACTTTTGTGCGCTCTGTTCTAATACATGTGCGCGCGCACACACGCAAAGCTTAGAGGGAACACCGCTGTGGAGTCGTGTAAAAAAAACGATTCCGACTCCGAAGAATTTTTTCAGTAATTTCATTTTAACTTATATATATGTATTCCATCAGATCATGTTTAATCAGCCAAGCATGCAATATCAACACTATGGACTATTGTGGTTTGAATACAATACACATTATTAAATATATTTTTAAAGAGTGAGTCTGAGTCAGTCGTTTTTCACGACTCCGACTCCAACTCCACTGCCTTGGTTTCCTTGATTACCATTTATAATAATTTAGCATTTTCTTATTTGCAATTAAATTTCTTACGTAGTAGCATTGTAATAAGCGGCATTTTATTTATTTTAAAGAATAAAAAGAGTAGCATGATATAAAGCATATTTATTCAATGAAATTTTGACATTGCTGTGAAGTGTTGTGAAATATGTTTACCGTAAACCGCATGCCTTTTGTGAAACCAAATTCTTCTTCTGCTTGTTATCAAAACAAAATTAGCCACACCAGCTGTGCGCTGGGTATCAGTGGCCGGCTGAAACGCACGCGATTGTATGCACCGAGAATATTTTCGACCGAATGATCTATTTCGGTCTTACACCGCTGACGGGAATGTCAGAGGCACGAGCGGCGACCGCCTCGCGATCTCCGATAGCCGATTAGTCGATCTCCGTAGATCGCCGCCTATAGTTCCGGACCGCGAACTTTTACTCACGAACGGTCCGGCCGTTATACGCGGAAATCGAAAAACACAATGACGAAACGACAGCAACACGATCGAGACAATCGCGAAGAGTTTCTATCGATTGTTAGGACGAAGAAACGGCTCTCACTCACTTGAGAGAAAAATCAATACTTTTAATCGGGCATCTTTGCATTATGAAGTGCAGCCGAGAAAGGTGAAACAGTCAATAGAAATGAAAAGTGAATAGATAATACAACATATTATCCGAATGCATATCAAATAATCGACGCGAATATAGATCGTGAAAGTAATCCCGCTTTAAATGTATTTTATTCTGCACGTAAATTTAAACACAGTTTTTTAATTTAAATAAGTGGTTTATTTGATTATAAGTTAATGTTTTCCAGGACTAAGTGAACGGTCACGATTTCACACTGTGGAAATCGATGTTTATTATTGCAGTGCCAAATCCGAAGGTGTAGAGTATTTTTATATTTATGTGACACCGCGTTCAGTGAATTGAAGGAGAATTTCTGACCTTGGCTATTGTCCAAAATTCGAAAACATTTCTCTTTGAAAATATTGAATTTTAGATTCTTTGCATTGTATAATAAACAGCGGTGTTTTATTTTACAATCGATACTGTGAGGAAAGAGTGAATGTTTACATTATTGAGGGGTGTAGACGATGAAGCAAAACATGCCTGAGAACCCTCTGTTGGAGCAGGTGTCAGATAAAGAGGGACCTTTTATTAATGACAATGTGATCCGAATACAGTTGCGTGAACCCAGACACAGAAAATGGGAACTATGCACTCGCAATTGCTCACCGGGGCGAGTTTTCCCGACGATACAACTATTCGACTGCGATGGAAACTTGCTGGTCGAAACAAACGATGATAATTTGTCAATTAAGAGCTCAGATTTAGAAAAATCTAACTTATCAAAACGACACTGTAAATCTTTGGGCGCTAGTGACTTTGCGAAACGTCAAATAAATTTCCCTATAAAGAAAAATAACAGTGTATCTGGAGACAAAATATACACTAGATTTTATAGAAGAAGTGGTAGCAAAAATGATGAAGTATCGTCTAGTTTTGATTATCAACAAGAATCTGATTCCTCAGTTCAGAATGATAAAGAAACTGCTTCAAAAGTAACAGGGAATTTACCCCTACCGCAATATAGAAGGACTCTCAGTAGTCCTTTAAGTTTTTATTCTCCAAGTGGAATGGAAACAAGTGAATTAGATAACAGTAGTTATAAAAGCTCTGATAACGAAAGCAGTGCACCACCAACAGCGGTTTATAAATTCGTATCAGGGAAACCTGGAACTCTACTTCTTTGCGATAATGATGCAAGATATTGTCCGACTCGTAGAAGACGACCGGCCAGAAGAAGCAGTACTGAACCAGAATCCAGAAAAGGGTCACAGAATAAAATAGACGAAACGCGAAGATCGAATAATTCACTATTTAATCTTAGCAAAGCCCAAAGAAAGTTGTTCACATACAATGGGACGCCGATATTTACGAGCAATTCCAACGTTTACAACGAGCATGCACCTCCAAGGATTAAGTACTTTAATAGAATCCATAAATCGGCATCTTATCACAAGCCTAAATGTAAAGTGCCATCGATTGGAATCCGAAGATCTAACACTGACGTCATTCCGTCGACTAAAAACTGGCTTAACTCTGATATGGTTCGGAAAATGTCATTTTTGGATATATATCTTAAGAGTTTGCCATCTAGAAACAAAGAAAATCCAGCTTGGCTAGAAGAAATTGCCGATAACGTTAAGCTCAGAGAGAAATCTAAAAGTATGACAAATGACGCTTGGAGGCGAGGTATGATTATCAGCGATGACTCTAACTTCACTGTTGACCCGGAATTGTTTTACGACGAAGAAGATTTGGAGAGTGCAGTGGAGCATGAGATCCAAAGAAGGCTTAAAAAATACCAAAGAGTTAATTCGTGCAGTGATTATTGGACGTGGAAAAAAGAGTCAAGTTACCAGGAGACTGAGAGACGGCATTCGGAAGGCGCCGTTTCTTCTTCGTCTGAAACTGTTGACGAGGCTGATAAAGTCTTGATGAGGTTAAGAAGGAGAATATTCTTGAATAAAAAGCGCGAAAGAAAAGGACGGACAGGTGAGATATTCTTTTCAGTTTAAATTTATAACAAAACAATTTAAAATTGATCAAAATAACACGAAGAATGAATTAAATACGTTTTCAACAAGGCACGTATTTTGCACGTAAATACATTGTAAATTTATAATTGAGACAGAAGGAGAGCCAAAACATGACAGTCAAACCAATAAAAAACAATATTGGGATACAAATTTAATTATATTATGATATAACAAAAAATATAAAATAACATTCTTTTAACTTGTTCAATCATGAGAAGTGATATATGTATTACTATTACGATACTGTATTTATTTGTTTTGCTTCTAATAAAATTATTTATCTGTCATAAATCATATTTTATACTGCGATCCATTAATAAGCGTATTAATGAAAACAGACGCCTCTCCACTTCGTAAAGAATAAAAAATATGCAAATTAAATTGTTACTTAATTATTTAAATCATTAAAATTCTTTCTTTCTGTACGTATAGAATTCAGTTGTTTTTTACAATATAACATACATACATTATCTATCTGCTGTATCGCACAGCACAACACTGGGCTTACGCACGATGCACGATGTGCGTATAGAGTGCTAAGCAACGATCAGATGTGCCACTACGATCTGGTGTATTACAGCAGTGTTTGCCAAACTTTTTTACTTCGCGGCACACTGGTGAATGGGATTTGTTCCGCGGCACACCAAATAAAAATGCTTTAAAAAATGGAAGTGAGGACAATGTGTCGAGTCGACCACTATATATGTATACGTAGATGTTGAATTAATTTAAAATTAAAGACAATTGAAAAGAATAGGCATTATTTAAAATTAACATTTTTGCGGCGTCTTCCTCCGCGACACACCTGAGACTTCTTGCGGCACAGAAGTGTGCCGCGGCACACAGTTTGACAGACACTGTTTTACAGTTATAGCCAAAAAAATATTTGGAATTATATATCCAATTATTATATAATGGCATCAAATTAACTCTTATGAACTTAAAGTTATTAATTTTGGTTTGGTTACAGTAGTTAGGCATAATGATCATTAATTAATTGATTTTTGTACAAATTGCTTTCATTAAGCATGAATTAATCAATATTTACTTTCTTATGCTGAAAAATATTAGTAAGTTGAGAGCTTATATATACGGTTTATCATTCATATCATTTATTATTGCTATTTGGCAATCGAATTTAACCTTTATTTATATTATTAAGATATTCTTATTTAAATGTTGGTTTTCATTTAATTGTTATGTTATTATGAGAAATTTAATTTAGTAAATTAAATCCAGTAAACAAGTTAAACCATGTGTTCATTAATGTCAAAAGGATTTTTTAAGCAATGTTATTTAAAATATATTACTATTATCACCGAATTCATGCTGTCAGGTGTTTAGTATTTTTAATTTTGTCTCCAGCTTACAAAACATTATTACATTTTTTGATTTACCACACTGAAGAGACGTGATAATAGGTAAATTGAATTAATGTACATAATTACTGAATCAACGTGATATTGGCAAAATAGAATTAATTGAATTATTAGTTGAAATCAAATGCACGATCAAATATAACAAGTAGAACTTTCTATTCGCATTTCCACGATATCTCGAGTGAGTTCGTTGATAATCTAGAATCAGCGTCGCGTTTTTAATTATTCGTAACTTCCTAATAAAAATTAAACCTACGCTATTTTTACGTAGCTGGGCAAAAAAAAATGACTACCGATTGCCAACATAGCGTGCACGAAATCAGAAAAACCCACATTCTATATATTAATCACAGCAAAATTATCATATTTTATGACTTACTTATCCATATACTGGAACAACAAAATCAATTAGGCCATTTAAAATATTATTCATATTAAAAACTGCATTTTTAAACGAATTTTATTATGATTGGTTTATCATTTGATAGCAACGGCATGATTTTTAGAAATTCATTTTTTTTTGTTGAATAATATCATATTTGTATGAGTAACTACTGATTTATCATTTCTCTTTCAATACACTAGGAAATCAATTCTAAACTGGTATCAGTGATTGAAAGACGAATTTATTGACCGTTTTATTAAAATAATTCACTTATAGTGTGTTCACTGTCAGTTCTTGGTGGCTGTGGCGGATTAAACACACGAGAGGCCATAGGCGCAATACAATTCAGTGGCCGTGTTTTTCGAATCACAAAAAAACGTCAATAAAGTTCATGTAAAACATAAAAAAATCTGAACAAAATGTATACTGGTTATTCAATATAAACCATTTTTGAGCGCCCTAAGATTCAGATGCCCCAAGCGAGCGCCTCATGCGCTTATAGGATAATCCGCCACTGCTTGGTGGAAAGACATTATGTTCAAATATAAATAAAATATTTATTTGTACTAATTCTCACTGTTATTTAATAATATCAGAATCAGTTTCGCTAATATTCTTTCAAAAATAGTAGGGATAGACAGGATAGAACTAAAACAGGACTGATGGTTAGCAATGGTAAAATACATATTTACTCTTTATATTGTTTTAAAAGATGTCTTGTCTACACGTGCTAAACTATTATAATCTTCATTTGAACAGAGCAAACTGGGGTTTTGGCAGCCATTGATTTTTGACCGTTTTTTTAATACAATTTTCACAATTAAAAAATGGTACAGCATTAAGTAGTTTAATTGTGTATTCTATAGTTGATTGTTTTGAAGTGTTGCCTTTTTATAACATCATGAATCTTTTTATAACAGTATGAACATCATGTTTTATGCCCCTAATGCCTAGGTGTTTTTTAAGAGTAAGTACTAAGTGTTTTTGGATAAAAATACATATAAAAAAACTTTCGTTTTTTTTTAAATTGTTTTTCCTGCCATCACACCCACCCATTGTATATGGAAATATTTTTTGCTTTTAATAGTAGAAAATCATGCATTTAAAGACTAAACTTAATATTGTAGCTTAATTGTGTATTCTATAGTTGACTATTTATAAAATGGATACAAAAACATGTTATATGCCTTTAATGTCTAGGTGCTTTTTAAGAGTACAAAGTGTTTTTGGATAAAAATAAATATAAAAAAATATTTTTCATCACAATTCTGATTCTGTCTCACTGTCTGCGCATTGTGCACCAGTTCTGTTCGTTACAGACAGATAAATTAAAAATATGTTACAGAATCGTATTTTCGATTTCTTCTGAGTCACTCCTAGCAATAGTTTGAATAATAGCGTTGCTTTGTTTAGGGTTTGATACTGTTGGGTCAGCGGTGAGCTGCCAATACATTATGTCAAAGCAATTCTCTGTGTTCTGGGGAAGCAGTGAGTTCTTATCACTCCGATGGAATTATATGTAATACTTAAATAAGCAATCGATTGTTACTTAATACACTTATAGTATGTAACAATATTCTATTTACCGTAAACTTGTACAAATGGCAAAAATGCACTACTGTGTGTACCGAATCTGTCCTAGATTATTTATAAGTCAAAAATTGCAGTTATGTACTCATTTGATCTGAGAATATGGTTTTCTCTTAACCCTTTTAATGCCGGACGATTTTTCTATGCATATGCTAAAATTGCCAAGCGTTTTTATAGAAAAAAATCGTCTTTTACAATTTTTCAAAAAAAGTATTAAAAAGAATTTTTTAGGAACCTAAAAAAATACCAAATAAAACTAAGTTCCCCTTAAAAAACAGTTTAAAACATATTAATTTTGAAACACTTTTTATGTAATTATGTAGTGAAATCTATTCATAGTCTTTGAATGAAAAAAAATGGATATATTTAATTATTTTACCAAGTACAAAATTTTTTCGCATATTTGCACGCAAGTGAAAAAGTGAATTTATCTATAATTTCACGTTACATTGCGAAAATAGTTGATATGGGCCGATAGAATAGATGGATATTCCGGGCTTAAAAATCTGCCCAGCGCATTTTACGCATCTTGTTAAATAACTCACATAATACAAATAAAAATTTAATCTGTATAAATTTGGTATCTGAAGCGCCGGGCCGAAAAATCGGCGCATTTTTCGCATAGGTAGGGCCGATTTTTCAGCCCTTCGGCATTATAAGGGTTAAATTAACAAGTGGCTCGCCGTCTTTAGTAAAACTTAACAAGGGGCTCGCGCAATCCCTTCTGAGACCCTCCAGCTCAACCCTGTGTTGGATTCATCTTTGAGTGCCTATGTAAAACAATACTTCCTTCACATCGAGCAGCCATAATACGAATACTTGTTTTCATTTTATGGAGTGGGTCAAGTTTGATCGTCTCATGGTACACCAGCACCAGGTACACCAGCACCCGTGTGACTAAATCTGTCCATGAGTCTGACCAACGTCGTCGTGTCTGTTGTAAACTTCGAAGAATGTGACCCGCCCACTGTTATTTGAACTCTTTAGTACACTGCGCCTTGTCACCCGATCCTGCATGGACTTGTATCGGATCGATTAATTCGCTAAGACACCGGGTAAAAGGCATCCTGTCATAACTCCATATCTGTACATGGGACGCTAACAACACTTTGCAAAAATAGCAGTTTTTTTTTGATACGGCTGTTCAAACCTTCTTCGTGAATTTTGCGTTTAAAATCACTAGTTTTTTTCGACTATTGTATTGTAGGATATTTTTGCTAAGCATGAGATATTTTTATACAATATTACTGGAAAGACCATCGCGAGTACAGTATTTGGGTACAGTGTTCCCTCTAAGCCAGCCTTACTCAACCTGCGACCAATCAGCTCTTATGTGCGGCCCAAAATAATTATAGTCACTAAATATTTCTTTGGTGTTGTTTTCAGCATGTTCTCAATATTGGGTTGCAATCTGTCGGCACAAGCGGAGCAGTGTTGCCATTTAAGATTTTGGATACATTGGTATTTTTGTGTACTTTTTACGTATTTTTTATTTGTTGTTCATTGTAATTTTTTACTTTGAAAACTACATGAATAGATAAATGTATACATATGTATATATTTACATAAAATAAAAATGTTTTATTTTAACATCATAATACAAACATATCGACTGTGGAAAGGAAAAAGGACGTAACCCTCAATTTTTCAAAACAGTTTTTTTTCGATAATCACAATGTATACAACTTGACACACATTCTATCAAAAGGATGGAAGCTGAAAATGCCGAATAAGTATCTAAATTAAGCTTTTAAGTTTGAAAAAGATGACCTTGTAAAAAAATAAAACCAAGAAAAAACAATGAAATAAAGGTTTTTCCGAGACAATTTCTTTCATTAATATTAGGTTATATCAATTTAACACCAGTTTAGAAGTATTCGTGCACTTCAAGGTTGTGTATAATTCATAATTTGCATATGTCACAAAATCATCAAAAAACGTTTTTAGCGCCTCCTGTAAAATTTGTGGGTCCTTTTTCCTTTCCAGAGTCGATATGTATATATTTACATAAAATAAAAATGTTTTATTTTAACATCATAATACATACATATGTATGTATTCAGTATAGTATGTGCTATATTTACAGTTTACTATAAATATGTTGCGGCCCACGTAGATAAGCAAAAATCAGAATGCGGCCGGGAGGAAAAAAAGGTTGAGTATGGCTGCTCTAAGCTGTGCGCGCACATGCATTAGAACAGATTGCACAAAAGTTACACCAGCTATACCACCAGCTGAATAAATGAATTTTCGTTATATAGTATTGTTAATTATTGTCATTATAAAAAAATAACCATTTCGTCAGGTAGGTCTAATAGATACCAATGTATTTTGTGCACGTAACTTTCGGAAAATTAGAGGGAACATTGCTTGGGTATCCAATGCCGGGATCCCATCCAATTATGTGATCCCAAAATCCCGGGATTGCAAAAATGAAGCTCCCGTGCTAAGTTAATGCAGGCTTAAACATAGTGCTGATGACAGCGCACGCCGAAATTACTAAAAACTAAATTTATAAAAAAACGTAGAACTAAATAATTGTATATTTTAACCGCATTACAGTGGAGTTCTACAAAGTAAATGTCAATTCAATCAATAAATATTTTTTTGTTGTTGTGTATATTTATTACACGAAAGAAATTTATATACTCGTATATACCTGACACCCAAAATTACATTTCTCTCGGCCTAATTATATTAAAATAATCAACTTAATATACACATAATGGGATAGTTTTTTTTAAAACTTCTACCCATGCGGTCCATGAAAAATTGAAAAATCGATAATTTGGACTTCCTTTCAAAAATGTTGTGCATCACTGGTCGCATATATGCATATTTATGCTCTACATCGGAAGCGAATATTGTTGAATTATTACGAAAAACTTTATTGAAAATGGTAGATATTCATAAATATTCAAAAAGCTGCAATTTTTCTTCACATCAAACTCGTTTTAAATTACATGCATTAGTTAACTGACAATTTAATTATACATACACATAATAATCAAAAGACAACCAAAACAGCTAATTGAATACAATTAAATACAAAAAATGTTTAATGTTTACTTTGTTACAGTTGGCGTAGCATAACAAAGGCCTATTTTTTAGTCTATGAAAATAACAATTAACCTGAAAAATAATTAGATTCGTTCGTCCTTGTAAGCGTGTTGTCTACAACACTTTTAAGAGTGATTCAACAAATGAATGGTATTTTTTTATTAAACTAACTGCAAAAAAATATGAGCAAAAAACGATAAATATCCAATATTAGTATAATTCAAACAATTTAATTCAAATTTATTAAATGCAACATCGCAATATGAAATACGTATTTTAGTAATATCATTTTTCGCGAATAAAAATTAAATAAAATATCATGTATATCGTCATTTCCGGTTTTTTCCGTTTTCAGTTTATTTTAGTTTGAATCGTTCATAAGTGTGTAAAATTTTTGTTCTGTCTTACAAATTGTGGCACATTTTAAATCGACGCAATAAAAAAATCGCTTTTGATTATATGTAACGTTAAAAATATTTATTTGAGTTCCTCTGACATAATAAAAGTAATTTGAGACTATTTCTCAACAGATTAGTTCAACGAGGAAATTTGAGAGAAGGAATCTGCATTTGTTTAAGTAAGCAGATCGCTTATCGACGTCTTCTAAAATTATTACCTATATCGAAACTTTGACAATTTTATCACAATCAGTTATGAATTATGATGACATCATATCAAAAATTATCAAATTTTATTTTATATAAAATATTTTTTTACTGCTGTTATTTTACAGCTGAATATATTATATTTACAGTATTGACATTTGTTAAACTTAAGTAAAACATTTAATATCGTTTTGAAGACCCGCGATATTCAAGCGTGTTAGAAATTTCTAATATTAAAAATCATTAATTGTGGGAATCACAATTTAAGGTACGGTTAATTTTTAAACGCCACCATAACTCTGCCAATGTCGAAAATTTGTCAGCTAAATGATGCCAAATAAGTGTCTGATAGCTAGATAGCTATTAGCAAGGAATCTTGCCATTCATTTTGGCCATAGATTTTAAATACGTTAGTAATATTACATATTATTTGGGAACAGGCCAAGCTAGTTTACAAATTAGATTGTCTTTTGTCAGCAGTGTAATTACGTATTGATCCTCTGCGCAGAAAATGATTCTCAATACAAGTTAATAGCAATATGTTTTGTTAAATTTTTAACGATGTTATCATCACTTAAAAATAATTTAGTTCTTAGAATTTTGTTGAAAAATATTTAGCTTTTGTAAAAGACAAGATAAATGAATTGTTTATTGTTTAATGGATATTCTCAAAGCATTGCCTACGCGATTTGTTGGAGATGTAATTAGTTGAATGTCAAAGTGACTGCAGCAACAAATTAATGGATACAATGCATCGGGCTTAGAAAATTTCAATTCAGTTATGTCTTTTAATCCCAGTTACCATATCTACATTTAAGGTAAGTGAGAAAAATTACTATTTGACTCAGGAGAGGTACAAAGGTATTTTAAATGTATGTATGATAAACATTTCTTAAATTTCTTTAATTTATAACGAATAATAAATTGACAGCGCCATACGGAGAGTGTTTAGTTTTTAATTCAATGTGTTTTTTCAGCTTTCTTTATGCACACATGAAAAAAGCAAATCCCGAAAAAATTAATAGTGACGGGTAGATTGTTAGAAATTCTGGAAATTCTGTAAACCTGAAATTCAGAATTGATTATCTTTAATGTTTCAATATCAGGAACGAAATATTCGTAAAATTTGACGGATCAAAGGATTATTTTATATGTAAATATAATTCGATCTTATTATTTGGGTACAATGATTTTCTTTAAAGTTTTAATATTGAAAATGGACTATTCATAAAATTTGTCAGATCAAAGATTTATTTTATATGGAATATAATTCGAGTTTATTATTTTTCAATCGTAGGAAAAACTTAATTTCAATTTAAATTCATAAATAAACGCAATATATTTACATAAACAACCATACTACCACAACTGCCATGACATTTCTTAACCGCTTATAATTGTCAATATAATTGTTGAAAAGCAAAAACATTTAAACGTCATAAAGTTAGAATTGGGTATTTTGAAATCTTGACTTTTCAATTCCCAGAACGTGAAATTTAAAATTTTCCGTCTACCTAAAAATCTCGTGTATCGAGAACATAGAACAAAGGTGGGCGTTCTGTGTCTTTGTGACTATTTCATTGCTTTCATTATTTTACAATATAATTGTTCTTTCAATAGATTTACTTATTTTGTATTCGAAGTCATGAATTTTTTTGATTTTAACAATTTATGTTGCCTATACCATACGTAAAAGCAGAGAGAGCTTTGAGAAAATTATTTAACTAAGTTTCCTATTCTTGTTATTCTATAATAAAATCCAGAGTTATTATATTTGACAAGAAAGGTTGGACGACATATTTACAAGTCTATATGTTCAACACTTAAAAAGTGGACATTGTTAGAAAATTAGTTAAATGAAAGCTTGTCTTATTATAATGATATTCTATGAACTAAACACTAATTCAAGTCATACTAAAAATGAGACTAGGCCAATAGCAAAAATTATTTCAACGTTTAAATGTATCATTTTTTACAAAATATGCTAATTTTGACACATTCGTTTAGCAACGTGAATTTGGTTTCAGAAACCTCAAGCTATATATTTAATAGTCATAAATTGGCATAGATATGTTTGTGACAATTAAATTTAATATCGTATTGTTTTATTTAGTTGTTATTAGTGATTGATTATTACTGTCGCCGTGACAACTGGCCTTAGATCTGCAGCAAAACTTGTATGAGAACATGCAATAATTATTTCTGCAAGATATTTGACATTACAATAATTTATGTGTTGGCATTATTTTGTATCGTGAAATTTACGATTTCAATCGACATTTAGTATTGCATATTATTGACGGTAAAATTGTACCTCAACTATGTTTTTTTATTGTTGCTTTGTTACGTAATATCCCGATTATTTAGCCGAGGTATATGCAAATGTAGTTTATAGTATTCATTTATTAAATATTTAATAAAACTATTAATATTTTGGTGATGAAAAAAAAAGGTTGAGCGGAAAATCATATGTATTTGTATAACATCTAACACAAGATATAAAATACATTTTTTTAAATTTTATTTTCGTGTTTTTGAATTCGGAAGCGTCTTATAATTGACACAATGCACCATCATGTTTCTTTGATGAGTATATAAAAAAAGGTTGCATTTAGACGCAATCGAGAAAGATCTGCTTGTTACTCAACCTCTTTTTTTAAAAACAATATTCTGCGCATTAGACCCTTGTTCTGGTCACAGAGTAAGTCTATGGACCTGGTATTGTTTTGTATTTTAACACGAGTGTCACAGTACCCGTCATATAATACTCAAAAGGAAGGACAAAGAGAAACAGCCAATGGCTTCCAAGAATAAAATAACTATTCTTTTAAAAGCAAAATAATAATAAAATTTTGATTTGAAACATTAAACATACTAATAAAAAGTTTCACGAACGCCGTTTCACCAAGTTACATGGACAAAAGCTCTGTATGTAAGTGTTGTAATTGCACAACTCAATAAATAAATAGAAGTTTGAAAATTTACTTCCCAAACGTAATTCTTCAATTGATAACGGTGACGTTACGTTTTTTTAATTCAATTACCTCACCAATAAGGAAACTAAATAATTTATTTTGACCCAAACTATAAATACAACCATGACATTCTAAAGATATTTGTTTCAATATTGCTTACTGCATATTAAAATGACGTTTGCCTTCCAAGTATCGACATATTGTTAAATATAATGAGTCACTTTCCGTACATGGATGTGACCCAGTATCCTCTTGCTTATGGAGTCATGGTCACATCTTGCTACGTACAGCCACTTATGACAGCGTTTCTCAATTGGCGGGCCGCGGAAATATCATACCATGTCGCAGCGAGTTTTTTTTAATCGGTATTTATGAAAATTTAGTTACATTCATTGGCATGTGTTAACTTTGTTTGATGAAAAAGGTTTAAAATTTCAAGTTAAAACAGAGTAATTTTTTAAGTGGCATAGAGAGAATGAGTGATTTATTAGGCACTTTTAGGGTCTGTCACTGTCACTGTTCACTGTCAATACTTGGTGGAAAAGCATTATATTAATAAAAACACAATAGTCCTTTGTACTTCCTAGTTGACAATGTTTCAGTTGACAGTTTCAGTTGAAAATGCTCGCTATGAGCGAAAGCGGTCCTGACCTATTAAATAAAGTGGAATGAAGTACAAAGGAATATTGTGTTTTTATTGATTTATTGGGGTTTAAATTACTAGTTCATCTTGTCAATTTTGATTGTGAATTTGTTTTTTATTTTTAAATAAAGGATGCGTATAAAAAAGACGCTTTGAAGCACAATGCACAACTTTGATCAATACTAATATTAAAGCTTTTTTTTGTATTGAATTATTTCATTGAACGAGAAAAAAAGACGTAGCAAGTTGAAAATTTTCACTTCCGTCTGGATTAGACAGCCATAATGAGCAATACTACATTTTGTAATTCTAGGAATCAAATTGTTCTTAAATGAAAGACACACATTAGTAGTTTTATTTCATAATATGAATTTTAAAATTAAGGGTAAAATTTTTAAGAGGTAAAAAGCATTTTATTGAAACTGATAAAATAAATTAAAATTCATGCAAAATAATCATATTATCGAAATATGCTTTTATATTTTTCCATAATAACTGTTTTTTTATGAAAATTTAGTTACAAATAATACATTTACAATGGCGATATTACTTTTATAATTTCCTTAAGAATTTTAAATATGAAAATGAATTGTAAGGCAAAAACATCGATACTGATAAATGACTAAATTATTATTGATTATTGAAAATTATTGATTAGCTCTCGGGCTCAAAATGTTTGAGAAACACTGGCTTAGGCCTTTATCACTTCTAACGAATATTTTCACAACTGATTGCGTGCAATTGGTATTGTTTTGCAATACATTATTAATGGACAATGAAGAACCATATGGTTGTTTTATTTTACGTCCTTTTTGACCATACTTGGAAAATATGTCATAATAATTTAGCGGCAAGAATTTTAAAAGGCTGTGAGAAATAATTGTGAAATATTGTAGATTTATTATCAAGTAATTTTAATCGAAACAATCTTATAATTACACAGTTTATTTAGTATGTATGAACCACGAAGTTATTTTTAGCAGTGAATGCCAAACTGTCGGAGGGAACTACTGGTAGTTCGTGTTGGTAGCTCATCTGTGAAATAAAAAAAAAACCATGAAAATTATTATTTTTAACTTTGTGTCAAGGGAAAAATAGCAATATAAAAGGTAAAGTCAAAAGAAATGTCATTTTTTGATTCTACAAAAAAAATATTAAAAAAAAAACCATTCAATATTATTCCGTAAAATAATTTCTGTTATCAGGTATGATCTTCCTCCACAAAATGGGCAGTTTTTTAATACCTCTTTCGTAAAATTCTGGCAGTTTATTATTAAAATATGAATCCTGGTGATTTTTTTGGTAAAACAGAAAGAAATGTCATTTTTTTGGTGCGTCACTAATCAGTTTGCCACCAGGTTCTATTAAATAAATTGGTCGTGGTTAGTATTATTGAAAAGCTCCATCAGTATTTTTTCTGTTATGATATATTTTTCAATTTTTTACCGTTAAAGAAAAATGCAGAAGCCAGAGACTGAAGAGATACATTTGCGGTATTTTATGTTTTTTTGCTTGATCAAGGATTATAAGGATCAAGGATAAGAGGGTTGGATTTGGAAAATCTGCAACACCCACCATATACACAGCAACTTCAGATCATCACTTATTTAAGTTGATGAAACATTCACTTTGTGATAAAAAAAATCAAACATTGAATAGGTAAAAAATCACCTGGATTCATATTTTAATAATAAACCGCCAGATTTTTACGAAAGAGGTATTAAAAAACTGCCTATTTTGTGGCGGAAGATCATTCCTAATAACATAAATTATTTCACGGAATAATGTTGAATGGTTTTTTTTTAAATATTTTTTTTGTAGCATTAAAAAAAATGACATTTCTTTTGACTTTATACATAAAAATATTCAAACCATCGCGATATTTTATTTCGAGAACAACCGATTTATTTTATTTATAAAATACGTTTTCACAGCATTAAAAAAGTCATTAGAAATATATGTTTATTTTGTAAAATAGATAAATCAAAGGAATATGTGTCTTGAATAGTGTATGGTATATTTCTAAACTATGTATAAGATGACTGATTTATTTAGCATATTAGATAAAATTTCAACTACAGGTCTTCAATTGCTGAAATATGCATATAATGTGATACTTCTTCAAATATATAGAATCATAATAACATCTCACTTTGGAATGTTTTATTACTTGAGCAATATTTGATGAAAAACAGTTTTTTATACACCGTGTTCAGTGGAACGTATCTACCGTGTAAAAAGTGAGTCGAGTGTAATATATGGGCCCATTAAAGGTAAAGTGAGCCAAATGGTATTTTAGAAAGAAATAAATTAGATGCGTTGTAATATTCTACACGTCTTAAAGTATCGTAAAAGTGAAGTAACCTCAGCTAATAATGCATATTGTAATAGTGTTGTATCATTAGAATAAAAATATGCAATCCACCAAAATATCAAGTAAAGTCGTGTTCTCTTCGGGGGTGCGGGAGACGTTTCTATTTTGACATATATTAAAAAAATGTATATTTAATATATTACAAATACGTAAATAAATTTGAAATGAGGTGCGAGAACATATTTTCAGATTCAAGTGGTGACCACTGCTCTAGATGGTTAATATATTGGTATTGTTTTGCGTGTTATTTTAAAAATGAATTAACATCCACTTGATTATTCTGTTCTATGCCTTGACTCTTTTTGAAAATGAAACACCCTAAGGATTTCATATTTGAAGCAGATGTATCAAAATTCATTATTTTTCTATTTAGTTATTTTTATGTCGCCTATTTTACATCACAAACTCTTAGGGGTCTATTTTTGAGGGATATATGTTTATTGCGTATAATAAAACTTGATATTATACATTACGACACTGAGGGTGGAGTCTAATGTATAATTTAACTGTTCCCTTTTGGCATTATAACAGCGTGTAATATATTATAACATTTCCCAAAATGTATTAAAACGCCTATACATAAAATATATTTTCTCGTTGTTCCATATTTTAAGAGAATAGGGTTTTTATTTAGACCACAAGAGGATACTACGCCTGTTACGAAATGCAATAAAAAATCTTATACGTGATATCCATGATGGCGTGATAGCAAGTTAACAAAAAAAAACATTGTTGGAACCTCAAGAGGGCCGTATATAATTGCGTTTCGCGTATAACAAGATAATCTGTTCAGTTATGCTACATTGAAAATAAAATATGTGGAATTCATGGGCTGGAAACCAACGCGTGATAACAGCAGTGAATTATTGAACAAGCTACCACTAAAAATAACATCGGATTGTGAAAATTAGCACAGGCTCGGTATAAACACGCCTAGCTCTATCTCGATGCGATTAAATTCAACGAATATTTATGAACGGCATTTTTTTTTTATTTCATCTCAATTTACCCGCAAGGTCTTTTTGTTTTTAATTACAGTTAGAAAGTGAATTTAATGCCAAGTTTAATGCGGCTTCGTTAAAATTGTGAAGGCTATTTATTTATCATTTGGGCAAAGCGATTCATTGAGTTTACTGCCACGCATTAGTTAAAAATACACTATCACGATTTTTTAAATGCTATTAGGAAAGATTTGTAAGAGTCTAACATTTATTTAATAAGAAGGCAATACAATAATAACAATTGAGATGTTAGTATAAATATTCGTTTGGTCACAATCAGTACCGGCGCTACGTGCAAGCAGAACAGGCGACCGCCTGTAGCGGTAAATCTGGAGAGGCGGGCAAATGCCTTAGCACCCAAGGAGATTTTATAAATTTTATTTTATGTTCACTTAAGTATAACAGGTGATTTACCTTTGTGCTTCTTACATTATAATTTCATTTGTAGATATACCCAGGGGTGGGCTGAAGGGACTTAGAAGGGCTCGCGGGAGCCCCTTGTTGAATTTCACTAAGGCCGGCGAGCCCCTTTTGTTAACTCAAGAGAAAAAAATATTCTCATATCAAATAAGTATATAACTGCAATTTATAATTTATATATTATCTACGACAGCTTCAGTATACATAATAGTTCATTTTTAATTATTTAAATTGATAAGTTTACGGTAAATTGCATATTTTTGGATACTACAAATGAATTAAGTAAAAATCGGTTGCTTATTTAAGTATTGCATATAATTTCATAAGAGCGATTAGAAAATTCACTCCTCCCTTAGAACACTAAAATTTGCTTCGAAATTAAGCGAGCCACTTGTTAAAGTGTTGGCAGCCCACCGCTGGATATACCCGAACGTATATTGTTTACGGTTATAATCAGCAACCAGGGCTGCAACAGAGTCGTGTAAAAAAAGACGACTACGACGCCGACTATAAAATAAAAAAAACGACTCCGATTGCGAGAACTTTTTTCAATAATTTCATTTTAATATATATTCCATCAAATCATCTTTAGTCAGCCAAGCATCAACACTACACACAGTGGTGTTCGGTCAATGTGGAATTGGATCAATGCACTCCCTGTATATGCAGGGGCGGTTATATTTCATGAAGTAATATTCAAACATAACATTTATAGTTTATAACCAGGGGTGGGGAACCTTTTATTCTCTAAAGGCTGCATTCATTTTTCTGATTCAACATGAAGGCCGCAATAAACATTGACTAGGGAATTTTTGGCTGGAAACAATTTCATGTCAATTTCCAAAGGCCCAGAAATTTGCAGATTTCCCAAAATTACCAGCGTGGGACCTTTTTTTTGGTCTTTCAAGGATTTTTACATCGAAAATCCAAAGAATTTACAGAATTAGAGAATTGGCCAGATGGCCGCACCAGAGTAGCTAAAATGCCGCAGGTTCCCCACGCCTGGTTTATACCATTCAGTCATTTTAAATTCTTCATGTTTTTACTGTCTAAAATAAAATAAAATATTTTAAGCTATTGATATCCACATTTACCGGCCGCCACTGATTACACATCCGAGCTTAACTCAAACTACGCAATTTTGTAGTTAGGCCCCTGTAATCCTTAATTAACCCCGAAATGTAGTATTAAAATCCTCTAAATTTGAATTATTTTTCAATATTCAATCTCAATTTGTCATTAATTTCTAAATGAAATTCATCGACGACAGTATTTTGATTTTATTGAAACACATATTTTTATATATAATTTAATAGGAAATATTATTTTAAATATATATTATTTTTAGGTAAACAAATAATGACAGCGCATAAACATGTGTCAATTATTCTGTCGCTCAACTGTCAGTACATCAAATTGGCGCGAAAATAAACGTCAAAACACATCACGTTGTTACTTTGGTGTTTTTCATCTCACGCTAACGTAATTGAAAAATATACGGAAAATACTTCAATTCAAGTAACGATATTTTATATGATCAACACGCATTTAATTAAGTTTTATTTGATTCGTACGTCGGTGGGATCAACTCTTAGCTCTCAAAAGATATGGGATTACACACTTAAATATTTTTATTAATATAATTTATTTCCTTTGATTTAGGTACTTGTTAAACAGATGCTCATAAAAAGAACGTGCAAACATCGTACAAACACAATAATCAATATGTTGTTTTTCTTAATGCAGAATTGGAAATTAACACTTAATGTTTATTGTAGAGTGTATGTTATTTAAATTTTAACGTCGTGGGTGCTCAACCTTCTATCTTCTTATGATCAATTTAAATTTTTAATAGACTGAAAAAGAATATTTTTTTATCATTTCTGTTCACCATATAAACGTTTGATGCAGAAATTCTTTCAGTAAAAAACGTTTTACGAGATCTGGTTGTCATTCGACTGCTCAACCTCGGTTTTTTTAAAAGGTCAAAAATAGAAGAATGGTATCAGTAGATAGTTATTCGGTATAGCTACACCGTGTATATAGAATCTGGAAGATGAGAAGTAATAAACACGTTTCAGACGTGTGGGTACAAATCGATCGAAAAATATAAGCAGATATATGGTTGTCTTAGGCCGCTTATTAAATTAATAAGGGAATACCTGTTACAATTTAATTTACTTATTTAAAAATATTTTGCAATTAAGTGAAACAAGAACTACATAGAATTAACAAAATATTTTATATCTTACCTTGTTATCGTTAAACCTGTATATCAGGGGTTCTTAACCCTGTGCCCGGCAAAGTATCAAATACAATTTAAATGTCAAGGATCGTACTAAATGTGCTTTGTTATTTTTATGATTTTTTTTGTAAATGTAGATGAATGCATAATTTTCCTATTTAAAATAAATAATAAATTAAATGTACCACACGTAAAGCTGTTAAGGGAACAATAATAAAATTAATTCATAAATATATACTACTTTTTAATACTATGTATGTAAATCTAGTTTTTTTTTAAATCCGGCCAGCGCCCGTCACTCTTCTCCTAAATCTCAATGGTTATGTGCATTAAAATTATAAGTGTATTTTCAAGGTGCAAACAAATATTTTTTAAAATTTGACTATTCGCTTGCTTCATTCATGAAATACCACTTCTGTTCTCAAATTAACTGCTGCTGAAAATGTATGACATTGATAAGACGTGGATGTGAAATGAGGGACATGACAATAAATATTTTTTTGTAATTCAAATAGTATTACGAAAGTTAACGATTTTTGACGTCGCATTGAAAGCTGCGCAAGACCGCTGACAGCTTGCAAGCCATAGATTGGACACACCTTGTTTGACTTTTTGATTTGTTCTTCTTCTTTTGTGTACGTGGAAGAGACGTGCCCACACTGTTCTAACCCACGTCTTTGTAGCTGCGTCGTTTTCTTCCAACATGTCTTCGCCTATGCAGCTCAGTGCTAAAAGCGAACTTGTTGATAGGTTATCCGATCTTTGATCTTGAACACATTCAAAGCTTGTAAATTCGTCACAGAAATGACGTTTATCATAAAAATTGAAAAGATATGATAAATAATTTACTGCAAACATACAAAATGCTAGCTAATCCGTTACTTCATGTTTGTATTTTCTATTTAGCCAATTCTTTCACTAACTTTGAGTTTGACAAACAGAGTCGCAGCGAGATCTTTTGGCGTTTAGGGTAAGATATAGATTTCACATAAAAAAATGAGAATTTCGTATTTTTCTAAAAAAAAATGGTATCATTTTGACGCCCCTTTGCTCCTTCAGCACCTCGGCGCCCATGGAAAACGCCTTGTTCGCCATCCTCTAGCTCCGACCCTATCGAGCAGGATAAAAGAATTTATTTGTCCCTTAGAATTTATAAATAAGATATTTAATTATATATTTCGTACTTAACTGAGAGTATTTTTGTCTTTTGATGTGGGCGTATTGCAAAATTATCCCAGAAAGACTTATGACTTGGAAAAAAGCAAAGAATCCTGCTAAGGACATAAATATTTCGAGACACCGTGTGGTATCCATTTTCTGTGCGTAGGGATCAGAAGTGGTAAATAAAAAAAAACTCAAAACAGCCGTTTTTCTAGATATATCTGAGAGATACTTTTAGGTCGAAATGGAAAACACGCCACAAAAACACCATACGTTATGTTTAGTATACAAATCCTGATTCCAAAATATTCAGTGATACCACATTAAATATTCATGCCTCCCTAGCGACTTAAAGTTCAAGTACTATTTCAAGACAATAATACTTGTCTTGCCAAGTCATATTAAAATTTCTGCCCACTGTTGAGAGCGTTGAAATATTTCTTTGCGGTTGTAAAGTGTCTTAACATCGTGTCGGTACATTAATTGCATGTATTTTATAATGCCAGATTTACATGTGACGTTATCCTGAGTCACGCGATTGTGCATCTGTCATGTATTTTTAATTTTTGGTTTGTCCATTGTTGAAAGAATAGTTTGTAAGACTCTTTTTAAATGAATGATTAATAGCTTACCCTAACTTGATAAAAATAGTGGTTATGTTTTGTTTTGTCAGTTGAAAACATGTGTTTTAAACGGTAACCGGATAAAACAGAACATCACAAAACGTACAACATATCTTTAGAAAACACTAGTATTGATATGTTTTACAATCAATTAGTAACCTCTATGTCGTATTAGATACAATAAATAAAACAACAATCTTGCATATCAATAACACTTGTCACAAATTGTCGTAAATACACTTATATTCGACGATTATAATAGTCACCATTGACTGATAAAGTAAAGCGCACGTTATTATACACTGTTCTGACATTATTACCTGTTAATCTTTAATATTTTTCCAATAAATAGTTAAGAAGAAACAGGTATCATTCAACTAAAAATTGATTGTGTTCTGAATTGTCTATGTACTATGTTCTCATGTTCTGTTTTATCATGATTAGTTTATTCATGGAACCGTTTTAAACACATTATTAGTTTTTCATTGATGGTGGATTTATTTATTAGATGATGTAGCAACTAAAACAATATTATAACTAACTAGGGTAGTTAGTTATATTTTTTGATCCCTACGATGGCAGAAATGACTTATTACATTATTTTGAATTTAAAAACGTAATAAATAAAAGAAAAATATTTTTACTTTACCTGTCTATCTTTATTGCTTTTATCTGGTAAGTATTCAAATCAAATTTCGGACAGTATTTAACATCAGATATTCAGTATTTACCTATATTATGCTTCGTCTAAAATTAATAAACTATTTAAGAACGAACTTAGCATTACGAAAATGACTCTCTTTGGATGACTTCCTTGTGTACATGCATGGATATAGTATGAGGGGAAGCATATAGAATGTGATTTGCAAATGAATGCATGTAGAGTCCCCTGGCGTGATCTGGCTTCACTAAGGATTTCTTACCTCTGTAGCGATCACGCCCTTCCGCCAGCAACGATAGTAAGGGGATACAATTTTCCAAAACATTAGCGATGAAAGAGACTCTAAGAACTTTGACGCTAACGTGCCCTGGTACTTAAAGCCTCATAAATTTGATATATAAAAAAAATGGTCAGTGTTTAAAAGTATCAGTTTTTGAATTTTCCATATAAAAATATATTTACCAAATTTAAAAGAAAACACCAACCAAGCAAACCTTACATTCTGTCTAAATAGTATAATAACATGTTTTTAAGTATTTGGCAAAACAGCTTATGTCAATGCACCAAATGTTTTGAAATTTAAAAATCATACGAAATCAGTCACTCGAGATCAACTCGAGGAGAATTGACATCACAAACACCAATGTCTCAGATCTCAAATTTAAATTTAAAATAATCAAAACTAATAAATAAAATAACAACAATTCTCTGTCCCATATTTGTATACATTTGATTATGTGCTGTGATAAAAAAGATGGCAAAGACTGTTTTCTTGAATCAGGATTTGATAACGGAAAAGAATTTTACCTCACTGAGGAAATTCAAAAAAAGGTTGTTATATAAAATGTTACATACCTCTTAAAAATCTCTGATTTTTTTTTATTTATCGTGCATAGATAATAAAACCATTGGTTGTACTAATATTTAATTGCTAGTAAGTTACATTAAATTAATTTAATAATAATTGAACATACCAATTACTTCACGTCATCTGGCGGTATAAAATAAAAAGTGTTGATTGATTCATTTCGTTAATGACTTATCAGATGGCGACACTGTGCAAAAAAGCTATTGTTTTTATTTTGTTTAACACCTACTCGATACACACGTATCAAAAAAATAACAGAACAGGTGTCCACATTTTAACTATTTTGATCGGCCTGCGAACATCTACAATTTGTGTTGTAATTTTCTTCGAATTCATAAATCAAAGCGTTGTATTTTTTTTATATAAATATGCAACACGTGACAAATAGCACTCATGACACCAAGGTAAAAACAGAGATTTCGTTGCAGTGCCAATAATACACATTTCTCGACTGGTGACATGTCCATGAAAAGTGTATCCGTGACATCAAATGAAATTAACTTCTTCAGGAATTTCCAGATCTAAATATAAAATTTAATTCTGAATGTATTTTTAAATATCTGATGTCTGTTTTTATCATGATAGTATGATGATATTTTTTTTTTTGTTACATGGGCTCTTTTCAGCGGTGTGCTGCCAATACGTTAACAAGGGTTTCGCTTAATATCAATGCTATTTGCGGTATTATTTGGATAAGTGGATTTATTAAAGCAATCGAATGATACTTTAAATACTTAAATGTGAAAAAAGCAATACACCGCAAAATAAATAAATAGCTGAAAAATGTAAATTCCTACCATTAGTTTGTAAGAGTCGAGAGATTCAAGATTGTTGCAACAATATGAACTATTGCAACGACACCACGTTTCAAGCATTAAGCCGTTCTTGACAATAGTTATAATTCAGAAACACCAAATGTATATCACTGTTAAATTTGAATCGTTCAAATTATGTACATTTACACAAGTTTTGTCACTAACGACCCGGGTTTCGCCTTTCTGATGATTCGAGTTCATTCGGGCACGTGAACCCCTGAAGATCCAGAAAGGCGAAACCCGGGTCATCAGTGACAAAACTTGTGTGAATGTACATAATTTAAATGATTTAAAAGTATAATATTGAATTTCCACCAAGCACCTAGATTCGAAGTCTTAAATAAGTGCATCACTGTGTTCTTAAATTTCTTTTTAATCGGGTAAAAATAGCAACGTATTTTGTTCTACAGTTTTTTTATATATTTATTAGTTGATAGCTATTTTGGCTTTTGCCATTGTCAAAATGATTAAAAAGAATTTTCTGAGTAGCCATATCGGCTTCATTCAATGTATTTATTGACATGGCATTTACTTAGTAGAACTACATTATATTAGGGTAAAAATAGCAACGTTTAATCTATATTTATACATATTATAACACAAAGATCTGAGAATATTGATTTGTTTTAATTTGTCAAATAAGTCAAAATTAGCAAGAGGCTTGCGCGAGACCTTCCGAGCCCCTTACAGCTCACCCCTGGCTTTTTAATCAGCAAAGTAACGGACCTCTTCTCAAAAATAGGCTATGTTTTGTCCACGATCGGCTTTTGACGACGTTAATCACTTGAAACATTTATTGTTTTCCACTTTTTAGCATGACAGAATTGATAATATTTTATTTAAATTTACAGTCAAGTTTTAAAGTACTTACACTTCTGCAAAAATGACATTTTTATCTATTCATTTTTGAGGCACAATATTCATTTCCAAGCTTATAATATTAGTAAAAACTTCTTTTGAGAAATCCAATAATCAATGCTATTTTTACATGCGTAAATATTTACTTTAAAACTCGGATGAGCTGAAAATTGAGTTTGAAATTATCCGAGAATAAAATTACGGCCAAACTTAATTTGTCATCCACTTGCCAGATACAACAAAAATTTGATATCCCATTTGGTAGAAATTGTAATATGATATACTTGTGTATAAATTTTAAGCAGTAGGTAAACTTTGCTGCTAATTTCTGGATTCTGTTAAAATATGAAATTACAATATGTTTTTAACCTTTCACTGGTTGTGAAACGTGTTTAGCCTCGTTAAGAAACAGTTTTCAATTAAACGTAGGTATATATTAGAATATTTATTTTTATCCGGTCGATTTCTGTGCGAAAGCATGGGCGTTTGTGATGTCTAAACATTCCCCCCACCCTTTCCAATCCTCTAATAACTGGGCGTATCGAGAGCGATTAGTTAACCACTAGTTCCTTCTATATCTACTACTCTTTTTGAAAAAAGAGAGGTTAAGCGACTGAGTAACAAATAGTTCTCGTAGAAAAAAATTGTTCCTGGTACCTTCATTAGGAGGCCATATTCCCCAAATTGGGAGCTGACATGGATAAAAAAACAAGCAAGTCTATATAAACCTTAAGAATAATATTTTATTTAAATAAACCATAATAGGGTAAAAATAGCAACGTGTTTAGTTCTACAGTTTTTATATTATGAGTTGATAGTTCTGACGATGGCGAAAGCTGAAATAGCTATCAATCAATAATAAAAAAAACTTTAGAACTAATTACGTTGCTATTTTTACCCTATTATAATGGAGTTCTATCAAGTAAATGACAATTTAATCAATAAAAAATCTTTTTACCATTTGAGTTATTTTATATCAAAAACAAAAATGGATGACAGTAATTCTGGCTACTTTATCGAAATCAAATATTAAAAAAAAAAAATTATTTTGGGATGCACATTTTTATTAAAATTTTATCAGCTTAAAAACGGTCACGGTAAGCTTAAAATCAGTTTTTCGGTAAATCCCAATGAAAGTAAATTAAATTTAGATGTATAAAAAGTAATAAGAATTAATTTTAGCTCTTTTTAATCTGTTAATGCTTCTAAAACAAGCTAAACACTTTTGTAACACAAGTGGAATAACAAAGTGATCAAGTTAAATTTTATATTGGATCACATGACTTTTGTGACAGTTATAATTAAACTCATCAGTTGTTTTCCACGCTTTCGAATTCCGAATTTTTATTTTTAAATATGATTTTCATCAATTCGGAATTGTACATTATTCGATCAGTTTTGACAGATTAAACTTGACAACCAACTGATAACTTCAAGTGAAATATAATATACGCTGATAAAGATTTATAATAAGAAAACTTTCTTCGAATTTCAGCAATCGAAATTTGATTTGAAAATTGTATGTTTACCAAGAACTGGCATAGGATAAAATAATCCAAACCATTAAGAAAGTGTTTGATCTGAAGATCAATGAATTTTAGCAAACATAAACATGGCTTGAAAACCGGAGTAAGATTTTAATTATATCCACTGGCATGATGCATTGGAAATATTAAGATTAGTCATATGTTTGGCTAAAAAAATGTCTATATACCTATTCGTTATAGACAGAGTATATCTTTCAATATCTGTTACTTTTAAATAGATTAAATTGTGTACACTTTCATATAAATTTATTTTAAAAATGCTGTTCGTACCAGGACTTGAGCTCGTGAGATCCGCTAGAGAAGCTAGTGGCGTTGCCACTGGGGCTTATACAAAAGCCGACTTTTGAAAAAATCGGTTTTTGAATGTCAATATTGTCCGAAAACCGGTTTTTTATTAGTTTTACAAAAAATGGATAATTCAATTAAAAAAGCGAGAAAAAGTTCAATTTTTTTATGTTTATTTATGAAAATAATTGACTGTGGAAAGGAAAAAGGACGTAACCCACAATTTTCCAAAACAGCTTTTTTTCGATAATCACAATGTATACAACTTGACACACATTCTATCAAAAGGATGAAAACTGAAAATGCCGAATAAGTATTTAAATTTAGTTTTTAAGTTTAAAAAAGATGACCTTTGAATATTAGGTTATGTCAATTAAACACCAGCTTAGAAGTATCCGTGCACTTCAATGTTGTGAATAATTCATAATTTGCATATGTCACAAAATCATCAAAACACGTTTTTAGCGCCTCCTGTAAAGTTTGATATGTGTGGGTTACGTCCTTTTTCCTTTCCACAGTCGATATTAATACACAGCAAGAAATTATTTGGTGTTACTCTTCAGAAAATATGATTTAAGAAAAAACAAAGCGTCCAATGATTGTTTTGTAACAAAATTTCCTGATATCGAAAATACTCTTTCGCTGGATAAAGATGTGGGGCATATGGTCTTCTTCTTTTTATTTATAGACTCGTTTATGGAAAATTCGGCACAACCGGTTACGAAGGTGAAAAACCGGTTTTTGAATGTCACAAATTTAGACAAAAAACCGGTTTTTGAAAACCGACAAGCCCTAGTTGGCAATGTGCTACGGAGCTAACTACTACCCAACGTTTACTATCATTTACCTTTAATTATCATTTATTGAGAAATTGCTTTCAAGCCACTGATGTACAACGTAAATAACCTCTTATGTAAAATCGAAAATAAGTTTCGAGTTCTCACGTGGCTTGGGTAAACAAATTATAAACAAGTTACGTATTTATTTTCAACTTATAAACTGTGGCATTGTTTCAAAATTGATCGATGACCGGCCAAAAATAATAAGAAAATTGTGTGCTGGCAAAAAAAAACGGAATTCGAAGTTCGCTTCGCGGCGAGACCTTGCCATCGAAGTCCGTCATTTCGAAAATGGAGGTCAAGCGTCTACCTGTCTGTGTTGGTTCGTCGCCGAAGTTATTGTGTAATGCCTGTTGTTCACGCGACCGATTGTTTTTTTTTTTAAATTGTAACCCGTCAAATACTTGGCGGGGTATAATTGATTTCCGCAGTTTTTTTTTTTAATAATTTTAGAATATATTTCTTAAAAAACACTCTTTTGTACCTATTCCAAATTTATTTAGAATGATCAAGACCCTTTTCGCTTATCACAAGCATTTTCAGCAGATTTTCAACTAAAGTATATACATAGAAATAATATATACTTAACCACGTAATTATTAAATAAAAATTGGTAATATAAAAATAATTTACAGATAAAGATACAATATATCGACTGTGGAAAGGAACCAACACATATCAAATTGTATAGGAGGCGCAAAAAACGTGTTTTGATGTTTTTGGGCCATATGCAAATTATGAATTATACACAACCTTGAAGTGCACGGAGACTTCTAAACTGGTGTTTAATTGACATAATCTAATATTAATTAAAGAAATTGTCGAATAACAACTTTTATTTCAGTCTTTTTTCTTGGTTTTAATTTTTTACAAGGTCATCTTTTTCAAACTTAAAAGCTAAATTTAGATACTAATTCGGCATTTGCAGCTTGCATCCTTTTGATAGAACGTGTATCAAATTTGATACATTGTGATTATCGAAAAAAACCTGTTTTGAAAAAACTGTGGGTTACGTCCTTTTTCCTTTCCACAGTCGATATATATATATATATATATATATATATATAGGTTACATTAAATTGAATATAATTAAATGTTTAAGACTTCTTACAAATAAATGATACTTACTTACAACCTCATCAAAAAACAATTAAGGGGGAGAGTTTACTAACAATGAATTCAAAGGTTTTTCTCAAACTGGGAATTTGGCAAAATAGTTAAATTATTTATTTTAATATTTTTTTATATAATTCATCAAATTAATAGCAATAGCGGTAATAAAACTGCTTTTCCCGAAAGAGTGGAAAATACGAAGGAAGTTTAATATTGTATATTAGCCCTGTTGAATATGCTCGTGATGAGCTAAACTATTCATAATCATATTTAATACCACGAATTATATTTTAAAAAAATAATTCAAGTGATCGTACTGTTCTGTTGATATATTTTCTGCTTGACTGAGAAAAATGTTAGTGGAATTAATTGGTGAACTTTAAAAATATTTTTTTGCTTCTAAAATAGGTTTAAATACTGACAATTCAAAACTAAGCCTGAGTTGACAGCATGGCGTTTAACGTAATTCTTTATCACGGCTTGTGATGGGTTAAAATCAAGATTCATTTATTTACGCTGGAAAATAGCAAATAAAAATTCTTACCGTGTAGATATTAGATATTCAGTTTGCAGAGTGATGGTTTACAAAAGTAACTATCAAGTGCTTAAATAATAAAACAAAATGTACAATGTATTTTTTTTCGTTGGGGTACTCAAAACTCCATTATACTGTAAAAGTGAATTATTTTTCTGCGCAATATTAGGGTTACCGTCATTTCAGTGGAAGGTGGGTAGACACGCATCGCTGATAACCAACAAAATAAACAAAAAATCTATTGTCTCTATTCGTGACGTTCGGGCCATTTGATGTCAGCCATTTAGATAAACGCGTGATGTTTTTATGAATGGAATATCAACTTAAAACACAATGCCGAAAAAAGTGCAAAAAGTGTATCTGCGTTTGAGGCAAGTGGGGGAACATTAGTATGCCAATTTTCTTTAAAGAAATAAATATATTTATTATAAGTTGCGTTGAATATTTTTCAACAGTCCATAAAGCATAACGTATTTTTGAAAAATTCGAGTGTATCAGGTTAATTTGCTTATTATACAGTTAATTATATTATACATTTTTTTATATACAAAAATATTTGACATTAGAGCTAGTGCCAATGCGTCGAATATTTTGAGGTTGAAACTCGATGAGAAGTTTTGTAAGTCACTTGATATTAACATCAAGAGAATTGACATTAAAAACACTCATGTGTTAGATTTATAATTAATTATTATAATTATTATTGATGTCACCGGGAATCGAACGCAGACCCGCCTGATCGAGCTTGCTAGCTCTAAACTACTAAACTACAGCGGGCCGTACATTAATTATTTAATATATATGTTACAATTAAAGTATGTACTTGATCAATGTTTACATTTTCCATTTTAATTGTTTACAGTATACACGAGAGAAAAAATAAACACTTTAACTAGTCAATGCATACATTAACTACACACAGGCGTAATTAAATTGATCACAAACTTAAAATTAATCTTGCGTGTACTCATGGTGTTGCCAGCCACTATTGCAGTTGTGCTTTACTGTCATCTAATATTTCACTTAACCTAAAAAACTTAAACGTCTTGTTGTCTGATATGCTTGTCTTTTATCTACTCAAAATATCTAACCTAACCTTACATAAGGCGTAATGTCATTTCTACTTTACAGAGCTTGTCAGTATATTAACATTGATTTAGCCGTAATGTAATTTCTACTTGAACTATCGCTTGTCAGTGAGTTTATATACAAATTACTTAATTCGTATATTGACTAGTCAAAGCAAATGTGAACTGTAATGATGCATGTTTTAAATAAAACTACTAGTGAATGTGTACAATGATTATAATGTACACTTTAATTCTAAAATAAACATATTTCTTTCTTATATGCCTAAAACAGTTTTTGATATTAAAAATATTCGCTCACATCGTTTCTTCTTCAGTTATTGAAGACGAATGAAGTTGATCTAGTTTTATTTTTATAACCATTCAATTTCATTTTTCTCAAAAATGGCTGTCACAAATTTTAAAACTATTCACTAAATTTATTGTATAACCGATTATCAAAGCTAGTGGGCATGTAATTGATTATTTTATATTTAGTTATGCATAGATTTAACATTATAAAATATCTGTACATATAGGATTGTAAATATTATAAAATTTGTACACATAGTAAAAACTAAGCTCAAGTAAAAAATACTATACCGGTAATCTATGATTTTAAATTATTGTAGGGTATTTATTAATTTACATAATGGTAGATCGTGAAATGATTTGAAGTGGATTGCCAGTATTTTTCACATTTTTGTATTTAATTATTAAGCTTTCCACTCTTTTGCAGAAATAAAGTTACAATGTAACTAAGGAAAATACATTTTAAGACAATGAAGAATGAAAATTAAGCTGAACTGTTTAAATACGTCTAGAGCAGCGGTCACCAGCCGGTGGTTCCCAAGTATTTTAAATAAACATAAAATTTTAGTTCTTCTACCGCCTTAACCTTCTCACCGCGTATGACCGCTATGCATGTCCTAGCAAACATGCCCTCAGCGCTCGTGACACGTATAGATGTCATGGAAATTTCAAACCCTATATAATAGTTATCTATTGTGCTAAAATTGTATAACTTGTTTTAAAATATTACTAAATGTATATTTTACCAAATTCAGTAGATGGCATTAGTCAAAAAGATTCAATATAGGCTAAAATAAACTATTTCTGGAACACACCGTGATTATACGTCACCAATGCAAGATTTTGGATAGTGTAAATAAGCGATCGAGTGCGGGTAAAATTGAAATTGTTCCGAGAATTTAATAATATAAGCATGGTATGGTGGTGGCGCAGTGTTCTCGGTCGCGCGTGGTAGTATTTTGCAATATGGTGACGTCACGCCGCAATTGTATGAATTAGAATGATTATCGTTGAATTAAACCGAAAATACAAGAAATATATTGTATTTTATTATTGAAAAGGTTACTTTGGGTGGTAATTAACATATTTGATTAGTTTAAAAAATATTACAACCTATATTTATAGTCAAAAACGCGATAACAAAATCCGCAAAAAAGCAGCCGCGTACAGGGCATGCTCGCTTAATTTGGTGACGCGGGCAAAGGGTTAATGGTTAATTACTCAAGCATAATTGCAGAACGAATTAGAATCAAGAATCAGAAGAATTGCTTGTTTAGCGAAAGATTTCACATTGATTATTTTCTTTCAAATAATTCTTTAAACTAGTCAATGTCAAGATGAATTCTATATCATTGATCTTTTTTTAATAAAATTATAACTTTGCATTCCTTTGAGATTTACTTTATACCAATAGACTACTCTAGGTTCAGATTTTACTCATAATATTAGCAAACTTTACAAGGTTTTGAAAAAAAATCAAATGTATTTTTAAGACAATCTGTTAAGCTATATTGGTGACCATAATAACACGTTTATTATTTGGGATACTTTTCTTCAAATAAATAATATAATGTACTAATTTTAATTTTGTGAAATAAACATTATTTTAAAGCATAAAAATTTCAATTTATATTGAAATGAAATTTAATTACAAATGATTGTTTTTTTAAATTTTTAATTCTCAAAAAATATTTTATAAATCTTTGTTTTAAGTGTTATGTGATTATCCATTTTTTGTTGTTGAATATTTTGCTTTTTATTACAACTTTCTATGAAAAAGGATAAAAAAATATTGATGCCCCATGAGGTCAGAATGGTTGGTGACCGCTGGTCTAGTGCCAAGTGGTTTCTTAAAAGTATTAAGTATGAAGTTGGCAATTCCTTTTGAATTCGGGTCTATTAATAAGTAAGACATTTTGGCAAACCAAAGAAATCATTAATGCTAATCGTTATTCTTGAAAGGAGAACTTCTTTGTGTTTTTATGTATTTTAAAAAATTGAATTGCTGCCAATTTGAACGCAGATTTGTTGGTGTTATTTGAATATTTAATGAGGTGGATAACTAAGTCATAAAAAATATTTCGATAAATTATAGCTATTGAAAAATAAAACAAACCAAACACTTCCACTAATCCATACACATATATTTTATATCGTTTCACACGTTTACTGAAAGTGAAAAGTTATGTTTATTGAAAAATATATATGCAATTCTTTTAAGAGGTGGTTGAAAATAATCGGATAGAACAACTATAAAACATAACTTATCTTTTAATTCAATACCTATATGTTTTTATCTTTGTATTAATATAATTAATTTAGCCGCCAACGTCGAAGTATTCAATACACATACGACTCACGGGTGAGACGATGGCGTTCAAAGGGTTAATTAACTTAATCTGTGCCGTGAGATATTAATATGACCGTGCATGGAGGGCCGTGATTTTTTTTCAAAAAATAAAACCTAAAAAACATGTACTTTTTGGACATATACTAATAGTACATCACAAACACTTACCATATAAATACACGATGGGTAATTTCCGCCATCATTTATCTAAAAACGTTTCAAAAACGGAAATTACCGTCATGTTAGCGTAGCCCTGCTAGCAACAAATTTGAACACAACAAAAAAGCTTTTTTGAAAATCGATGTATTATAGACTACAAAACAATATCTTTTAAATTTAAGTATCACACTATGATTCCAAGAGACATCACTATACGCATGATGTCTTAATATTATTAAATACGTTTCTTGTGGCCTTTAAGCCGTGTCTCAAGTACTGCGTGTAAAAACGCACATTTGGTATGGCCGGCCCTACGAGCACAAAATTGTATGGCGTGTTAACACGTCCGTGGCAGAGAACCGGTTAAAGCCGCTAAACTAAGCGCACCAGGTTAATTAGAAATTAACAGAAATATACAGTCAAGCCAATGAAATTCTTAATTACCAAAACAAATATTAATTCATTAAAATTACTTAAATCATTACAAGAAGCTAATAATTATGGAATTTAATTTATATTTAAACTGATTTGCTTGTAACACAACTTATAATCACAGAGTCTGTAAGAAACATAAAGTCAATTATATATATTTAGAATCGTATTTTTTAATGTTAGCAAGGACGTTGTAATAAACGAGATGATGTTTTTGTTATTTATTCTAAGCCAGTAAATATAGTTACGATATTGTAAGTTTTAACATAGCTTAGTTCTGACGAGAGCGTAGAGCCGAAATAGCTATCAACTATTATTATTTTTAAAGTAGAATCATAAAAGCTCTGTTCTTCTGCGTACTACTGACGGTTTGCTGACGGCTTGCTAACTGTTTTCGAACTAGAATCTAAAAGCATCGAGTTAGATTCTAACTCGAAAACAGTTTGCAAACCGTCAAAAGTACGCAGAAGAACAGGCTAAAAATCTTTCAAGAATCAAGAATATTTTTCGTCCGGTTAATGAAAAAATCATCCAAATCGTTTCTGAGCTATAATCATTGTTTAACATAAAAATAAAAACGGTGTTTTGTATATATGGGGATCATCAAATAAAGCACAGATAAATTTTGTTGAAGGAAATAAAAATCAAGTTTCCTAGTGTAGTATTAAGGTGGAGATATGGTTTATTATTAAAGTTTAATTGTAAAATCTTCATACTGTTTGTTTTCTTGTCCTCTAAGTTTCTGCTGCCTACTACATTTTGGCATATACTATGTATCATATGTATACAATTTTGCTAAATAGCACACACACATATGTAGATACAATCTTATACAGATGAATGTTCACTCGCTGTCTCAAAGGCTTTGACCCTTCACACAGCCTCCTCCAGAAGCCCTAAACTTTCGAACTATGTCGTGTTGACAAACAAAGTAATAATGCCTTAGCAAATATAACCAATACAACCCTAAATAAACAATAATAAGCCTATCTTCTTAGGTGACGAGGAGAAAGGAGATAATGTCAAGTCATTAAAACTGGGAATAATTCAGGGGTGACCTGCCACTCTACCAACATCATTTGAGATAAAGGTCCTTATAACGCCGGTTGTTGGTCATGGATTTCGTTTATTACCAGGGCCATGGTGTCGACTCCTGGAACCTATTAATATGTTAATTAGATTTTTTAAATTTGAATCAAAAAGTGTTGATGTTCATGGCGTTTTCACATCTAGCACGCCCAGTATTTTATCCTTAATCAGTAGACAGAGAAAAAGACTAGCTACTACATCAATCTGTCATTGTCATTTTCGAAGTATTCAACAGTGTTGTGAGGATCTAATTATAGGAATATCTAATCTTAACATGATTTTTATTTTTGGTTTTTACGGTTGGTATAATTTAAGTGTAATAGTTGCTGCTTTGTTGACTGTTGCTATAGGCGGTCTTTTATGATGTATTCGACCAATCAAAACAGTGCTTAAGAAAGAGATAATATTGAAACGAACTGTCAAATTTAACGCAATCACTCTAATAAGTTAAAGAAAATGGACATGATTATTCAGACCTAAAAATATTCAGAGAATAAAATAAAATGTTGATCCTTTGAGTTTGACAGGTCGATAATAACAACAGTGAACATTGCCGCAATGTCATTTATACCAACCGTAAAAACCAAATACAAAAAATATTTTGAGTATTACAGACCTCTTATAATAAGTGTCTATATCCTAATGAATTTAAGAATTCCCCAGCAGTTTCAGTTAGATAACTTCTACATTGATGCTCCATTAGAAGTCCATTTGCTCCATGTTATAAGTGAGCATGGTTTCAATAAAATAATATGACATTCAAAAGTTTATTAACCATTAATTATGAAGTTAAATGTGGGATATCTACCATAATCCAAAATCTGAAACAATCGTAGAATGATTTCGTCTGATTATATTTGAAAATAAAACATGTATGGCCGCCTGCCAAATAAACGAATTTATTTATTACGTGTCGAAAGATGTAAACATTTTTGTAGATTTATTACAAAATAAGATTAAATCGGGTTTGTCTAATTTACTAAGCCAGTTAAATTGTATTAGTTTCATAAACATAATAATAAATGTTTTACTAACATTGTGAGTTTTATCACAGTTGAATGTTATTATAAATTTAAACGATTAACTATAATACAATCGTTAAGTCTTACATATCGTCCGTGGAAAGGCAAAAGGACCTAACCCACACGTAAACACAAGAAGCACAATAAGCGTGTTTGGATGATTTTGGGCCATATGCAAATTATGAATTATACACAACCTTGAAGTTCACGGATACTTCTAAACTGGTGTTTAATTGACATAATCTAATATTAATTAAAGAAATTGTCTAGGAAAAACCTTTATTTCAGTCTTTTTTCTTGGTTTTAATTTCTTACATGGTCATCTTTAGCTCTGTTCTTCTGACGGTTTGCAAACTGTTTTCCAATTATAATCTAATTCGATTCTTTTAGATTCTAATTCAAAAACGGTTTGCAAACCGTCAGAAGTACTCAAAAGAACAGAGCTTTTGTCAAACTTAAAAGCTAAATTTAGATACTAATTCGGCATTTGCAGCTTGCATCCGATAGACCGTGTATGAAATTTGATACATTGTAATTATCCAAAAAAAGCTGTGGGCTACGTCTTTTTCCCTTTCCACAGTCAATATGTAATAGATTCCATTCTATTTCATAAAAAAATAACTAATATGATGCCAGAAAAAGTAAAATTTTGTAATAAAAAGCAATACAGAGGAAAACATCACAATATTATATATTTTATGATTCGAATGAATATAATATTACACGGTTGTCTATAGATTTTCTCAGTTTTAAGGTATCGCAGTTATACCGAAATGTGTTTAACTTGTAAATGTTTACATATGATGAAACACATGTAAATATTTACACACGACAATGAAAAATAATATTCCGCTCGAATTGTTTCGTGATGATCTGTTAATTTAGGGCAGGGGTGCCCATTTTTTTTCGCTGCTAGCTAATTTTCAATTCAAAGTTTTCTTTCGGTCGACTTCCAACATGATGCTTGTTAGAAAATGTGTTAATGTCTCCAACATTGAAAATGTTTACTTTAAATGCGAAATATCATTAGACATGTACTTACAAAATAATTCAATTTTGGTATTTCCGTATGTTTTCAATATATTATTTTTAAAAAGCAATTTAATTTTGAAGGGAACGAGAAAATTGTAGTTTTTGAAAAAATCTAAACTTTGCTTTGCGATCGGTTGGCCATTTTTGATTTGGACATACATTATAATAAAAAAAATCCATAAGCTCTGTTCTTCTGCGTTCTACTGACAGTTTGCTGACGGTTTGCAAAATTTTTAGAATTAGAATCTAATTCAAAGCTTAGATTAAAAATTAGATTCTAACTAGAAAACAAAAAACCGCTAGAAGTACGCAAAAGAACAGAGCTATTATAAATTACAATATTATCTTCATATTTACATTGTATATTCTAATTGGGTTCAAATGAGAATTTATTTCTTGTCCGGCCCCGCAAGTTTTTACAAAATTCGATCTGGCCCGTTTCCCAAAAAAGTTTGGTGAACCCTGATTTAAGTGATTAATGAATGGCCGAAGTAAGACCGTGGTAAAGTTTTTTGTAAGAATCGTGTAAGGAGTCGATCGCGAGAGATCGAGAAATCTTATGATAGAAAACAAGCTGCCAGCTCAAAAAAGGTTGAGCACCGTTGGATTAAACTATGAAAAAAGCTACGTAGCAAGTACTTAGTCACATTAACTTTTATTTATTTAATAAACTCGAATCCTTAGTTTTAAACTAAAACAAGTCAAAAATGCCATTTTGGGATAATTTAATTAAAACTCCTGACTAATTATTAGCTGTTTGATTGCTTGCCATGTTACTTTAGTAATTTAAATATATCTACACAGTATTCTTGTTTTCCCAACACTTTGTTCTCTGTTTATCTTGTAATTTTTAAGTAATGGTATAGAAAAATACAAATTTCATTAAAACTTATTTGGCCAGCCCCTAATTCATTAAGACTGGTAGAAGTCTTTGAAAAGTCAAATAATGTTTTTTTTTTCTATTCTGCGATATTAATTTAAATTGTATTTGTTTAAATTGTAACAGTTTATGCCTCGGAACTTTTATTGGAATGTTTATCTGACGTAAAATTACCGTTCGGTAGTTATATTCAATGTTCAATGATGAAAAAAAACCAATTTAAAAACGTGACCCTTACAAAAACCCTGCTTGAATAAAAAGTATGCGATTTCTCACAGACAGGGCGCCATGTTGAGGTTAGGTTTTCCCGCGCAGATCTCCAATCAATGTCAATGGCTTACTTATCCATTTTCTCGCCACCGTCACAGACCTCATCAATCTCTACCCCTGCTCCTCCGCGTGGATCACCCCTAACTTCCGGAGAGTGCTGATGCTTTTTCGTACAAATTTAAATTTCGAACCCCGAATCAAGAGCTACGGTGGCGCCACGTCTGAATACCGTGATAAAGTAATTTTATTCCATTTTCAAACAAAGAAGTCAATTAGGGCTGCGGTAGCAATATGAAATTTTCAGTGATTCGTGAATTTTCGATATGCAAAGCATATTGATGGGCTTCTTATGCCGAAAATAATGTAATTATTAATGAGGTAGATGTGTGAGTTATGGTGATCACTTTTTTAAATAAAGCAATACAATTTAAGTATTTGAATACTACTAAAAAAAAAGATTTTCATTACATGTATGTATGTTATTTTAAGCGTACTGTTGTCTGGGAGTTGCAAAAATGTATCCACTCTTGAAAAGCTGGTAACCTTTATTTCTTTATTTTAAAATTCTGTAAGCTTCCTATTATTTAAGTGTAATTTCATTTGATTCGTCGATTTGGGTAAAAAAAACATATGACTTTCAGTACCTAAAATTTAAGTTTGATCCTTTGTTACTCTTTCGTCTATTGATAACGCGATGGAAAAGTGATTCAAAGATTTTAATATTTCCATACAAAAGATTGAGTGACGTTAGTTTGTTTGCGAGTAATGTTATGGATACACTTTTGCGACACCCATTAAAAATGTCTGTTTTAATTAATAAAATAATATTACATAGATATTATCTTAAAAAATATCAATATTTCTAGGAACATTACAGTAAAAAAATGACTGACATTTGCATTCGAAGTTAAATGCCAATGAATTAATAATTGTTTCTAAAAATAACAATTCATTCTATTTTATTCTAGTACATTCTCAGTAGTCATTAGTTTTTTTTAAGAATTTACCTATTTTAAAAAACTAAACTGTATTTGTTTTATTCCTGATTTTGATGCCACAGATTCCATACATTATTTTGTTTCATTTTCGTGGCTTCAATGTAAGAAAAACATACGTGATCCCAGAATAGCAGCCCCTATTAGTATTCTGGAATAATATTTGGTAATATAATGCTAAAAAAACATACCAAGGTATGCAAATCAATCAATGTTTTGATAATAGTAAATTATGCACATATTTATTACATTAAGATACTGTTCAGTATTATTTTAACGTAGAAAATATCGAATACTAATTGTGGTAACATATTATTATTCATATAGGTTCGTATATTCATAATATTTTCGAATGAATATGTTTACATTTCATCGGTTATATTTATGTCAACAATATATTTGAATTTATTATTATTATAGGGTGATTGTGGAAATTGAGCCGCAGGATTTGATGGCATAAAAAATCAGAAAAAATATCCATATAGGAAATTGGATTCGATATTCATGTCGCGCAGAGCAAACGGTTTTACGAATTCTTATTATTGTCATTTCTGAGGGTGAATTCGTTTCAAGTGTAAGTGAAAAAGTTCTGAGTATTTGAAAATTGTAAGTGTCTCTACTATTACATGAATCACAAATAGATTTATTGATATTTTTAAATGAATGGCAATTATTTCATCGCGTTTATAGTTCAATTTCGTATATTAAACTGTACTAGCTGTAAGCCCGTTGCCCAGCAACGTGAGATTTTTGTTGCATTGTGTTTAATTTTATTTAGTTTAATTTAATTTAATTTAAATTTATTTAATTTAATTTAATTTAATTTAATTTTATTTTATTTTATTTTATTTTATTTTATTTTATTTTATTTTATTTTATTTTATTTTATTTTATTTTATTTTATTTTATTTTATTTTATTTTATTTTATTTTATTTTATTTAATTTAATTTAATTTAATTTAATTTAATTTAATTTTTTTTATTTTATTTTATTTTATTTTATTTTATTTTATTTTATTTCATTAACTATTAATTTTCAAGTACGCAAACAAATACATTTCGTAGAAGAAGAAAAAGACTCGAGGACATCAGTACGCACACATTTGTGAAAAGTGATTATTTTATCGACTATTAATATATAGAATTTAGTATGAATAAAAAAGTGGAGACTGGAAGGTGTGAAATCGGGGACACCAGACGGACTGACATTATCGACTATTAATATATAGATTACACTTTTCAGAAAGGCTATATTTTTTCCGTTGAATTTATATAAATATAATACTATTTCTGAAAAGCGTGAGTGTTATATGAACTTGTTAATAGCAGCTGAAAGTTATTCCAGCAACTTCAACTATCAATTCTTAGAGAAGGACATTGCAAAGTTGATATCGTCGAACAAGTTGGCTACCCTTTCTCTTAAAACAGACCACTTGGTATTATGTAGCCATATGTAATAACTATTTGTTTTAGTAGACAATAAGTAATTTTCTTATTTAGAAGATTTTAATTTCTATTTTACACGAATCGTGTAAGAATTTTGTTAATGCGTAATATTGCGCGTTTATATGATATAGAATTTTTACACGTAAAATCTATTAAATTTCGAAACTCCCAAACTATCTATGATATAGTTTTGAGGAAAATGTCTAGCAGCGAAATTTTGCTTAAATTCATATTTTGATTTTTTTTTTGATAAATTATATTATTGACTATAAGCCATCTATATTCAATAATTTTGTATGGTTCAAACTAGGGTATCCAATCCCGAAGCCTTTTTCCAATCCCGGGATTTCGGGATTGATTTATTTTGAATCCCGGGATTGAGATTTTCTCACCGAGGAATTTGAAATCCTCAATTTGCTATACTTTTTCCCGGAATCTCACGGAAACTCGTTTTTTTTTTTAGCTCACCGAGGAATTTGAAATCTCCGATTTGGTATACTTTTTCCCAGAATCTCACGAAAACTCGCGGCCATCTCAATCCCGGAATTTCGGGATCAGAAAATTGAACGGAATCCCGGGATTGGATGCCCTAGTTCAAACCTTATATCCAGTGGTAAATAAATAGGTACCAGGTCGGTCATTGATTTCATCGCTATTTTTTTTGTTTATTTTAATATTTGTAAAAAAACCACAAGTTTCAACAATTAAATCAATAAAGAAAAACGATTTTGAATATATGTATGTACATTAAAATTAAGTTACAAGTCAAAAAAGTGGCAGGGCGACTTCCTCATTTTCAGGTGCCAGGTCGCCGACCTGGCTCGACCTGGCCCCACTACACCACTGCTTATATCGACTCAAATAAGACAGACAATCACAGCCCGTAATTTATAAATTTTACAGGTAGAAAGTTTTTATAATTTTTTTCGTACTTAGTTTGATAAAAGAATTTCTCAAATGCGGTTAGTAAAAAATAATATATGGTCAATGCCTATCCTAATATTACAGCTACTACTACTTTCAGTTCTCTAGAACAGCGTTTTTCAACCAGGGTCCACGTGGAATAAACACTAAAATGCAAATGCCCTAAAAATATGAAGCGAATGAGATAACGTTTTCAATTTTTTTCTCACTGACGCCCTTGACGATATTGAACAATTATTGGCTTAAAACGCAATTTACCTAATTGTTAATACATTTAATAGAAAAATTCAACTTTATAAACGATTGATAATATTTTTTATTCAAGTTATTAACTTTGTTATTTTATCAATAGGTATACTAAATTCAATTAGAAATATTTTTTCCCTCTGTCTACTTACATTTTAGGTGTTTCCACCTCTGCCGGTCGGTCGATCGCAAAGCAAAATTTGGTCGGCCCCGAAAACTATTGTTTTCTCGTTACATACAAAAAAGTTACTATATACTAAAATTGAATTATTTCGTTGGCATATATTAAACAATATTTCGCATTTAAAATAAACATTTTATGTTTGAAGTAGGGGAAACCCCTTAAAAAAACTTTCTCATAAGAATCATACTAGAAGATTAAAAAGTAGATCCCTGCGCAAAAAATGTTGCGCACCTTTGCTCTACGTATTCAAACGGCAAACCGTTATTACGGGGAGGGGAGTATTAGGCAGCGGAGAAAATAAGTTTACATGAGTTAAATAAAAATCATTTGCACTAATTCTATTTTAATTTAATTAAGGACCGGTTTCAGTCATGGCGACCATTATCATAAGTTATTGAAAATGCGAAACCGGTTCTTATCATACATGAGTATTTTATGTATAGCTTTGTTCTTCTGCTTACTTCTGACGGTTTGCAAACCGTCAGAAGTACGCAGAAGAACAAAGATTTGAGTATAATGCCTTTCCACAAAGTATTGACTGTGAACAACCTAAAAATTGTACGAATGAATTCTTACACTGTTTTTACGACAGTATAAAAAGTAGAATTTATCCTTAACATGAGATCTATTCGATTTTTATAGGACGTCAAAAGGTTTTCATTTTTATAATTGATTTATCTATATTTGAGTCTCTCGAAAAGCCTCACAAAACACTCGAATTATAATGGTCAGCGGTGGGCTGCCGATAAGTTAACAATGGGCTCGCTTATTTTCAGAGCTATTTGTGGTGTTCTGAGTAAAAAGCGATTTTTATTTGATGATCACTCTTATATAATATAAGTGAATAAAATATTTTTTGAGGCAATCGAATTTATACTACTTTATAGTTAAACTATCTAACATAATATACATATATGTCATAAATTGAGCTCCTGCGAGTCCCCTCCAGCCCACCTCTGATTATGGTGTATTATATTAAGCTACATAAAATGTTTAAATTGTAAGACTATTCAATGTAAAAAACAATTCGTAAATTTCATTTAAAATACCGCCAATAAAGCCAATCTTCTATATGTAACTAATAAACAGTGCCTCTTTGCCAAAAACATTTCTCCTTGCTCTAAATCAGCAGTCACCAAACAACGGCCCGCCGAAGATTTTAACCCGGCCCGCAAAAAGTTCTGGATTTTTGCACAGAAATTATTCATATAAGAAATATAATTTTTCATGATTTAGTTGTGAATTCACGACAACTATTTATTTCAAATCATCGATTGTCATACAACTATCTGGTAGGGGACTTAAAGTGAAGGAAGTTGGATAGAAATTGGAGGCGAGACGACCAGATTTTCGTTCACTCAAAAATTTCTCCAATATTCTCATTTATTGAAATTCTAAGAAGGGCAAACATTTGTTTACATTCTAATTATTATGTAACCACATAAAATGAAATAATATTCTGATTGAGTTCCAATAAGAATTTATTTATCATCCGGCCCCCTTAGTTTTTAAAAAGTTCAATCCGGCCCGCTTCTCAAAAAGTTTGTGTGGCCCCTGCTCTAAAAAAGCTTAAGAGCTTTTAAAGTTTGTGTGACGATATGTAGTGTGTAGTTTTTTTTTTAATCTGGGTATCGATGTTGTACAGAGTGTTTCGGAAAAGTTTTCCGCGTCGTAGACGAAATGATATTATTTACTGTGCGGTTTCCATGTGGTGTTGGCGCATGCGCATTGGTCCTGCGTCCAGTCGATATCCCCATACCATTGGCACGGCTCCACTGCCGTATAAGGCCCACTTTTTTAAAACTCGTCGAAGGATATCCTTCGATATTAGGAAAAAGAATAACCTACAGAATATATTATTTAAAATTTATATTTAAAAAAAAAACATTTTAAAAGGTAAGCAATGCTACAATATTAAATTATTTTACATAAAAATATACTTTGGCTTCATAAATTATTATTTTTATACAATTAATGTCCGCTCCCAATGTGGAGCATATGGACTCCTAATGGAGTTTATCTCAACAGAAGTGTTTCTACGAGAACTGCTTGTTACTCAGTTGCTCAACCTCTCTTTTTCCAAAGAGAGTAGGGAATATAAGGAAAAGGCTAGGACAGGACTAGTGGTTAGCTAATCGCTCTCGATATGCCCGTGCATAGGATAGAATGGGTGGAAGGGGGGAATATGAATTATCCGAGATAATATTGTTATTGGTGCTTCTATAATTAAATATATATAAAATTGAAGAAAAAAGAGTATTAACACTTACCATACAGTGCTAAAAAATACTTCCGATATGTTGTTGGCTCTTGAAGAACCAAGTGAAAAACATGGTTTTTAAAAATGTAAGTCCTGGGTTGTTACCGTCCATCAAAGGGCGGTAATTGATAAAATATGTTTTTTCACTTGGTTCTTTAAGGCCCAGTAACATATCGGAAGTATTTTTTAGTACCGTAGGGAAGTGTTAATACAACAAAATAGCAAATGATACGTGATATATCAGACTCTTTTTGAAGATCGGATTGATTTTATATAAAACTAAGTAGTTAAATAGGACTAGTTGATTTCAAACAACGGGTAGCGCAGCTAATAGGAAAACGTTGTCGATAACGAAACGATGATAAATATACATATATTTACATATGCAATTGAAATATTTAATACAATATTTGAACTGATGTCATAGAAATCACGTTAGATTACACTGAACCGTAATGATCGGTCTTTGTTTTTTCATAAAAAAAAAGAAATCAAAGGTTATGTTTTTTTAAGTCATCGATAGTAAATATTTATTCAACGGGTTATTTCAATTATTTTGAAAAACATTTGGTATATAATCACAGTTCCCACATTTTGATATATATATATATTTGATTATACAGTAAACCCTCCTATAGCGTCCCCCCTATAGAGAAGTTTTATATGGGGTATGCGGCAGACCCCATATAGCGCAGTTTTTTTTTTATAAAACGTTAATTTTTCAAAGAATAATTAGAATTTTATATAATTTTATTATATTATAAATACACAATTTATATGATTGTATTGAAAAAATATTTGTCCGTAATTGTTTGACCCTTGACATCACTGGACGTATTTTATGAAATATGTATAAAAATGTTTGATTTTGTTTGATTCACAAAATAAGTACAATTGAAAAAACATAACCTCAAGTTTTGTATGGGTGCCTAGCTCTCTCTAGCGTAGTATTCCTATAGCGTAGTCCCTATCTCTCCGCTATAAGGGGGTCGATTATACTTGATATATTTGACTAAGATAATTAAAAATAAACTTCTCAAAGTAAAGCCAATGGATTCAACGTACCATCTCAACAGAAGAAGACGATTATGAGAACTGGCTGTTATTCAGTTGTTCGAGGAAAGATAGAAGGATAGAGTAAGAATTCTTCTTCCGCCTTTTTTAAAGATTTAATGCATAGGAAACGTCAGGCATCCATGACTTTAACCACAAATTAATTATAAATTATTTTGTATAAATGTTCGTTTCGGGATTCAAAGCCGTGAACATCTAAATCTAATATGACGATTGTCACATTTAAACGCCCCGAAAAAATATAATTCTCTAGAAACGTTATTATTTTGAAAAAGATTTGTATTAAATCTATGTCTATTCTAGTTACAACCTAAAAAATGACCTTTTACTATACAATGATGAATGGCGACTATTGAACATTTTAAATAAACACTCTTCATTTTTCCTTATGATAAAATTCCGCGTAATGTGGGCGTATTGATATTCAAAAGGATAAAATTCAAAAAAAGAAAATCGACAGCCTTTTTATAAAGCCTTTCGATTTTGCGGATCCCGAGAGAAGTTTCTGCTTTGGCCGACAGGAGTGCTAAGGTCGCCAACCAGCTGGCTCAGATACCTTCAAGCGTTCGCTGTACGCCTACGCTAGTCGAAGAACGCTGGGACGATTTCATAAAAAATACGTCTTGTTTATACCTGCCACGACTATTTTGACATTTGAACCTTTGATAAAATTCGTGAATACTTCAAACGTTATTATCTCACAACTAAATCGAAAGTTTTGAACGTTTAATAACTTAAAACAACGAATCACACTTTACTTTGACACTACGTATTCCGAAGTTACTTGTTTTTTCTCGCTTTACTTTGGTGGTTAGCATTGGACAGTTGGAACAAAACAGTGTTGTTATTATTGTGGTTGAAAAAGTATCTTAACATCAGTTAATATCAGTTGTTTCTTTTGTATAATCTATATTGTTATGAATTAACACCAGTCTGTACAACTTTGAGCGGGGTATTTGAGTGCGCTGTGTTTTTATTTCTACCTGTAACTGTGAAATGCTCGGAATTTCGTAGGTACACCTTTGCAACACGTCTGTGAATTTACCGGTGAATTGATAAACATCTCACAGTTTACCTCTCTGCCAGATAATACTTGCATTTTTAAAACACCGGTAAGTTATCTAACATAATAAATTTAACATGATTGTATTGTTGCAGAGACTTTTATCATTGGAGACATTTTAAATTACTATTTTGTATAGTGATAATAATTATATGCAGGATTGTCGTTTGTTTCGGTTTACAGTCTACACTAACTGGTTTATGAAACAAAATATTACCGTTAATTATACATATATTGAAGAGGTTTGTCTTCACTAAATATCTGGTATCATTTCTCAATGTTTATAATGTAAAATACAATATTGTTGAAATGTATTCTCGAAAGTTCGCTGTGTTCTGTTTGTACCTGTGATTTCTAGCATGTCAATTTGTCAGCTGATCACGCTGTCAATGCCATATTATGCACTCGGTATCATTTTTATCCATTGATAATATTATTAATAAATAAACGTTTTGTCATTGAAATACATTTTTTTAAATGGGTCGTGGGTAGGGATTTAATTCAAATATTCGGCTGTATTTAGATGTTCGAATATTTGATATTTTTATTGTTAATATTATTATTTATGTGTTTAAACCTACACGCTTACAATATATGTTATTCGCAAATTATATAACATCGATATAATATATTTAATCGGCGAAATACTCACTCAAGTCATGTTCTAGCAATTCATACGACTTGCCAGAAATAGGAAAAAAGATAATAGATGAAAGCATTGGGAAAGTTATATTAATCAAATTTGAACATACACCTAATCCTTTTTTTACGCGATACATTTGTTCAAGAAAGTGGCGTGTAAAAAAAAACTTCATTATCATATAATTTGATAAATTGGTTCCAAACCCGCGTAAAAAAATATTAAAAACGTAGGAAAAATCGTGTAAAAAAGGATTGGGTGTACAGTTCCAGCAAATATTTGTAAACCTTTACTGTGGGTAGGTCTTTTTAATTCATTCGGTTATTATTTCACTGGCGACTTCACATTTCAGCATTTCATGTACTGGGTTTGAAGACGTTTTCTGATACATATTGATTTTTGTGGTACAATGGTACAGTCATCAACGTTGATGGATCCCGTGACGGATCTTGCGGATTCAAGTTCCAGAACGAACAGCATTTTTTTCGACCAATTTCTGTTTAAAGGCAGGAATGTTTATGATATTCAAAAAGTTAAATACTCATTTGTATTAAGTAACTTCCATTTTTATTTAATAAGATCAGGACTGGTTTCGCTCATGACTAGCATTTTCAACTAATGACCAATGCTCGTCACGAGCGAAACCGTATTAAATAAAAGCGGCAATTAGTTCCAATATTAAAAAAAAAAAGAATTGACAGTTTACACCCTTAAACCTTAATGTTTATGATGTCTAAACATTCTCTACCGCCTTTCCAATACTAAAATAACGGGGCTTATCGAGACCGATAAGCTATCTACTAGTGCTGTCTTATTCCTATCCATTATATTCTTAATCTTCTCGGAAAAAAAGAGCAACTGAGCCGCATGCAGTTTTCATATATAACTTCTGTTGAAATACCCTCCGCTAAGAAGCCATATGCTTCATATTGATTTATATCGTGCAACGATTAAAAAAAAAACTTAATGAATATCCTAAATATATTATCTTAATCTTCAATTTGAAGCTACGAAGTGAAATGTTCCCTTTTTTCAAGAATGCATTGATTTTTACCAACAGTATGGCTGTCTGTGACATTATCCAACCAAACACCATAAATAAATAGCGATTTGTCTTTGGTAGAGTTGAGATATTGTCTCCAAAAACATGAGTGTTTTTATAAAAATAAAACACAGTTTAATGTAATGATCAGAGCCGATTTCGCTGATTGCGAGCGTTTTCAACCAACACGTGACTTACGCTTTCGATTTTTTCCTGATATACAAATAACAATAGCTCTGTTTTTCTGCGTACTTATGACGGTTTGCAAACTGTTTTCAAACTAGAATCTAAAAGCTTTCAATTCGATTCTAATTCGAAAACAGTTTGCAAACTGTCAAAAGTACACAAAAGAACAAAGCTAGAGTAATCTTAAAAAACATGGGGGTAGTCAATATTATTTTTCTTCGTGATGATTAAGCTACTCACCACAAGTTATTTTAAAAATACAAAATGCTTCACTTTTGAAGCGGACACGATGACAATATTACTCCTAATATCTTCATTCTTACATCATCGCATTGACTTCCTTATTGATAAACAAGAATGACATTTTAAAAATTGAATAAACTCCATTCCGATTGTATTTGTCAGCTGTTGGAATGTTCTTCTTTTTTTTATGTCCGGATTTAGCGTCAAACGGAATGCGTTAAAATTAGCATATCTTGTTGGAAATAAAACCAATTGGAAATAATAAAAAAGCTTTTGTGTGTCTCCTTTAATCTGCAAGTCGCCCAGCCGGATGAGTGATTTTAATCAAATTTCTTTTCATTCTTGTACAAGAAATAAATCTGGAAGTAAAAATGCTTAAATCTATACAAACGTATGATATTAATTTTCTTGATGGGATGCGACGATATGGCTGAGCGGCCTTGGCGGAAAGCGCCTCACTACCATGATCTATGGTTGATATTATAAAAACATGTCGTATTGTAGTGTAGTGACATATTA